>JAPQRN010000002.1:21197930-21223245 GCA_037367275.1 Coranthus polyacanthus | reverse complement strand
TAGATAGATAGATAGATAGATAGATAGATAGATAGATAGATAGATAGATAGATAGATAGATAGATAGATAGATAGTCAGTCAGTTGTTGCTCAGCTCCTTTAGTAAAACATATTAAGGTGAATTTAACAGAAATTCCCCTAAAATTAGAAATATAAGTTGATGCACTTGTGGCTTGATGCTTTACTAGAACACGTATGAAGCATGAGAAAAGCATTTACCACTGTTTACACAGCGGATAATTTATGTCACTGCGACACTTTAGTTTAATTTTACATCCTTCTCGTCTTGTCATCACATGATTACTGTATGTTCCTCGAGAACCGATGTGCGTCATTACTTATCAGGACTTTATCATCTTGTGGAAAGACAACACCTCAAGTGATTATTCCGTCATTTAAGTCTGGGGTTTCACAGACCTTTTTGGGGCCAGGGACGCCTTACAGGTTGACAGAATTTCGCAAGAATTGACTCATAACTGTAACCCTGATTATTACCATTTGCATTTTTAGATGTCGAGTAAAACTGCTCAGCCTGAATACTTCAGACATGTTTCATAATGAACATATTTGAATTTGAATCATGTCATTACCATTTTTATATAGCAAACCCCTGATCTTATGTTTTTGTTTTTTCTTATGTTTCTGTTCACTGGAACTGCTTCGTCAGGGTTTTATTATGACTCCACCCTTTTATATGATTCTGTTGCAGTATGTCAGAGCTGTATGTTATAAACCAAAGTCTAATTGGATAAGATTACAGGAACAGATTTCTGGGATATCTATCATGAATATAAACCTAAATTGTGGCTTTTTATTTGATCCACTGAGATGTAACCCTGCTTGTTTTCATCTTCCACAAAGGTCTCACATTGGGGTCATTTCAAAAATCCTTCTATCTGATCCGCCAAGGCACTCTTTGACACGTCATTAGTAATGAAAACAAATTAGCATCCTAATCCAACATCGTGTGAAAAAAAGTTGATTGTGTGCCAGAACTAAACTGGTTCACAGCATTTTTTTTTCTTTTTGTGCTTGAGATGTCACATTTGATGCCCAAAATGTGTCTTTTAACATCCCTTTAGCTATCGTATGAACCTACGATAGCTAAAGGGATAAGGGTTATAAGGGTTATAAGGGTTAAGATGAGTGCGTCTGGGCAGGGAGGAGATTTTTTAATGAGTATCAAGCACCTTTTAACTCTACGTTACATTTGTTTGAACACTGGTCCAGTGTGGCTTCAGAAGTGATTCTTTCAAAATCCCCCGCACCCCCCAAAAAAAACCCATCTGTTGAGCTAAAGAATCATTTTGAATTAAATCTGTTTAGTTTGAAACAAATGTCTGATTATGAATAAAGCCAGTACGAGGCCACGAGAGAAGATGATCTTTTGTTTAATGCCCAGCAGGCCGAGGGAGAGGCAGGTGGGGGGGTGGGGGGCTCATTAGGATGGTACATGGATCTGTGGTCTCTGAAAAAAGGCATTCTCCGTGCACTGATTGGTTCTGACTAGAGTGGTATTTGAAAGGCCCCATGACCGTGCTGCGTTTTCTCGATGGGGGCAAAGAGACGGTTGTTATTGCCATGACAACAGAAGCACCCTTTCAAACAAATAAGCGGTTCAGATGATCCCGGGGTACTGGCGTGGACCCTGGTCATCCAGTGTGGCGCAGTGCCATGTGGTCCTGGTGAGGGGCCAGGTCAACCAATGAGGGGACGAGGAGTTTCCTGGATCAGGTCTCTCATCAGTTAAACAGCCAAAGTGTAGCTACACTGAGAAAAGACAGTTGGAAAGTTTGGTCTGATAAGTTGGTCTCCTTTTCTTTTTCCTGCTGCAATAATCTTTTATGCTATTTCAGGCGAACTAACTCACACAAGGAAGACGTTTAATGCTGTGCTATTGGCTGTGTATTTCGTATGCGCGTTAATCATTCATGTTTACAACCACAAGGTAATCTCTAGGAGGAAGAACAGGAGCCAAAGGTCTCATCCAGACATCAGTAAAGGACCAAGTACTCCGTCAACGTCGTTGGTAAGTCTGACTTCTGCATTCTACGTTTGAGATATTTTAATGTTTGGTTTTGTTTTTTAATTTTTGTTTATCATACGGTGGAGGGAAAAAGAAAATGTAGTTCTTTCTACAGTTTGTCTTCGTGCGAGGATATAGAATAAATACAGGACGTACGTGTCACTGTCTTCACTCTTTGGAACTTTAGGACACCCTTTGACACCCAAATGACTAGTCATTTCAAGCATTCACAATAAGGTAAATATAATCCAGTCGACTGATGTTGGGTTAATTACCCTCAAAGCATCTAAAACTATTTAGATAAAAATTATGGCGAGAAGAAACAGTAAAACTAGAGGTGAAAGTCTTAGAAAAAAACCCTTAAAAAAGCTTTAAATTGTAAAAGTTCACAAATAGTCATTAATATAAATGTTACTTTAAATTTCCTGAATAAAGTTGAAATACTTTTTTTTTTTGACCAAATCGCACACGTGAGAGAAAACTGAAGGCCATGATGTCTAACTTTTAAGATTTATTTTCCCATTCCACATCAGATGTACAACAATTACAACCAACGTTATCCACGTTTTATTTAAAATCAGTGATATCCCATAAGCTCTTCTGTGTCTGGATCGTATCGGTGAAAACGGATGAGATTTTTGTAACGCTGCTCGGTGTTTAGTACAGAGTTTGACATAATGTGGGTCTATTTCTACCGAGTCTTTCCAACATTTTATGACGCCGACAACCCACGCGCTGGTGACACAGCAGGTGTTTTCACAAATCTTCAAACACAGACCACCTGCTGAACATGACTTTATTCGGGAGTGGCAAATAAATAAATGATGTCAAATTTTAACTCCACAGAAATCAGGGCAAGAGCAGTTTACTGACCTGCATGCTGCGAGACACCTCCGTGTTTTTGTCGAACTTAGTGATTCAATTCACGTTGTTATATATGCAAAGGAATTCTATTAAATGATTCTGGTGTTTTATCTGTAGAGGAATGAGAATGTTTTGTAAAAGTCCTGTATGTCACCGCAAAAAACGGGGGGTATAAATAGATATATTTTGATTATTTCATGAGATATATTTCCATTTGCAGACATGGGGGGGATCTCAGGAAGCATACTGCTGATGTGCCTGATTAGTTTCACGATTACTTTTCAAGGTGAGTAACGCATTCACTGTGTAGTCGTTTTGTTCTGTCTTTACCACAGTGTTTAAACAGAACAATACTGTGTTTCAGCGACAGCAAATCACAGTCCTGAAATCAACCAGGTCGTTTACACTACATGTGAAGACACCCCAAAAGGTATGTGTGTTTGTGTGTGTGTGTGTGTTTCTCTTAATTTCACGTTTGGGGCATTACGCTTCGATAAACGCTGCACACATAAGCACGTGTTCCCCTGTTGATGTTTTCACAGATGCCCTTGCATTCACAATCGCTGCAACAGATCCAGAAAACGACCCACTAACTTTTTCCATCAGTGGGATCGATGCCAGATACTTCAGGGTAGAAATGCACACTGGCAATGTATTTGTCGCACAGTCACTGAACACCGGGGTATGGTTTGCTTAAGAAGACTCTTCACTCATCACCTTGTTTTGCCTCTGTGTGTGTGTGTGTTATCAATGATCCGTTGATCTGTGTTGATATTAAAATGCATGTGTTTTTATTTCAGAGTGATACCATGGACCTCATAGCCACTGTCTCTGATGGCTCAAATCCAGTGAGTGAAATTGAAGTGACTATTAATCCAATGCCGTGACACCTTGTTCATTCTGTTCTATGTCCATCATTTGCTTCCAGGTGGAGAAAGATCTTATTATTATATTATCAAACGCCAACGACAACAGACCCATATTCGAGCAGCCTTCATATGATAGAGACGTCCTGGAAGTAAGTCAAACATCATTAAGTCTTTTTCTATGTTTCTACCTCAGCATAGGAGGTCATTTTTTTCCCTTTTTGTTTACTATGAGCATCATTGATATTTTTTTCTCTTATGCAAACGACCAGAACACTGCCGTGGGTGCGTCTCTGTTTAAGGTTCGAGCCACTGACGACGACGGCGGCTCTATTACATACACCATCGATGAAGTAAGTTTGCTTTGCGTAATGTACTCATTTATATAAGTGTGTAATCAATTCATATTATATTATGAATTCCATGTACTGTAGCGCATTTACTTTATATTTTTAAGGTCACTCCAAATGATGGATTCAGTCTCTTCAGTATTATCAGCAATACTGGTGAAGTCAGACTGAATGGACGTCTGAATTACACTTCACTGGGAAATCTGTATCGGCTAAAGATAAACGCAAGTGTGAGTGTTATTATTTTAACCAGTCATATCGACCATAATGTGCATTTGGATAAATCTTGTTAATTTGACGTGCACTGCATATAAAATGAACTTACAGCCGTGGAAAAAAATGAAGAGACCACTGGTTTTACTATTTACAGGTAGGTGACATTTCTCCCAAATTCCAAATAAAAACATTGTCATTTGAAGCATTTATTTGCAGAAAATGACAAATGCTCAAAGTAACAAAAATGAAGTGTTTTCAGACCCTAAATAATAATTTTGAAACAACGCAATAATTATTTAATTTAGCAAGAGTTCAGAAATCAATATTTGGTCAAATAATCTCGATTTCCAATGGACGCTTTCATGCGCTCTCTTTCACTTTGCTGTTTGTGTTTTTGTAGCTTAAAGCTCTGCTTCATTTCAAAGGTTTTCACTTGGTTCAGGTCTGAAATGTGGCGTGGTCTCTTATTTTTTTTTCCACAGCTGTATATTGTCCATTTTTTCAGATTTATCACAGACTGATCACTTCACATGCAAAATCAGGTTCAGTGCTGACATTTTGTGTCTCATTATCAGGATGATGGAGGCCGGTGTTATTATAATGAAACTGTGTACCGCTCCAGTGCAGTTTTTTCCTTTATTACGGTTGTGGATGTCCCAGACCTTGACCCACAGTTCATCGGGATTCCAGACAATATAAGAATTGCAGAAAACTCTCCTATGGTGAGCGCTCATGTCTTTATTTAGGATACGGTGTTGGGGAAAAGGTGCCTTTTCAGTTCAGTCACCTGCTAACAGCGAGGTTGTAGTTTCATGATTCCTACTACTAGTGTTCGTGCATATTATTTTCAGTACTTTTGTGACAATGCTATTACGACTACTGTGGCGTGTGGTGTGATATAAAAGACGCAGCCTGCTTATAGTTAGTGTTTTTTTTTGTCTTTGCCAGGACACGTCTGTGCTCAAAGTTACAGCCATAGACCAGGACACAGGGGTCAATGATCGTATCATCTACAGCTTTGAAGGTGAGCTCCGTTAAGTCAGCTTGTTGTGAACAACCTTTTTCTGTTTTTTGCATTTAGTAAGTAGTAAATATTGTCCCATCATTTGACAGATTCCCCAACCGCTAAGCTGTTTAAAATTGGAGAAAACGGCCTTATATCTGTAAATGCACCAATTGACAGAGAGGAAGTTGGTGACACTGTGCACCTGACTGTAAAGGTACAGTATTTTCTTTAGCATTACTACAATAACTGCTTGTTCATGCAATTTCACAGTCTCCCACTTTTTTTTGTCCTCTAATAAGTGAGTTATGTGGGCATTTGATATGTTTTACAGTCCTTAAGTAGTACAAACAATAATAAAAATAAACATTTCCATACCCCGTTAGTGATGTGTTTGCTTTCTGTCCCTTTAACATTTATTTCACGAGGTTATTATATCTGTTAACAAGTGAGAATCATGGGGAAAATACCTCGGTCAAACTGTACAGTCATCGTACCTTGAGATGAGAGGTGAGGATGGAAGGAAGACGAAAAGGGAGATGTGGACAGTCATGAGCTATTTAGATGACCAGAAATAAAGAGAAGAAGGACACACAGTTTTATCAAAAGCTCTTGTCATGTTACATTGTACCTCATCATTAAAGCTGAAGACGTCCTCTCTGTTTTAGGCCACCGAGTCTGAGCTAAACATCCACGGGGTCTTTGCCAGCACCACTGCAAATGTACGGATCACCATCATCGACGTCAATGACAACGAGCCGCTGTTTTACGAGTGCGGAGAAGAGTCCTGTGTGGAGGCGAGTCAGTTCACAGGAGAAGTGCTTGAGCACACGTTAGCGCCTGTTTTCATCAACATGACAGTCAAAGATTTGGATAAGGTAAGAGGAGAAATCTATTTGTCAACTTTAAGTAGAAACAGTCACCAGATCCTAAATTTTTTCTTGGCTTTTTCGCAGAGCGCCAAAACTGAACTCTTCCTGGAGGGAGCTGACAAGAACGTGTTTTCTGTGGAACCTTCACTTGCCTTGTCAGATAGCATCGTTCAGCTCCAGGTCAAGCAGCCCCAAAATCTGGACTTCGAAAAAAAAAAGCAAATAAATCTGCAGGTAAGGAAAAGTAAAAACAATACCTCTGTTTGGACGAGCTAGATTTGCAAAGACAAGGAGGAGCCTCATCATAACACCATCCAAAACGCAGATTGTCTGTATACTGAAAAAAAACAAAACTTTACTGACATGTTTCATCCTTGTCACGTGTGTGATTTTCACCATGCTGTCTGCTTTGTTTTCTGTGCTTTTGTAATTGTGCAGGTGATTGCCGTGGATCAAGAAAAAAGCACCTACCGTACCACCGCTGAAGTTACTATTAAGATAAAAGACGACAATGACAACAGCCCTGAATTCCCACAGGACACATACAAGCTGAACATATCTGAGCACTCTCCTGTTGGGACGGAAGTGGCCATCATTACAGTGAGTCCTTTGCTATGTTTCCTCCTCGTAAGAAGCTCTTGAGTGATACTCAGACAGTAACACACTGTATTGTTTGTCCACAGGCAGAAGACCCTGACACAATGGATCAAGGCAAAATCACCTACAGACTTCTTCCAGACAGCATGTATGTCTATACATACATACTGAAATGATTCTGGTTGTTTAACTGCAGTCCATGTTGACGTTTGCTTGCTGAAACACTGAACAGTCTGTGTGTCTGCGTTTCAGACTACCATATTTTGATGTGAATTCAACTACAGGCGAAATTTATGTGAAAACCCAAATTAATCTGGACCGCGAGCTCAGATCTCTGTATTCAGCGACCCTGCAAGCCAGAGACACAGACGGCAAGCCCGGCACTGCAGTACTGGAGATCACGCTGACCGACATTAACGACAAGAGTCCAGTCGTCAACAGAGACTTATACATGGAGTTTGTGAAAGAGGGAAAAAACGTTGAAGTTCAGATACAGGTAACTGTAGAAGAACATGTTCAAAACCCCGTAGGCTTCATGTTAGTGGAAAACTAATAAAAGTTTGCGCAGCTTAAGGTTAGGAGATCAGCATTTTAAAAGCTGTAAAAGCCTGTGGATTGATGTTACACACAGTATGATACTATCACGATAACATTACCCACGATATCAACTGTATCACAAAACAGCAATTCTGTGATACTTCGTACATTGCAAGACAGTCATCTGTGATACATCACAGTGTCACTGCATCATGGTGTCGGTTTCACAGAAACTGAGATGAAACAATGTACAAAAAAGTATTAGCTGAGTGTCTCTTTTTACACACACACACACTGACTGCAACTTCAGTAGAGCCTACATGTTTTAATAAAAATATAGATATTTGGCGCTGGTGTATTATATCACAACAGGTTATGTAAATTGTTAACAGGGGTCCCCTCTCAATACACTCCGCACAGAGCTCCTAGTGGTAAATAATATTATGTAATATGCTGCCTATTAAAGCATTACACCTACGCTACAGTATGGCAGTATATGAAAAATTGCCGCCTCATGGGAAAACTATTCCGGTACATCTGGTATATCACCCAGCACTATGGTAACAGTTACATTTTCAGCAATTAGTTACACCTTGTTGGGTTCTTTGGTAATTTTATCGTAACTGTAATGAATAAAACATGTAATTTGTTTGCCATTTCTTTCATTGTGTTTAATTTGGATAGGCTACTGATGGAGATGACCCTGACACAGTGAACAGCCAAATAGTATACAGTATAATGCCGAGCAGGTACAGTGATAACTTCACCATCGACCCCGACACCGGTGTGCTGAAGAACAGAGGTAAACTGGACCTTGAAGCCCTGGACCCGCACCTGAACGGCACCATTGAGCTGACTGTAAACGTTTCGGACAAAGGTACCCCTCCTCTGTCCGACGTGGTCAAAGTTGAAATCAATGTGGAGGTAAGTCGTGAGCAGTGTGTATCAAATTACACGGTGCTGTGTCACTGCTGTGGCTTTAGTTCGTGGCGAGGACGATAACTGTCACTGTTGTCTTTTGATACCGACCAGGATGTAAATGACAACAGTCCGAAATTTGGAGCCCCTTCTTACACATTCTCCGTCAAAGAAGGGGAAAAAGGTTAGTATTTGCAAGGGCTCACGAAAAGTGTCCTTAACCCTGTGTCTGGATCACAGTGTAATGTTTGTTCCAAACAGGTGCATTTGTGGGTTCTGTTTTTGCTGAGGATTTGGACCAAACGACAGACTTTAACCGCATATCCTTCAGTATCATTGATGGAAGCTTTGGTAGTTTCACCATTCGCACCTATGCAGCGGAGAAAGGTTACATGGGCAACATCACGGTGGACCAGGACATTGAGCTGGACTACGAGAGCTCTCACAAGAAGTTCAAACTGCGGGTAGAGGCCGCCGATCTGGAGCAGGAAAAAACTGAAGTGATGGTGGAGGTGAACGTACTGGACGTGAACGATGAGAGGCCCGAGTTCAAGCCATCTGGACCCTTTAGAGTGGAGGAAAACACCTTCGACACAGACGTTGGGAAATTCGTAGGGGTGGACAAAGACGGAAACCACTCACTTGTCTACGAGTTGGAATCCATTAAATGCAGATGCAACGGATCGATGACGTCCTGCAACTTGTTTATCTTGGAGCCAACGGGGGAAATCAAAGTCAACCCGGAGAGCACGGTGGATTATGAACAGTGTGACCAAGTGAAGATGGAGGCTCAGGTGGTGGACGTGTACACAGAAAAAGGAGAGAACAACAGTGTAACAACAGGTCAGCACTTGGTCTACATATTCTAAAGGCATCGCTGACTTTTTATCTAACACAGACAAGTTGCTTGACTGTTGTTCTTTCCATCTTTTCAGGGGAAATTGTAATCGATATTATAGATGTCAATGACAATGCTCCACAGTTTATCACTTCAGATATTGACTCAAATGTATTTGGTGAGTATGAATCCTATCACTAACATCTCGTTAAATTTCACCCTGTCCATCCTAACTACTGATTTCTCCCTCTTTGAACTTCAGTTGTGGTGTCAGAAAGTGCCAATAAGGGGACATCGGTCGCCAGAGTCACTGTGAGTATGAAAGGAAAATATTAACTCACAGGAGTTGAGATCGTTGATGAGAAACATGACGCGATGCCTTGGCATACTTGTCGGATTTCAGGCTACAGACCGGGACACTGGAACGTATGGGCAGATCGACTTTCAAGTAAAAGAAGTTAAATTTGAAGACACTAATAATGTCATAAGGGACATGGGGTTGCTGTTTGACACTGTCACCACACAGCAAAAGAATATTTATACTGGAATTATCCAGTGAGTATAAAGTCATCCATAAACATCCTACTGATTTGTGTTTTTCTGCTCCACGCGTGTGTTTTTGTTGCGCTCACGTGATTCATCTATCCACAGATCTACCACAGAGCTCGACATAACACTGAAAGGGAAGTATTTAGTAACAATAGTTGCAACAGACGATGATGGCCGCGGCCTCTCCAACACCGCAGTACTGGAGGTGAGGAATTGTGCATCTGGATTTGGATTCATGACCCTCAGTAAATCGCACAGACAGACTGCAGCTTTTGCTTCTAATTTGCAGATCTTCACTGTTGACGAGTCATATAAAATTGAACTTCGGTTTAGATCCCCCAAATCAGACGTGGAAAGTAACCTAGAAGATATCAAGAGGTACGTTTTCCATGTCATGCAGCATTGTAGTCATTTGGCGATGGCTTACTTTTGAGCGTATGTCTGAGTCCGATCCCTCCGAATCTCCACATTTTCCAGAACTCTTACGGCAGCAACCAAAGCTAAAGTTGAAATTGTTGCCATCAGGACCGAAACTGAAGAACAACTCAGGCAAGTGTACTTTTCACATCTCCACCCTGAATGTAAATCACCACACACATCTACACACATTCCTTGGGTTCACTTTTAGACTGAATACTGATGTAGATGATATAGTTATTGGCTGGCGTTGACAGGAACAGAAATTACCTTCATCTTCTCACATGCATAGATTACTATTGTCCACTAGGTGGTGCCAGTGCCCCTATAAACATTAAAGTGTTGAGGATGAATTATATTTCTTTCCTGATTTTACAAGCTAATTGCAGTGACCAGTGATCATTTATATTTTAGATTTGACACACCTCAAAGTTGATTATTAAAGTGAGTTTTGAGTGAGTGATTTATTCGCTGCTTTCAGGGCTCCAGGCGACACAGTCATGGAGTTATATTTTGTTAACCGCAACGGGACAGCTCTTTCATCTAACGAGGTGGAATTTATGGTCTCTCAACCTGAATACTTTGTTGATCTGGCACAATATGGCCTCGCATACATTGTAAGTACGAACAGTTTATGAGTTGATTTTCTGACCCTTTGAGCCTTGTCGTGTGTCTGTGTTATTCAAGCTGCATTTTCTCTTACATACATTCGTTTTAAAAGCTTGTTTATGACCCTTGTAATTATCTTTGAATGTTTTTTTTTTCTCCATTATTTCTCCTCCCACTCTGTTGTGTAATTTTCAACTAGTAGGAGTTCCTGCCACAATTTCATCTACTTCCAAGATGCATCAAAACTCCAGCAGCACTTGTAGTATATACAAGAACTTCTTAATGACAGACCAATATTGAGGCTTAGTCAGTGTCATCATAAAAGACATTATGAGCACCATTTAAATAAAAGAGTAAGAAGTTGGTCTCATATTTATAAAGTTGTTCAAAATAATACAAGCGCTGCTGGAGGTTTGACAAGCTACCGGTACTGGAAGAGATTTCTTTTTCAGTGAACTTCAAGTTACTTAAAAAAAAAGCACATCAGTAACAACACTGCAAATTACAGCTATGTTCTTTTTGTGTGTCTTTTCCTTTTTATATGCATGACATTATAGCAGTTTTTAATTCACAAGACTAGTTTGAAAACTTATTTTTGTCTGCTGACCAACAGTTCAGATTAGGAACATCTCACTTAACCTTGAGGTTTATGATTTCAGCATCATCCCCTTGTGCAAACAAAGATAAGCTTGAATAAGAGTGGATCAATTACACCGCAGTCCTGGAACCTTGCAGGTCTGCAGACAACATTTTGACATTAATGTTTTACTTGTTTAGGGGACTGTTGATGTGGAGGAACCAGAAGTAGATCCTTTTCAGTACATCATGCTGGGCATGATAGGGGGGCTCATCATCGTGCTGGCTGTCCTCACCACATCACTGGTGTGCACACGCAGAAAGTAAGAAAAGATCTGGGAATAAATTGCGGTACAATTTAACCACGCAGTATATAGTTCAAAATCTAAAAACAACGACGAGAAAAACTATGAGACAAGTTTTTCTAATCACCACACTTCTACCTACAGCTACAGGAGAAAGCTAAAGGCTGCTAAAGCCATGAACTCTGCATCCATGGTGACTTCTGACAACCAGAAAAGTGGTCCTGTGGTGCCAGGAACCAACAAGTACACCATGGAGGGGTGAGCAGACGACAGCATCTGCATGACATGATATAGAATACGACTGAATAAATCATAAAATACAGACTTGTTTGACTGTGCTCGTCTCTATTCAGAGCTAACCCTGTGCTCAACCTCAACATTGACGCAGCCATGATTCTGGACATGGATGCGGAGAGCTCAGATGTCGACAAAGTCAGGTAAAGACATCACCGGCTCCTCCATCTGTTGTTCGCGCTTATGTGCTCAGTCACCGCAGTTTGACGAGGCGGTGGATCACAGTGACATATGACCTCACTCTCCGCTCTGTAGTCGTGCTTGGTAATAATCTGGGATCTTTTCCAGGTGAACATTATGTCACGGTGTGCTCACTACAGTATGTCGGCTCTCAAACAAGGCCACGTGATCTTTATTCTTTTAAAAGCACATTTTCCGTCTAAAAACGTCAGAATTCTTATGTGCTTTTTGATTGTGCTAATGGAGGTCACATTTCTTCCATTAGCCTCAACTCCCTGGACTACAGCGATGACATGATCATGCCTGAGAAGGATACAAATCCTATCATGGTGAGTTAACATTCTCAAGTCGATCATAATTTGTTCTTATGAATAATAGAACATGTTCTAATTTTAAAGCTTGTCTGGTCCTCATTAGCAGAGGATCCAGGAGGAGGAGGAGGATGACAAGCTACCAGGGTACACCGAGCCTCTGGGTGCAGCGCTGGCCCAGCACGGCCAGAAGAAAGAATCGAATCGCCACGACGGTTATAATAACCCTACATTCAGCACCACAGACCTCTGATGGAAATAAGGGAAAGACGGTAGAGATGCTGAGCAGAGCCTCAGATGTACATATGTTGCTTCTCTGTAACCAAACTGCCAATCAAACATTTTGATGACCAAATTTTTACTGATATCAGATGGAGACTTTGTGTTGTCAAACAGCCATTCTCACATTACTGTGATGTATTATTAAAGTACTGGAATAGCTTTCGCACAAGGATTGGCAAATAAACGGATGGATTTGTTTTATCTAAATGTTCAATTCAAGGGAAAAGAAAGGGAAACCAAAATGGAAGATAGTATTCCCTGATAACAGTGTAATGATACCAGATATTTATTTAGTTGTTTCATGAACTTGTCTTTACATGACCATCAAATAGACAATAAAAATTGCAGAATCTATGGGAAAGCAAAGAAAACATTTTTATTGCACACGTGAGCGATTTTATTTCTGTTAATATATTAACGCAGTGGTTTTAAGAAATTGTTGCAGCTGATGCTACTAAAAAAAAACTGAAATGCAACTAAATGAATATTGCAGAATGTCAATGTATAAATCTGTCATTTAACGGCTGCGTGTCAGACAAAACCTTACGCATATTTCATTTGTCAGCGTTAGTCCTGTGCTTCGAAACACTTCAGAAAATAAAACCTCATGCAGTGGGACTTTGTGAGAAGCAACAGATTGAAAAAGGTGTTCACTGTACACTGATGTTAAATGAATGTACCACAAGTGCAATCAGTGAATAAAATTAATGTCTTTGAAGTGCTCATTTGCTCCAGAGTTTATGAAGTTAATGTAACACCAACACCACCGACACTGCAACAACCTCTGAATTAAAACACACGTAAAGTAATCTCATCACATAAATTTACAACTAAATCACTATTGGTCGAAATTACAATAAGCAGTAAGGATTCCTATCGGGCGTCGTTACTTTTCTCAAAGGATCATGATTGTGCTCATTTTTATATTCTTCACAACACAAACAAGTCAAAAATGTTATGCCAAAATCTTAAAGCAGAATAAAAGGCACACAGAAGTCTGCACTGATGGTAGGAACTCATCTAACACACATCGTGGCAACATTTAGATCAAATTCAGTTAAAATACATCTAAAACTAAAGGACCTCGATATTGTGCCGACTGACCACAGGGTCTTAAGTCACAAATGAAAACTATTACACCGCCATTGTTTTTCTCAGTCAAAGCTCTGTGAAGGTTGTTAGCAACTAGAAGAAGGTACGCCGGTTGCCATGGCTTCGTATTATCTGAGGTGCATTAAAAAAAAGAAAAGCATCAACAGCTGAAGTGACTCAGTGGACAGTTCAATGATCTGAAACACAATGAAGGAAAAGATGACATTTTTCTGTGAAATGTATCCATTCATTTGTCAGTCTCAAGTTGAAATTTGTGAAAAAGAGTAATCCAGAAAAAGAAGGAGAAAAAAAAATCATTCTGCTGCTTATCAGTGTTACATGACCGAAGCTGTAGATTACATGCTTCTTTGCTTCTTCGTCTTTGTGTGAGGAAGTGATTTGCTTCTCACACTTAAGACAATGTGACTTGGAAATAAATCAGTGAGTTCACCGTACGCAGTCACATATATCGTAGCTGTCGTGTGATTTTTTTTCCCTCTGACGCGTCATGTCACTCTGTGGTATGAGCTCTGGAGCAACAGTGTGGCTGCTGCATGTTCTCCATCAGCAGGCGGAAGGGGTTCCTTCTGCGTCGGCTCACTTTCCCGTCTCCTCCTCCTCCTCCTCCTCCTCTTTTACCTGCTCGCCCCTTACCCGAACCCCGCTGGGAGGATTCGGAGGTGAGGGGTGTGGCTGAGGGGTTTAGTGGAGGAGGCGGAGGCATGGACGGCTGCCTCTTCTGCTTCTTCACCTGTTTCTCCAGGTGTTTCTGGATGGCTGAGCCTAGAACGGACACTTCCACCACCGCCCCGTACACCTCCCACGTCATCCCTTTCTCGTCCCAGCTCACCTCCTGCACTGGCTCCTCACATTTCTCCTCCTTGCAATTAATTTCCTCCTTTTCTTCCTCCTCAGCCTCCTCAGCTTTGTCGCCTTCTTTTTCTGTAATCACATCCTCCTTATTTTCCTCTTCCTCCTCAACTATCTTCTCCTCTACGGGAGCTTCCTTTCTGATCTCAGGGAAAGTTGTAGTGATGGGCGTTCTCGGGGTCATGGGCGCTGTAGCAACAGAGCGAAACTCTAGCTGTTGTCCCACCTGCAGCTCAGCGTCTTTAGTCTCTGTGCCCACAGCTCCGCTTTTTCCCAACGTGCTTGGGAAGTAGAAGGCCTGGTCTCCCTCTGGAGGGGTCATGGGGCTGGTAGCCACAGACTGACACTGCACCACCTCCAGGCTCACCTGCGTCCGGATGTTGTGACAGCCAAAAGGAGCTGGAGATTCAGGGACTGCAGGTTTTGACATGGACAGCTCCTCACTAGCACAGGCATCTTTGCTGTCCTCTGAACGATCAGATTTCATTTCAGTTTTTGGTTGTTCACGAGCAGAAATAGAAGGTTCTTCTGCTTTGATTGCTTTTGACGTTTTCTGTGTCTGACCAGAGATATTTTCCTCTCCATCATCCCTCTGCACATCACTGTTGTCTTCTCTGAGTTCCTCATATTCATCTATTTTGACCATCTCTGGCTCAATAAATGGATAAATGGACGACTCACTTTTTTCATTTTCCTCTTCCTCCTCAGTATTGCCATGTTGGGTCACAAGGATTGTAATGTCTTGATCCATACTCCCCATCCTCTGCTGCTTACGCTGGTGATTGCTACTCTCCAGAGCCACTTGTGAATCCATTAACTTAGCGGTAGGGCAGTCGGCAGAGCTCTCTGGAGAAGCGCTGCAGCTGAAATCTTCAGTCAGCTCCTTTGATGTAGTAAATTTCAAAGCTCCAGTTATCTCTGACTCAGCCACTGCTGGATTTTTTGTGGCAGAAGGGAAACTCTCGCGTTGGCTACTCTGACCCTGCTCCTTGTTCTTTTTTGTTTTCTCCTCTTCCTGCGCCGTCGCCCTGCCGCTAAGCTCTGGGAAAGCAGTGGTATATGGCGACTTTGGGGTCATGGGTGATGTAGCAACAGAGCACAACTCCACTTGGTGACCAACCTGTAGCTCAGCGTCTTTAGAGTCTGCACCCACAGCGTCAGATCTCCCGAAGGAGCCTGGGAAGAAGAAGGAATGGCCACCTTCAGGAGGCGTCATGGGACTGGTAGCTGCAGAGTGACATTGTACCACTTCCAGGCTGACCTGTGTGCGCATGTGGTGCTGTCCAAAAGGAGCTGGGGAACGTGGGTCGGTGGGGTCTGGAGTTGCTGGCACAGCCACTGAGACACTCCTAGTCTCTGGCTGTATTTGTCTGTCATGATCCATGTTTTCATCAGCAAATTCACACTTATTAGAGATCTTATTAGAGACTGACTGGGTTGAGGTTGTTGTGTCAGCTGTTGTTGTTTTATCAGCTTCGTTTTGTTGTGTCAGAGGGATGGTGTCAGTGAGCTTACTGTCTTTAGAGTCTGTTTGGTCACTGTTGTCACAAACTTCTCCACTAAGATCCCCGTTGTTGTCTTCGGCGTTGCTCGTATTCATGAGCAGTTTTGGCTCATAGTCCCCTTGTGTTGTTGACTTTTGACTGGTGTTTATCTGAGGTCCCTCAGTCACAGCGCTGCCATCTGAGCTTCCTGGATGCTCTCCATCATCTGCCTTCTCACAGAGCTGGCGGTCCTCACTGAGACCTCTCATCTCGTCCTTAAGACTTCCCATTCTATCTCTGCATCAAACTGGTAGAAGTACCTGCAGGGCATAACACAGCACTGACTGTTTGTACAACATGTAATCAGTAACTAAAAACAGCCTCAGCAGGAGTGCAGGATAAAACGCTTCTGTGTGATAAAAATATTCTGACACGATAACGATGTCAAGTATCCAAACACTGACATGTAACCAGTTACATCATTGCTACTATTAGAAATTATTCACATGCTTATTTTAGCTTCTTAACCAGAGGTGGTCTCATATAAAACACTTCAGTAAACTGCAATTCAATTGTTAAATCTTTAATTCTTCAAAAATATTTTGGTCTAATTTTATCTCTCATTGTACGTTCATACCCTAAAAATAAATCAAGTTCTGTTTTAGCTCATAATTGCCTGAAAACAAAAACCTACACAGAAAACCCAGAGTGCTTGCCTAATTTTAACTATGAAAACAGATTGTAGGAAATTACGAGTCACAAACATACCTCAGCAGTCCAAGTCAGACTGAAGTCTCTCCATTGCTCTCTCTCAAATTTAGGTCAAATCTCCCTGTTGATCAAGACTCACAGCTGTCCGTATATTTCCCGTGTTGACTGATACTGATTGCAGTGGCCACAGGTTTGTCTCTAGAAGAATCTATCTTAAGCAATCCTCTCTCTTTAAGCTGTGGCTGTGTCTATTGAAAAGCTTCAGATTTCCAGTTTCCCTGGAAACCACAGTCGGGCTCAGGCAGTGAGTGGTAATGTAATGACAAAATCTCTCTTCAGCGCTCTAATCATCACTAAATCATAGTAATTAACTCCAGGTTCTCATAGCAACACAATGGCAACTGTGTGCAGAGAGATAAACCTGTAAATTGTCATTCTGGTTTTGCTGAGGAAATGTTTGAAATTGGTGATAAAATCTCAGATATCACTTAAAGTGATCAGAATAAGGACTTCTGAAGGCGGAGTAAAGAATGCAGGACAGGGATTTCTTTCTTTGATGATGGATTACGGTTTCTCAGACACAAAATCTGTGTGTGTGTATATGTGTGTGTGTGTGTGTATATGTGTGTGTGTATATGTGTGTGTGTGTGTGTATATGTGTGTGTGTGTGTGTATATGTGTGCGTGTGTGTGTATATGTGTGCGTGTGTGTGTGCGTAGGCCACATTTGCTTGGCCACCCTCGGTATAAAGAAATCAATGACTAATTGTAGTAAAAAGGAGAGGCAGAGTTACTGTAGCCTTTTATCTAACTCTGGCTCATTTACGGTTCTTGTGCTTTTGTTGATTATTTACCACTGTGAAATAAATCAATAAATGAAATGAATAAAAGCCTTTAACAGGGTGTGGAGGACACGCAGTCACAGGCTTATTAAAGGACCAGAAATACGGGAAAATGTATTTAGGATTTTCGTGAAATATAAGTGCAACAGTGTTCTGTTTCAACTGTATAAGTACATGAAAGGCAAGCTGAAGGAGCCTGGAGGAAGCAGCTCTGTGCCTCCCACACAGGCAAACACTTGTAAACCACCACGTCTTTCATGCCCCCCCCCCAAACTCTCTGCGATGCGACACATATTTCTCTAGAGCCACTATAATTCTGCTCGCCTCGAGTAATTGTGTGAGACCAAGGATGTTTATATTTCTGTCGTTTTGACAATCTTCCCTTTCTTGTTTTACTGTAGTGGAGGGCTGTAGCTTAGCCAGAACACCATGTACTGACAGAAGTATTCTCACCATTAATTCAAAGGCCTCCACCAATCCCTGGCTGCCACTGAGTTCTGTTGCCTAGCAACCCGTAGTGTGATGGAGGAGGGAGGTGTGCTGGTGAGGGGCAAGGTAGACAGCTCTGATCACATTCTCATCAGGAGCCATCAGCCTGTCAAAGGCCATCTTCTCAGCAGTGTGTTAGTAATAATGCCCAGGGTGATTCATTGATAAGCGCTCTCCTCAGCACAATACAGGCTGCTTCACAGACACAGCGTTTCTGCTGCTGCTAACAGTGTTATCGGGGCTGCATGTTGCAGGATATCACATTTCATAAACCTGAGAAACAAGTTGGTATCTCTTTTTATTTCTCAAAATAGTCACATATAATGAAATCTATAAGAAAGAAAGAAACACAAATGGAAAGACAATTTATAAAGATTTCCTTTGGAATGTGAGCTGTGTGTGTGGATATATAGTGTAAATACGTCTTTCAGGTCTTCGGATGCCAACAAACCTCTATCCCGGCATTGTTAACTAATCTAAAAAACCTACGGATGATCCAACAAGTTGGCTCCAGTTTCAGCTAGAATTGTTCGTATTTTAGGGATCATTTGGTCTCCAGTTTCTGTCCAAACTCCTTGATGGTGTCTGTGGCTTTGTCTGCCGCTTTTCCTATGGCTGCTTGAGTCTGTTTGCCGGCTTCCTGAGCAGCTTCAGAGAAAAGAAACAAAATATTAACACTAAGCTGAAGAAACAAGTTGAGCCATATTTTGAGCCTATATGAAAGTTCATTTTTTCATTAACATCTTGTTGTCTTCTTTAAGTCATGATTATTTTCTCATTGACTTAAGAATTTGTTTTGAAAAATTGACTTTGAATTTATTGGTTCATAATGTTTAGACTGACATATTAGTGATCACCTGCCGCAAAGCAGGTTTTTTTTGGAGTGAACTAGAAACAACATGCACATTCAGAAGTCAAAACTATATAACGGTGACTGCGGAGTCACGTAGTGGAGCCCCGTGAGGATGGCTACGTTAAAAGATCTGAAAGAGAGGAAGAAAGATCTATCCAAGACAGAAATATGGAATTCAACCCACCTCTATGTACATATTTACATCACATATTGATTTTAGAGAAGAAGCTGTTGTAGTTTATCACTCGATACCTGTAACAACTCAAGGATTCAGTCTCCACTTTCAACCAAGCTACGTTTGTGTTTTTCCTTCAGTGCCGTATCACATACACAATTAACCAGGTCAAATAACAGGTCTAAAGTACAGTCCAATATAAAACACTGTATCACATCAGCTCTGTGAGGCCGGGAGAATTTCTACTTAATCGTGCAATTTCTTCCAGTTTTACGAGCTTACCTAATCAAAGGAAAAGTTATTTGCATCGACTGTATTTTCTATACTTTCTTTTCTGCTAAAAATAACCCATTCATTTACTGTTAAAGTGCACTGTACCTGTGTTGACTGTATCTTTGGAGGAGTCTGCCACCTGCTGCACAGCATCCTGAGCTGCCTGCACTGAAAGCACATCAGAACGACTTACTGTACAGTTAGTGGCATCTGGGGAAAAAAGCTATTGCACCAGAAAAAAAGTGTGAAAAGGGCTTTCTCTGTCTACCACAACTCCCAGCTTAATACTATACCTGCAGTGTCTGTGACTCCTTTTGCTGCCGAGTGACTCGTGCCTTTCAGGCTCTCAAAGGACTTCTTGAACGAGGCCATGGCTCCTGTCTTTGTCCCTGCAGTGTCCGCACATCGTCTGAGCCGATAGCAGCGGCGGCTGTTTAATACCCTCTGTTTGGGCCCGACAGCACAGAGGCTGCACGTTCCAGCCGGATTAACCCAAACAAAACCCGCCCAAAGAAGCGCGATCAGACTGGCATCCCAACTATGGCGGTGTCCTGCCAAGGGCCAGAGCCCGCTCAGCAGATTCTACGCATCCTGTAATCAAACCCCCAGACAGAGCCAGCAAAAAGAGAAACATGCGAGGATGAAGCAAAAATAGACACAAAAATAAACCAACAGGAGGGAAAAAAATAAATAAATTGGATATAAACAATTGAAAATGTAATGAGTGATCATGGCCAAGCTGATTTAAAATATTATCAATCAACACTAACAAGTAGTTTTCTTTTTTACTTTTTATTTACAGAGGATTTGTATGTCTGGCTTAACACATAAACCTTTATATTGACAAGTCCTGCAATTTAAAGCACATAGTGATATGACAACCATTATGATTTCAAGACGTAATATATTGACTTTAACTTGTTAAAATCTTCAGTACACACACAAACACACGCACACACAAACATGTATACTCTGTCCATTTCTAACAGATAATTTACTGGAATGATTTCACAAGCAACTATAAAGATACAATGTAAAAAACTCTTACTTCAAAAACAGTAAATCAATTTCCAAAGAAATGCAAAAGAAAAACCCACAAACAGGCATTGTCGACACTTAGGAGGATATTATTGTATTCATATCTGCTTGCAACCGGACATATTTATTTTTTCCACTCCCAATGTTTCATTGGAAGATGATGAACATCTATTGCACGTTTCTAAATACAGATACACACAAGTACAAAGTCACAAGCCCTGGCTCTGGTCTCATTTCATTGGGAGGGAATCAAGGAAATGAGACAGAGAGGACAGTCCTACATCTCAATAAATACCTACACCCAACACATTACATTAATAACATGACATTTACAATATATAATAATAAAAGATTTGTCTTGAAGGAAGAACATTTTTCAGTGGGAATGCTTGTCTTTTTAGTTGTTTTTTGCAACGGGGGTATAATTGTAATTGGTTCAGCATTTGTCCTTGTTATTATTAGAAATATTATTGTGCTGCTGGTTGGTTGGTGGCTCGGGCTGATGCTTTTACGCTTCTGGCTCGTAGTCCTGGCTCTCCTGGGGAAAAGAAGAGACTTTAAGAGACAGGTAGGTCACGTTTGCAGCAGAGAACGGCTTCAGGTTTAACTGAACTCTAAGACTTTAATAAAAACTTGAGCGCATGAAATTCAACTTCGGTCGGTTTAAGAAGTACATATGACAGGGGGCTTTTGCTTAACACATAATAGCTCTTTGCTGATGGTAATGATGTCACTCCATCACGCCTCCTCTGCTGGTTCAGTGCCTCTGTCCGGCCTGCAGAGGGCAGCAGAAGCCCACGGCAGCTTCAAGGACGTGTCGTGAGCACATTCCATCATCCTTGTAACCCTGCACACGCCTCCTCCACACACATGATCACAGAAGAAAAAAAAAAAAAAAAAAACAGCCTCCAGGACTGTGCAACGCACTTATGTCATCTGCTGTATTTACAAAAAAACTGCACACTGGATGGGATGGGTTTTTATCTCCAAATCCTCTTTTAGAAGGCTTGTTACATGTACGCTCTGCAGCACTGAGACTCCATGTTTACAGCAATGCAGGGAGACCCTGACATTTACCCACAATGCACAGAGGCAGAGCGCGTCATCACCACACCCATTCAGACAGGGTACGCACATCTCTGGTGTAGCAAAGGATGGGGGAGGGGAAAGAGATGCGGAGGAGTGGGAGAGAAGGATGGAGGACATGGATGGAATGAGCTACTGCCTCTGACAAATTCACTTTTAATTTGCATCTCAGAGCGTATCTCCATTTTATTTATTAAATGAATAATGCTGTGATCCACTAATGTAGGCCATACGTGGCGGTGACAAAAAATGCAAAAAATGAACATTATTAGAGACCCTGCACATTGTCATCATCCTCAAACTGAAGCTGATTCTTCTTAATATTCACCAAGAAGCAGAATATACAAGAATACAATCGTTTTCTGGCTAAAAACGATCCATTTAAAATTTGACATATTTCAGTAAAACCATACTGTAAATAAGTCTATTGTGTGGTATTTTTATTCACTACTAGCTATTTAAAAGCTCAGTTCGGAAGCTTTAGTTTCTGCACAGTTTGTCTCATCCTTCACAGCCAAAATCCAAAAATAGCCATCTGTGTCAGACTCCCTTCTCAATGCACACACAGAGACACACACCCAGTCCTCGATGTAGGTAGGTGGTGCTATATTCACTGTACTTACTATGTGGCAATTGGCTTGTTAAGCCCTCTGTGTTCATTTCCAGAGAAAATCGTGTTTATGTGGGACAGAAGTGGAGGGCAGGTGTGGAGTGCTATTGAAAAGCAATACGTCTAAATCATGTAACTGTGTGGAGCAGGCGAACAGAAACGAGCCTCCACCGTGAGTGAATGGACTCATACCAGCCTCCACTCCGAGGTTCTACAATCTGAAGCTCTTTTTAAAGCTCAAAACGAAAAAAAAAAAGCTATAAGAAGCTATATTACAACAAAAGATACATTTGAATGATTCATATGCGGAGCAGTGATTCGTTACAGTTTGTGTGGTGCAGACTGAATACCTGCTGGGTCTCATCATATGTCTCCCCTTCTGGCTCCAGCATGGCCTCTCCCTGGCCCTCCATGGCCTCCTGCCCATACTCCTCAGGCTGCAAGGAGAGCGACACAGAGAGATGAAGACGGGTAAAAGATCTACGGCATTAAAACGCCTAAAACGTAACTGTATGCTGTCGAAGATTCACATAAAAAAAGGCTGTCTTTCAGTAGTTTCCGACTTCCATGCAGAAACCTTTGAAATAAGGTTAGAAATATATGTAAATTGGTGTTTAGTAGCGCTTCTGGAACAGCGGGAGAAGATTTTGTTAGAAATATTTGTAATCGACTTTTGGAGTGCCACTGTGTATTTACAGCAGTATGATGTGTGAATGGTTCAAAACTATTTACAGCGTCCAGTTTTCACTGTGGTGAAGGAACACAGTCACCCATGCAATAATATGTTCCACTTGTTTCGGTGGAAGGACACGACAGTGACGCTATATGGCACAACACATACAGTTCAACAACAGATCAACAGTTTGCTGAAAATGACAAAACTTAAGATTGGATTCAAGATTGGAGAATTTTTTCCTTTAATGCACTTTATAGCGACATCACTGAGCGGCACCAAAAAAACAGCCCGACTAGAAACAAGCCAAACGTAATGTAAACTTAAACATAACCCATTTGTCTTGTATTAAGGGAACGGGGAAGCTTAGCAAAATGACTTCAAACTAGAATAAGTCCAGTCACTGAAAAATAAAACTGAATTAAAATAAAATAAAAACTAGAAAGAGGGCAAGCTGTGCTTATTACAAGTAATGGAAACAGTTATTTAAAATAGACTTAATATTGTTAAATTGAGAAATAAAGAAAACCATTCAGTTTCTCCACTGGGATATTATGCAACCCACTGTTTCAGCTTGCTAGCTCAGTATTAGCTGGAATATCTTATTAAGACAAAGTTAGAACAATTACAATTGTGTCACTTTTGTAATGAAAAGCATGCTTAACAAGATTACTTTTCTTTTTACAAGCACAATAAGACTCATTTCCAAGAGAGAAAGCTTTTTAAATATCTTGAAGTTGCTTTTTGGCAGTGTAAAACACGCCTACAGCTTGTTCAGAAAGTGGCTGCTCATCTCCTAACAAACACAACATGTGGAGCATACTACTCCAGATCTTCACTGAAAGATAGAAGAGATTTTTAATTCTTGTTACTACAGACATACGAAGCTCTATGTGGAAAACCCCCAGAATACATCTCAGAGTTGTTGTCCCTCAGCTCAGGTTCGTTTCATAAATGTATATGATCCACACCAAGGTCTAAACTAAAACATAAAGAGCTTTGTGGAGCCCCGGGGCCTCACTCGGTAAAGGGCCCATCACATAGTCTGAGGTCTTATCGCAGCGACCACGGTTTGACTCCGAGTGCGAGTCCTTTTCGGTCTATCTCTACTGTCTCTAATAAAAGGCCAAAAACCCCCATAAAGGGTCTTTGTGCCTTTACAACCTGTGCTGCTCCTACTCCTTTTGACATTAGACTGTCGGAATCACTCAAAACTTTAAAGAGAGATGTGTTTTTAATTAGATATTTTGGTTTTGTTTCTCGCAGACACAAACTTTTATACCAAAACCAACTTCGGTGAATGATATCTTGTTTAATTTTGCTTTTATTGTTATTCTAATCTGGCCTGACTTTGTTTTTATTGTCATTTTATCCAGGCTTATTGATGTATTTTCTCCTTCTCTGTGTTCTTTTTTGTTCTGCTGTACTCATCGCCTTGTGAAGCACTTTGTACCTGCTTTTAGACCTGCTTTACTTAATATCTGAGCAAACACCGAAGATGCCGTGTTCCCTTCTGAGAAGTTCATGAAGCCAACAAACTCATCATCGTTGCACCTGCTACTACAAAAACAAAGCTAGTGGGTCACCATTTATTTTTAAACGCAGCGCTAATCAACTCAATTAGGTCAGAGAAGAAGAAACCATAATCCTGTGTGTATCAGGCTGGTGTTATTGCTGTAAGCCCACCAACGCGATTAGCATGGTCTTAAAGACTGCACAATGGGAAAACAACACCAACACACACCTTATCAGACAGATCACTGCCTGAGAAAAATTCAACATGAAAGGGACGCTTTATGTGATTTTAACAGAAGAGCGAGACGCGTCGTCTGAACTTGCTTAGAGGAAAGGAGATTTCTGTTCAGACCGTGCAGCTCAGATAGAATTTGTTTTTTTTTTTTGTCAGATAGCATTACGAATAGCGGACGTCTAGCCCAGTGCCTGCTGTAAGTGAATAAAAAGTCGAACTGCACATGTGATAAGAGTGTCAGCAGTTTTAACAGTCTGTTGTCAGCGTGTTGAAATGAGTAGTTTTATCACTCAGACAGCGCCTTGAAGAAGCCTATTACAGCAGGCTGTCAGATTTACTAGATTAGTGAGTCAGTGGAGGGGGTCCAAGTCTGCGGGACGAAGGCTTGGGACAGGGCGAGGACCTCCCTGCTTCACTGACAGTCTGACAGCGAGACGATATGTTAACACGCTGACAGCGCAGGAATGCGTCACTGACGGCAAAGAGCAGGTGGACGACTCGAAGTAACAGTCTGTGAATAAAATGTGTGGAACTCAAATTACTAAGCTTGGGTTTAACCCTCAGGACACCCTATAAAAAAATCACACTCCTCTTAAGGCCCTTTTAGCTCACTAGATCATATTAAACATGAAGAAACATTTATTTATTTTGGTCGTTAACTCCAGTGCTCATCGTGTATAGCAACACGATGAGCTTTGAAATGCCAGTGTATTTACATAATGCCACTGTTTTTAACACAAAAAATGAATTATTTTCTATT
>JAPQRN010000002.1:21170640-21188704 GCA_037367275.1 Coranthus polyacanthus | reverse complement strand
CTCTCCCCTCCCCTCCCTTCCCACCATCACCGGCTCCCTCTACTATTGATCACCCCCAGATGTCAACTGGTACACCATGGAAAATGAGCTCAACAGAGCCACACCACGTCATCTTGTCCTTCTTGATTTTCTATAATGCGGCAACCAGACCTAAAATCACGTCGTATTACACAAAACTCTTTCATTCCAGCTGCGGTGTCCATCTTAAATAAGATCAGATAGATAGACTGTTGGTACTTATTGAAATTCAGATCGCACTCCCGTTTTTATTACTATATAGACTGTGTGCGCTTTAATGAAAGTGTCTGCGGGTCTTTCATGGTCGTGGATGGTTTTTATGTGAGCCCCCAACAAAGACAATTTTCTGTCATGTGACAGACAATAAAGCTCTAAGAATCTTGAATCATATTGTGACTATAAAACACTCCTGTTATTTCCATTCCCATCTGTATTTAAGCGGAAATAACCCTTCAGAAATATTGGTGTGATATTGGATTTGAAGTGTCTGCAAATGTAAATTTTGGGTTCTCTTTTTCTTTTTTTTGGTTTTGAGAAAAGTACTAGACAACTAGACAAATGACTGAAAATGACTCAAAAGAAAACCACGAGTGAAAAGGCATCAGGATCCCACAGGAGTAAAAATGAATCTGCATAAAGCTTTTAGAAGCTTTTTAGGTACAATAAAATACAACAGTCGTGCAACATAACAATATTACCTAAAGGCTACAAAGAATAGTGCTACTACTGCTGTGCTATTGCATTTTTCTTCGTCTTTCCTCATGTGTTCTTCTGGACCCCACCTGGAAATATATTTTGGCACTGTCAGCTTATAGTGCACAAAACCAGACATGAAACTTTACTGAATATCAGTATCCGAACAAAGCAAGAAACTTAACAGTCTTACAGTCTTTATACTTTATTTTTAACTGTCCCAATTAGCCAACTGCTTTTCAACACGTCCCCTCAGTAGACTTTACAGTCATGAGGTTAAAGCATTAAAAGACAAGCCAGTCATCCTGTTTAGTGTACCAATAGTGACATGCTAAGACCAGCGTGGACCAAGGAAGAAGGCGATACCATTTCATGTAAGAAAAGGGGGGTGGCCAACTTAGCATTAAACACAACAGGGCGTGCTGTATATTCTTTTCTTCATACATTCTTTCCAGCACTAATTCGTTTTAAAATATAAACAGATTATTTTTAATGTTAGCATTTTTTTTTTTTTTACAGGCCAAACCCTGTAAAAAATTAACACTTTAAACACCGCCCGTGTGGTTTATGTTTGGTCAATTTAACTGAAACAGAAACGGTCACGAGCTCGTGAGTTCTTCGTGTATTTTCCAACTGCAGCGAACGTGACCGTCGGCCAATCGGAACAGAGCATGACCTGGACTCGAATCACGATGTAGAATATCGAACGTTTCTCCAGTTAATCAAGCTCCCCTGCGGACCGAACTAAAAAAAAAAAAACAAAACAGCAAAACAGCCAGGACCAAACCGCGCTGAATTTGCGCTAATGGTGCTGTTTTCTGGATTCGGCACGCTTTCCCATGTTCCGGGGCGGTTTGTAGGCTGGAGGAAGGGTTAAACACCAGCCCTTCTTTCCCCTCCGTCTGACGTGCGTGGAGCGACGTCATCCTTGATGTGGTGGGCGAGTGATTGCGAAATCCTCCTTATTCCCCCTACTCCCCCTCCAGTTTGAGGAAATCCCAGATAGCTGCCTCTCCTTGATTTGTCCTGTCTCATCTGGACTCTGCAAGCATGAGTAGGCAGGACGGGAACGAACGGGGATCAGTTTATGCCACCTCGTGCAAAGAGGTCCACTGTCCTACAAAGGAAAAGGCAGGCTGAATAGAGAATATAGCCTAACATGAGGTGCAATCAACCGTCATCCCATCATCAGCAGTAATCAATAAGACTGTATTATCTTCACCATCAGAAAAGCATCAATGCAAATCTGTAATTATTTTCATTTTACAATGTGCAATAATTTTCTAAAAAACAAGCTCTTTTTTAATCTCAAATAGTTTTTACTATTTTATTGTGTATATGTTTATTATGTATACTTATGTAATGCTTTTATATTGTCCATCTGTCCGTGTGTGTGTGTGTGTGTGTGTGTGTGTGTGTGTCCGTGTCCGTGTGTGTGTGTGTCCGTGTGTGTGTGTGTGTGTGTGTGTTGTAGGCTGCATCTCTTTGAAGCTTCATCTTGTACTGGTCCCAGCCAGGAGCTGTCCAGGGTGCTGAAGTGTTTCTCTGTGTGTGTCTCTGTCCGTGGTCCTGATCTGCTTCAGTCACCATTACACAGCCCTGCAAGACAAAGACACTACCACTGTTTTCCATCAATCCATTGCAAGTATACATTACATAAGCGTATTCAATCGTGTTTAAAACATGCTGTCTGCTCAGAGGCACACACAGTAGTCTGTTATTTTCTCTCTGGCTGCTAGTAACCTAGTTCCTGCTTGTACTTGTGAGCTGCTTCTGCCCTCTTGTGGTAACTTATAACCACAGCAGTCATTTTGTATTCATGTCATCCTTTACTGAAATTATACATACTGTGTAAACAACCATGTGGTGTTTGTAAAACAATAGGGATACTCTCTGATTTATTGCTACCTAACATTAGTTCTTCCATGCAAGCATATTTTGCCAAAAATAAGTTTTTCATTACTACATCCATCTCAATATTATTACAGTAATTAGGCCTCAAATAAACCCTAAGCAGGTATAAAAACAGAATCACAGATGAAATGATGGTTGAACTTTTTAATTTATTTGTTAGAGACAAAGCGGTCAACATTGTTCTAAGATGAGTATAAAAATCAAAGAGTTTGCAGCTAATTTTCATCCCTGTTCCTAGTTGAGCCTTCACATAAACATACACATACATGTTATACAGACATGATCATTCATTTTGTTATGTCATACAGTTATGTATTTTACTCAGTTGGCGACCCAATAAAAAAAGCTCTGCGACCCATTGTGGGTCCCGACCCTAAGTTTGGAAAAGGCAGATCTAAAACATTAAAAAAGACATGAGAACATCCATATAATTGTCAATGTTGAGGTTTCTTATAAATATTGCTTGACATTTTGTCATCTTCACAGAGTTATTTATCTTCTGTGCTCATTTCCTCTGCTGTTCCCTCCTTCCCTTCTTTTCTCTGCAGAACCTGATTGGTCCTGTTGTGTGCATTCTAAGTCCTGATTGGCTCTTGCCTTTTGATGTTTGGTTTAGTCTAATATTACCACAAAATTAAATTGAAACAGGTTTTGTACTTTGCAGCCCTTTCATGGTTATTACACAGAAACTACCACACGTGTGTCCAGGTAACAAGTCACAGCATCAAACATATCATTTTTACAGTATTACCTTCAAACTAAAGGGAACATTGGTAACATAAGGAAAGATGAATTTCAGCTTTATAATATGGTAGTTAGCATTTTTCGTTTAAAGAATTTTCATTGGTTATTACTGGAGTTATTACATGGTTATTATTGAGCTGAAATGTAAAGTGCTACCAAACATTTTACACCTGTAGTTAATGTGGTTTCAGTTGTTAACGTGTTCCAGAGTTGACCACTCTTTATGGCAAAAGCAGACTGTCCAACTTTAGATCGACAATGTGGTATTTAACAGTGTCCATTAACCATAGTTACTCTGTGACATCTTGTCTTGGATATGGTTGAAACAGGCTCTGAGGCCAAACTGTTATTACATGTGAAGTGTATGGAAACATGTCAGCGAGCAAAAAGACAAGCAAAGCTCCAAAGAGCACAAAATGGACAACATGACACTTTGGACATCACAGTGACCTAACACACACATTCCAAGATAACATGTGTTACTGCTGATGCTACCCAGAACCCTCAAAGATGTAGGCTACGGACTCCTTTTTTCAGACCCTGTGTTTACATTACCCCAGCCTTATCAAGATTTACATGTAGGTTGCCTTGGTAACCAAGAACTGAACCTCACACCTCTAGCCCTTACAACCTCATCTGGGAAGATAAGGAAACCAGAGACACGCCATAAATTCTGATGATTCTCATCCACAGAGCTGGATAAATTCATATTTTCTTAATCTGTATGAAGTTGTGATTTAACTGTTGCATCTGACAGAGCTTTACTCAGCAAGACCGGCCTAACAAATTGATCTAACTCATCTCTGTATCTGACGAATTCGCTATGCTACAGAATTCTCAAATAACACATTTATTCTTTCATGGTGTATGGTACACTATTGCCATCTACAGACCAAGTGACAAACTAATCTCTGCAGTTTCACAGTATATGAACCTTCACCGCATATGTTATGTGTTAGATGCATGAAATTATAGTCTTTCAATCTACTCTCATAACTATGTCTCACCTGGTTTTGTAATCATGCCTATATTTGTCGTTTAAAACTGTAGACATTATTGCTCAATATAAGTGAAATTGTGATTTAATTTGTTACATTTGCCAGCAGAACTGCAAATTATCTTAATCAGTCAGCCAGTCAAAGATATCTAAAGGAGCGACTGAATGTGTTACAAAGATTATGTTTGTTTCTAAATGTGATTTCTATGTAAAGTCTGTTTGAATGTGAATCGTATTTGTTGTTATGTGTATGACCTATCTACATTTAATGAGGGTTTGGATGCAGTAACACTAAAATGATTTTGCGCATTAAATAATCCATTAGAATCCAAATAGAATAATTCCTAAAACTCTGCCACTCGCAGAGAAGTTATAAGCTAAACTTTCTCTGCCCTGGGCATTGATTTCTCTCACTTTTTCTTTTGTGCATATTCTCTTTCTGCTCATGCCATGCCTGCACCATGTGTAATAGAGCTCGCTGCTCCAAGCGCATAGTCAACCATAGACTGTATATAATTAGTTGACAGAGGACCTATGACGTCACCCATTGGTTTCTGAACTGTCATTTTGAAGCCGGTGGTCTGCGATTTCACTGTTGAGCTAATGCTAAGTGCTAACTTACTAACTCAGTAATAGAGTGAACTTGATCAAGCATTGCGTAACAAAGTAATTTCACAGTCTTGTTAGTGGAACCTATTAACCACAACTACAATGGAGCTGTCTGCCAGGAAAAAAATGTTTTATTAAATAACCAAAACTCTTGATGAGCCGTCATTCTGACCTGTCAATCAAATCCGACACGGCAGACATCAAAGCTTTCTATTCACCCTGAGATCTTATTAACGGAGGGAAAATTTAAAGATGGACCCCCAGATCACTTATTAGAGGCTCCAAAAAGTATGGATGAGACCGGAAAGAGACCTGAAAAAAATTATTGACTTATTTTTAGAGAGAAATTGAATGTAAGTCGATGGGAACCAGGGCTTTTTGGAGCTTTTTGGAGCCTTCTGCATTGGCTTCATTTTGGAGCAGAGGTCCTTGCCCCTTGGTGTCAACTTTACCTCAGAAACTTTGCTCACATTTTGATCTCTTTGCGACGGCAACAATTTACGTCGCGTGTAATTTGAATCTGTAACTGAATCATAGCCAAGAGCCAAGAGAGGCGGAGAACCAGCGACCAAACACACGGTCTAGCTACACTAAAGGAGGTCCAGGCTGCAATTCCAAGCAAAGTAGGCCAAAATACCTCTGCTTTCTATGGTTGAAAGTTTATGCAGGTTAAGTCTAACTACTCACACTTTTACCTTCAAAAGGTTAATTAAATCACATAGCGTTTCCATTCAATCATAATGCCAGATTTACAGTTTGTTCTTTTACCGTCTCCAAATGCCACAGGTTATGGAAGGAAGTGAGGTTACGGATTGTAGATGGCGATGCTTGAGCCCACACTGATATGCAATGTGAAAAATGAGTGGGCATTATAGAGTGCATAATTAACTGGGCTGCCTGAGTGGGTGTGTAGTGCCTGAGTAATTTGAAACAGTTAAGAATGGTTTTTAATGTTTTTGAAATCTCCTTTACATGCTCAAATTTGAGTTGTGGCTCTAAGACTGTTCTTAAAAATAGTCTTAATTGTGATATCATAGTTAAGCACATGCTACATGTAAAAATACTGAGTTAAAGAAGTCTAGTTGGGCTAAACAGCAAAATGACTGCACTGTAAACATGCAGTATTGTATTAGAATACAGTACTATAATGTGACTGTCCCAGACAAGAGAAACAGGGCACATTCACATATATTATGTTTTTTTTGACATGCTTCCCTGCCTCTTGTGACTGTTTGAACTGCACATTCTCCTTGTGAAGTTAAAATTCACAGGAGAATTTTAACTAAAACACACACACACACACATATACCCATTACCATAACATAAGAGACGAGATATTTAAACACAAATGAAATGAAATTCAAAGACACAATATTATTGTGTCTCAAAGATACAATAATATACCACAACAACCCAAATTAGGCGCCACTGAGCACTGTCCTGAAAAGTAATGAACTGATATTTCAGTTTTTGATCATAATCAAATCAAACTGCAGATGTTTTAGTTCTAATTAATAAAGTCTCTGTAGCTTTAAACAACTCAAATGTATCCGACTAATTCCACTTAACGGCATTTTAATGAACAGCACTTTGTAAAAGCGTCTCTCACTCTCTCTCTCAGCAGGTTTACATTATTTCAATTAGAGGCACTTGTTGTTTGCTGCTCATAAAGGTCCAGTTTTCTGCCTTTCAGGACTTGGTTTTCCAGTGCATTTAACAAAGGCCCTTTTGCTACACTACATTTACTGCACAACACATGGAAGAAAACTACTGTCACACCTTTAGCTGTGGTATATTTGAAATCAAAATCATGAAAATTGAATAGTATCTGCCGCTTAACCTCCAATTTTGCAAAAGATCTGCTCTGCGGTTGACAGCAGCACATTATGACTGTAAAGTCTGGTGCCCAGTTGTTAAAGGAGGAATGAAGTAGACTGTGCAAGTTCCACAGTCTCGGTGTGCCAAAAATAAAGATGATTCACCATGCATTATATTCTGGGAAATAAATTGTGAAGTAAAATGTTCACTGTGTGCAATTCCAAAACCGCTAGCACAGTTAGATTTCTGAGGCTCAGTCGGCAGTGGTCCTTTCAGCCCCCAGTGAACCCACCTTTATCTATCACGGCTTCTTTACGACCTCAGCTCCTGCATGATGCTTTTCCTTTTACAGGTCCATTGAGTGGAGTCAGTCAGTCACAGCACGCATTATATAATTCCAATCAATCTGAGTTATAAAATCTTGACATAGGCTGAGGCCGCGCTACAGCTGAAATTTACAGTTGTTTAGATTGCAAGTCATTTCCCCGTGGCATGTGCATACACACTGCATCTGCCTTCTGGAAGTGAGTGCAAATAAAACCCTGCCTGTGAGAGATTTTGAATCTGAGTTTTACTCCATCTTTAAAACAATCATGAATGATTGGGTACATTTACTGCATCAGATTGCATTAAAATTATTTAGTCTGCCCTGGCTGTGAGAAAACAGGGGAGGTTGAGGGGGGGGGGGGTGTGCTTGCTGCAGGGCTTCCAGTAAGAAAGATTTCTGATGTTTTTAAGAATGAGTCAAGCAGCAAAAGTGACATAGCCGTTAACACCTGCAGGTGGCAGCAGAGACCGTTTATCTCCTTGAGCCGTGTGATTACTATTCACAGCACTAACCAGGGTACATATCAACCCAGGACATACATGAATCGATTCAATTTAATGTATACCGATGCACAGAATGAAATATTTACATTCGTGCGACACTTCTGTGGGCTTGTGTGCAGCTGTTTTTAGACAAAGCAGGATGCTGCTCTCCTCACCTTGACTAGTCTTAGCTCACCGAGTGTCTGTGCAGCAAGTTTAGCATCTACATCCAAAATGGCTTAAGAAGAAATCTCATCTTACACTCAAGATGGTGATGGACAGAGTAACATCTATGAGGACAGATTCTTTTGCTCAAAAAAGAGACGCACATGCTGGCATACGTAACGTGCCGTGTGAACTGGAGAGGACTGCTAGTTTATTTTGTTGTTTTAATTACTCCTCTGTATTTGTCATAAAGACTGCAGCTGTGACCTTTCCGTATCTCTTGAGAATAAACCAGCGCGTTTGATAATGTGTGTTAATCTATGTAACGATTGTTAACATATTTGTTTTAGTGATCCTTTATCTACTGTATACATAATACATACTGTGAGCACGTCTATAGTTTGCTGACCGAACTATCCTTTGGGTATAATAAAGGATGTACTAAAAATTAAAGGCATTATGCAAATTGAACATACAAAGTGCTTAGAGCTATTCTCCATCTTCTTTATGCATGCAAGCTTAATTCAATGAATCTTTGTGAGAGCACTTTCACCAATGATTGAACTCGATATACAGCACCTGAATGTAAGCCAAGCTATACAGATTAACAATGTGACATACTGGAAGCAATATTACAATTGTGTTATGGCAATTTGTTAAACTGTCTCAATGAGCAGACTGATAACTTATGGTTTTTATGCAACTGCATGTGTGTGTGTTTGTCTGTCAATTTGCTCCTTACAGGAAAGGTTGCCCATTTTTCTTTTATTTGTCAAATTTTGGCAGTTATATAAACCCTTTGCAGCTGGCTGGTTGCCTGCACAATTGCCTGCTATTAATGTTGATGCATAATTGCATTACATAATGTGTTGTGCTGTCTTTTAGGGGAGTCAAACAGCTGTGGCGACTGGCTGTTGGTGCTGTGCACTGAGTCAAGCACTCTCCTCTAGTACACAAGGCAGACAAGAGTCTAATCATTAATGGGGGCTGTCACAGGTCATTGTCAATTTTAAGCTCTATCAATGGGACTTCTGTAACAGCTACAGTACTTCAATATTTTCATCAATGAATTCTAAGATTTGAGGTCCAGGGAGATTCGATTCATTTATATTCTTTTATCAGTCCGCTGCTAATTTAAACACAGCAGTCGTACAATGTCATCAGTGACAGACAGAGAAATCAATCTCTGTTATAGAGAAAGAAAGAGAGAGAAAGAGAGAGAGAGAGAGAGAGAGAGACAGAGAAAGAGAGAGAGAGAGACAGAGAGAGAGAGAGAGGACGAAGGAGAGTCAAACATTTGCTGTGACTGACTCTGCCTGTGGGTTCCCCAGCAGATGGTAGTGCGGCATCGCAGAGGAACATTTCTCAGCACAGGATGAAAATGGTGCAGGAGACGAGCTGTCTGAAAATGAACGCTGCAGATTCTGAGGTACGAACCTTAATGGGATAATAGGGTAATATCTTACCTACACCATCATTGTGCAAGGCAGCACATTTCAAAAAATGACAGAATCACGAATGACAGCAGTATATCTTTCAACATCTCCCATATGGTGTACCCAGGGGGACGATTCAAAGTGGAGCACATTGATAGCTGGGGTGCAATGAATGTATGTGCGTATGGCTGCAGTTTTGAATCCAGTCACTTACGTAAATGAATCCAGGATTGAGTGCAATCATAATATTCAAACTGCAGATTAAATACTTGATGCGGCTGCAGCAGAGACATACAGCTGGGTTGAAGAAAAGCAAACAAGGAGGGGAGCCAACATCAAATGTGCTTAAATGTGATAAGTCAAAGGTGTTTACAAGGGCTTCATTTGCATCACAAAGAGCATATTTTACAGGGGGATTTGTGATTTTTGTGTCACCAGACATTGCTTTGTTGTGCACTGTGGTGGTGCGTGATATTTGGATTCTGATGTGAATGAAACATAAAGCACTCTCTACCTGTTACAAGGCTGCTATTTCAGATTTGGCCTTTTTAAATTTGCTGTGCAGTAAGTGCACGCTGAAGCAACATCAAACTGGCTGATTCATCCGACTTTGCAACAGTCTCTGCCCCAAAACACAAAGTCAAGTATTGTTTCTGTGCTGTATTGCATGCCATTTGGGAAATATCTTGGCTGTCTTTTAGCTCTATATTGGATGGGAACAGATAGATTCACACTCTCGAAAGTGCTTGAAGAAAGTGTGGTGAAGGAAGTTTATCACACTGTAGCAAAGGCACATAATAGTCTCAGAATAGCGAGTGGTCATACATAACAATACATCATTTTCTGTGCTGGAAATAGAATGTCATGTTCCGGCAGTGGAATTTTTGGTCCGTCATTAACAAGAACAAATACTTTTTAAGGTGAAACATACATGTTCTGACAAAATATATCAGTGGTGGAAACATCATTCACAAGTTCTAAGGCAGAACTGTTCCCTTTGAAGTCGTGCAAAATGGCTCTCATCAGATGAGAGCTCTGCAGACTGAGACATCCAGCATATAAAAAAATGCTATGATTGGAAACCTGGTAAGCTAATGAGTTTGCACTTCTATCTTCTCAATTTGTACAGGCTTTTGTGCCAAGGCCTTTGAGGCTTTTCTGTGCCAAGTCTTGTAATAGTGTTCTCATTGTTCGCCTGAGAATCTGACACTTTTTTTATGAAACTTGGGGAATCCATCTCCCAACTTTTTCACATGGGAAAGACAAGGAGGACGGGAAAATCACTCTGAATTATGGATATTGCTGCAGTGAAATTAAGATGACAAAGAAATGGCAGAAAAAAAGAATCCTGTCTTAAAAAGGCTCTAAAGGGTGGATATTTCACAACTGCATCTGAGCTGCAATGCGGCGTAACAAGTCATAAGTAGTTCTTGTTAAAGACTTGAAATCACATTGCTCATTGCTCCTTCTCTCTTTCCCATTGTCAGCCTTAAGAGACTGAACTCCTGTAGTCTTATAGGTAAAAACCCTCCGTAACTATGAGCTATTGGTTCCTCAAATAATGTGTATATTAGAATCTCATTTTTCCTGTCACAGTTGTGGCTGTGCGCTGTGCAAGTGAAATTATTTAAGGCTAGTTGTGTGGGAGTCATCTCTCTCGCTCTCCCTCCCTCTCTCTCTCCCTCTCTCTCTCTGTTGGTTTGTCTCCGTCTTAGCAAACCACATAACTCTCTAATGAATGAACTACAAATGATATAGGGGTTTACACTTGGGAGTTGCTCAAATTATTAGGAGGGCAGTGACCACAGTGCTTATTTGAGCTTAAGATGCAGGCTGTTGAGATTTGCTAGGAGCGAATCTAGAGGCTGGTTGAGTCTTCAGGCATGTCCAATCCTATCCATTCAACCATTAATGCCTGAGAGTAGACCAGAGGAAACATCACAGCCCTCAGATCAACTCAGAGGCTGAGAGTCCAGGGTCCCTTGCCTCCTCGAACTTACTGCTTCCTTTGCCCAGCCTTGGTAGAAATTCAATAATTCTTACACATGACAGGACAGGGCTGAACACTCTCCACATCCTCCTCCTCCTCCTCCTCCTCCTGCTCACTATTTTAATCTACCGAACACTCAGCAGTTTACTTTTTAATTATAGGTAATAATCAAAGTAATAATCAGCTGTTTGTGGAGTTTGGGATAAGCATTTTGTTATGTATGTAAACAACTGTGTATACACAAATATTCTATAGGTCAAACTACTGAAGAGAAACGCCCTCAACAATTTAATGCGATATAATAAGAGAACAAATGTCTCCTGTGTAAAAGTATGAATTCCTCTGCTAATGCTCTGTACAGTGCAAACCACCCACGACTGTAATTCCCAGACACACACACAGATGCACATAAGCATGCACGGTAATTCTATGAGGCTCAAGGTTGTCGTGCTTATTGAATATATCAACTTAACCACTGATGTCATTGATCAAAAAGCCAATTCCAGTTCTATTATTGTGTTAGAGGGTAAAACAATTGCCAAATGACTTTGTAAGGTGCACTCACTTGGTAAACAGATCTGAGATCCATTAAAGCCTTGGAGATTATCAAGCCTCAGTCCAACAATTTGTGGAGATTGCTCTAAACACCTTGCTGTTGACCTTCCTCATGCAGTTGAAAGTCAATGGGAAACGTGGCAAGAAGCCCGCCAGCACCACAAGCGCCCCCTGCACTTTAATTACACCGCACCTCCAAGGCTGCCTATTTCCCTGTCCCCTCGCCTCCCCGCCTATTTATATAAGCATGTGTCCCTATCAATACCTTGGACCCGCCTATAGAGTCCACATGTGCTGTGGGTTTAATAGCTCCCATGATACTGCTGGACACACTTAATCGGGGCATCTTTGCTCCATGATAGATACGGTAAAGCATGAACTCCATCTCATCAATATTAATGTTAGGATTTGGCTCCTTGCTGTGCTTTGTGGTTTACTGTAGGTGCCTCTCCCTGACCTCTGAGTGAGGAACGTGGATGTTTTCCATGTGCTTAATCATAATGCACAGTGCCTACTGCATTGATAGGTTAATGTACCCGAGAGGATCAATGCAGTCTCGAGGACGTCTAGTACAACAGACATTTAAAGGTTCGGGAAAGGCTTTAACAATGAGTGCAGTCTGTCTATGTTAGGATCTCGATCTAGCTTAATTAAATGGGGTTGTGTAAGGTCTGGTGACTGGTGTGGTGAGTTACTGTAGATAATTGGCGAACGCAACTGTTCTAAAGAATGCAAATTTCACCAAGAGCTCATTAGGAGCACATAAACAATCTTTTCTACATATTTTTTGAAAACTTGCGCCTAAAGATCAGTGTCAGTTCAATACTTTCTAAAAACAGGCGCCGTAATGAACGTCTGTAACCTATGGGGCCCTAAATTAGATTAAACTCAAAGCAGTTTGATGTGGTTTCCAGTACTGTTATATAATGTTATAGTGATATTCACGATATCTGAGGGTACACAAGCCTGATCTCTGAATAACAGTGACAAGTAAGGGATCAGGTGCGGAATATTTTTTGTACTATTATCTATATAAAACTTTATGTGCATCTGCCTGGAAAAAAGGCTTTTTGCCTCACGTGAACTGAGCAATAATTGAGAAATAAGTCAAACTATTATAAACTCTATATTAAGACAGAGGTAGAGTATATGGAGTGCAAACACGAAAAAGTGTTTTTTGGTTACTGTATCTTTGTCCTCTGAAAGGAAAAAGCCTCTGCATGGATGCAGCGAAAACATTTGTTCCCATTGAATAAATGATGAAAGGAAACAAGGTGCCTGAATTAATTTGCAAAACATAAAATGGAGAAAAATTCACAGAGTTTTATGCAAAGTTTTTTTAGCGGAGATCATTTACCTCAGGACAGGGTGTTACAATGTGCGACTAAATATAGCAGCACTTTGGTGAAGAATTTTTAAAAGTGCACGGAGTAAATGAAATGGATAACATTCTACAACCTTTTTATTTTTAGGGATCTGGGTAAACAAAGAGGACAAGCTACGTTTTACAAAAAGATGAAGAGGAGATATTTTATTATCTTGCCTTTTAATGGATCTATGTACATTGCTTTATTGAAATAAATCAATTTTGCAGACTAGATTTATATTTCTAACTGGAAAAACATCAGATTTATAGATGACACTGTTCTGCTACGGAGCTGATGAAGACACTACTCACCTGCTTTACAATGAGCAACTGTGGGCAAATTGTGTTTATATTTCCTGGTGTCTGGCAAGCAACACCGGTGCTTTACTGTCCAAGAAGTGGAAAGCTGCTGTCTTTTCCTGGTTAGAGACCTGAAAGCAAATACATTTGTGCGCCCGTGACTGGCCAATGCGACAAGGTCATCTATCTTAAACGGACAAGGCACATTGTAACTCGACAATAAAGATGTTAAACTAGATCTCTCACTAAACAGCGCTGTGGAATAGTAATTAATTTCTAGCCCTGGGCTTGTGTCTCAGTAGGGGTCCCCCCCACCTATGATCCCACTGCAGAAAAGCCCCCAGCAGACCTGAGTTAATTTACCTCCAGTACTCCAGCATCTCAAACTCTATACAACAAGACGCCGCGCATTGTTGCAGCACTTTGTTGCCGAGGAATACCTTTCTTAGAACTATCTGAAGAAGAAATCCTGATAATGTAGGTAAACATTTTAACATCCTTTTCTTGGCAAGGATATGAGTGAGCTGAATAAATAATAAGAGCAATGATCTGTCCCACATGGAAAATTATTTGTGACTATGAAGTATTACATCACTTAACGGTAAGACTTCGAAAAAAAAACTTAATTAGCGCCTCCAGAGAGCAGAAACAGATCCAAGATTTCAAGGGTAACACTCAGCCAAAATCTCAGCCAATATATTATCTCTCACATTAGTTGGTACCCTGCTGCAAGAGAGCACTCTTTTCATTTAGAGATATACAATATGGCAGGCGCTGATGAATAAATGTGAGTTCTGGTCGTAAGCCCAAATATTTTCCATGTTTAATTAACCAAGCTGCCATCAAGCTACTCATACTCTACTTTTACCCTAGTTGTGCTTGTATCATACCACCATTATGTGTGTATGGCTGCATTTTATATCAGGCTCTCTAGAAACCAGGGGAGGACAGCTTCTTTGTTCTCCTTCCTATTTTCCTTTTCCATTATTTTCAAGGGAAGGAGATGCTATGGTGTATGCTGACCTTTTCAAAGAGGCACATCTACGGCTTAGATGTGTTTCAAACTTGTGAAATATGATTGAGCCACAGAGCTGTAGTTGGAGCCTAAGGTCTTAATTGGCATGTGATTGCCTGTCATGAGTCATCACAGGCGTGCTGGATGTTTTTTCCGTGTCACTTTCCTGTGTGCAAACACATGGATCCAACAGATGGCAACATTGTTCCTTCCTCACCAGAACAGGTTACTTGGCTATCTGCCAGCGAGGTATGGGTGCATCGACAAACCCTCCAAAATAAAAACAGCCATCAAATACAAGTGTGGGCGATGACGATGTGACTAATTGTTGCCATGGTGATCTGGTCTTTGAGATAACGTCTAACGGTAAGGAAAGGATTGAGTCGTGTAGAGCGATGAGAGCAGAAGAGAAAATTAGAAAGGAGAAGGGAGGAGAGGAGGGGGAGAGGTGAGAGGAGAGAAGTAAAGTAGCTCTAATGTTCCATGGGGGAAAAGAAAAAGGAGAGACGTGACCCCATAATGTAAGGTCAATTCAATGTCCCCCAGTCAATTCAGCGATGTAAATACCTTTCATTCATTTATTCAAGACCTGGCCTTCATCCTCTGAGACTATCAGTTCTCATTCTACAATTACTAGTGCTCAAAATGAATTTTAACTGAGCCTAGGTCATCATCACCAAGGTTACAGCCAGTAAGTGTTTCACTTTTGTCTCTCTGTTTCGCCTTAGAGCTCTTTCTATATTGAAAATGTCAGGATATAAAAGATAAGATGAAAGAGCCGAGGGTTCTTTAAACCAAGTTCATAATTGTATGGAGATGTAGGCCTATCTGAAATGATTACAGACTGTGACAAAAAGCGGTCTCACGCGAGTATTTTAAAAATCAAAAAGTGACGTGCTCCTGTATCTCTGTCAGTGAAAAATGGATTTATACCTGTCACAAACCTGCACTTTACAGGATACACTTATCCTTTCAATCATCTCCGCGATCCTTTCATCAGGTCTCGTCTATGGCCGAGGCACCATGGCCAGCATGTCTTGCGCGTGTTGTTTGCTCGAGCAGTGTTAACCAACAGCGAGTGCCGAGTCAGTGTCTGCTGTGTTTATGTTGTTCCAGGGAGACGCCTGGCCACAGACTGTTGCATCAGCCCTTCCTTTTGTTTAGCAGGACAATGAACACCAAATGCTGGTAAACACAAGACAAAGTGAGAGAGAAAATAGAAAGGCAGAGTAAAGAAACACGAAAGCTTGGAAATGAAGAAGCTCTTCATTTCAACAGTCTAACATCACCGTGCTTCTTTGTTAAAAATCTGACTAATTCAGTTTTCCCTGTGGCCAAGGTCAGCTCTTTAATAAAGCAGATATAAATCATCACCGGGTTCATATTTCCCCTTGGTGCTATCTGAGCCCCTGCAGTACTGTTGCGTTACGTATTATCACATGGGGGTTGCCAGTGGTGTAGCAAACTATGCTGAGCTGTGGCTCGTCACAGCGCTGTGTGTCATATGACAACCTGCTACCTGGCAATAGTTTCCACTGGGGCTGAGCGATAAGAGGGGTTCTGCAGATAAGATGTCTCCTATTCTGGATGTGCCAGAAGCCCATGCCATTTACAAGAGAAGTGATCATTTTTAAAGCAGCATTAGGACTGCCAGGACTCTGTTTCAGCAAGTCCCACGGCACAGGCTGGATTTGTTTTCCACAGCATGCAGCAGTCTTTGTAGCGGTGTTTGATGTCACTCACCGAAAATGTCATTAATGGGAAGGAATTTTGCCATTACTGCCATCTTTTTTAGTGATGACTGCAACCACTGTATGTGACTAATCATTACTCACGCCTCCGACTGCAATGTGCCTGATAACGATGCAGGAATGTGGATTTGTCCTCACTCCCACACAGGCTGTTGCTAAATGACAGTGAAGTGACGAGTCCTGACGATTCTGACATGATACATGTCGTCTTTCGCCGAGCAAAATTCGTCAGTAACAGTCGTCACTGTGCCACTTGTCACGCTGCTCCTGCTACTCAACGCTGTGCCTGTCACTCTGATGTTACAAACAAAAAGAAGAGCCTATTCCCTGTTCTCTTAAATTTTGCTAACTGCTCCTCTTCCTGCTCTATATAATATAAAAAGCTTCTATTTGGTACATTTTCTAATGCAGGAAAATTGTTGAAAAGGTTTTTTTCTTTTTTTCCCAGCCATATTCTGCTTGAAGAGAATGTGTTTTTGTCGCGTAATGCACCCCTGGGTGTCCTCTCTGCTCTCTCCCTATGTTTACAGGACAATTTGTTTCTGCAACAACCTCTCAGCAGGAGGGTGTTAAATTCGTTGGGCGGGTGTGTATCTGCAGGCCTGTTTGAGCACATGTGCATCAGGCTGTTTTTCTGTGTATGTGTGTGTCTATATGCATCGCTTGTGTGGTTCGTGTGAGCTTAAACTAGGCAGTTGGAGGAACTCTACGTAATAGCAATCAGCTAAAGCTTCATTAAAATGTAAATTCTGTCCAAGCCTCTTGTGAGTCTTTACAGTGCTTCCAAAATAACTGAGCGAAGGCCTTCTGGGGACTTAACGTATGATCTAATCTGTGTGTCTTATTTGAAACCTCCTTCTCTCTCTATGCAAACAGAATTGGAGCGCCCCGTCTGATTTGGGGGGAACAGAGCACTTAGAACTGATGCCTGGCCGGCTTTCAGACCGTCCCGCTTTCACTGTTTGTTTGCTTTTCAAGAGCAGCACAAAGCTAATTAGACAGCTGGTGTTGAGCCAATTTGTGTCCCTCAGTCTGTTGTTTACCCACTTTTTGCATAATGCAGACGTGATTGTTGACATTGTATGATGGCGCTACATGGTCACAAGTGGCCATTTGGTTTATTTTCCCTGGTGTAGCCTAAGTGGCAGGAACCAGGGGCTTTCTTGGTTTGGGGAGGCATGTGTGTCGATGTGTCTTTGTGTCCGGAACGCTCATCCATTTGCAATTAGGACTGATACACAATTAACCGCCATCCACGAGATTACACTGCCACTGGAGATCAAATAGCCGCAGGAAACCCACTGACCGCACTGCGGACACATGAGTCAAATTAACCAGTTTTCTGCTCTCACTGGAACCCACTTAATATTTTGGAAACTCTCTACAGTATTACAAAACAAAAAAAGTAGAGCACGCAGTGTTTCAGAAAATTACATCTCAACTGAATTATCCTTAAACTTTAATCCTTTGAAGGTTTAAAATATGTCACAATATGTACGTATCACACAAAATCTTATGAGAAAATATTTAAATTCGATATATGATAACTGATAGCCACTGATTCACTGGTCTAACTACATTTTTTGCATGATATTTGAATGGAAAACTGTCCTGTTAATGTATTACCTTTACTATTTATACTGGCTGGGGTTACTTGTTCCTTTGCCAATAAAGATTTTAAACTCTAAATTATGACTGGCTTTATAGACTTCTCAATATATGAGGTCATTTTAGTCAGATTAGAGAAACTCGGATCATTAAAATGCATCTCCCAGGTTAAAGCCGCGCTAAGCAGAAATCAGGAAAAATAAAAAATAAAAAACAAGCCAGCTCTCCCCTCTGTCTGTCTGTCCGTCTGAGGCCCTCCCCACTTCATGAGCACA
>JAPQRN010000002.1:21135675-21170540 GCA_037367275.1 Coranthus polyacanthus | reverse complement strand
TGCTGGATTTTTATATTCAAGGGTTTATGATCTGTGTGGGGTAAAAAAAAAAAAACAAAGTTGCGTCTCAGAAACTTTTTCTCTCCGTTTGCTTACTTTACGATCAGTGTTGACCGGTCCCATATGGCGGATGCGTTGACATATGTCAGCGACGGGCTGAAGCGACCATGCACTGTGGTGTCTGCATAATATGTGTCTAACAGCCAATAGGAACTGTGTTCTCTCTGAACAGACCTGTGATTGGCCAAAGCCTCTCATCAAAGGAAGACAGTCAGTAGAGAAATAGAAAGACAGAGAGAAAAAAGTTAGTACACAGGAACTTGTACACAGCTAGTGTTACATGGTACATCTTAACAGTGAGAATACGCTTATTAAAGATTTATACATGTTTTATAATTGGGTTATTAATTAGGTTGATCAAGTTACAGCTGCACTTTTTAATCTCTATTCTGTTAAATCTTGCTGTACATACTTTATCTTGCCCCTTTATCAGTCAGCAAGTTAAATTATCTACTAATGAGTTACTACAATTTAAACCAGCCTTTCCCTTAACTTCAAAAAAACACATCACAATTTAATTACCGAGTTACTAACATTTCTAATTTGCAAAGGGGAGGCTTACTGTAATGTGCAAAACATAATATTGCCAAAGTCTTTATGTGTGAATAAGTGAATCAGAAATGAGACCTTTTAAATATTAAGACCTGCAGAAAGTGGTTACATTCCAGTAACTTATTAATAAATACCAGATGCAGCTGACAGATATACTGTAAATGCTGAGAAGAAAAAAGGTCAGTAACCAATGGGATGTGAGGCTCAACAGTAAAGGGAAATGTGAGCTCATTAATAGACGAGCAATAGGTCACTGTTGCTATTTTTTCTAATTTGTTATAACAACTTATTAATGATTTACAAGTTTTCAACCTTATCACACATAATACATTTATTTCTATAATGTGACATCTTTTTAATTAGTCTAATTAGTCCAGTTCTAACAGTTAGACTGAAACAGATTATATTTGGCCCATCTGCGCCACATGACTCTTATAAACATGATTCTAATGATATTTAAGTGATGAACAGTCCCTGGTAACATCCTTCCATCTGCGTCCCATGGCCGTTGTTCACCCTGCACATGTCAAGCCTTTCCATATCAAGACGCAAAACACATTTACACTCAAATTCACACCTTTTGTTTACAATTCGCACATTTTGTTTGACAGTAACAGGAAACCCACGCAGGTACCAGAAGAGCATGTAAACTCTACACAGAACGGTCCCAGCTGGTCAGATCGGACTCTCGCTGCGAGACATCCGCTCATGCAGTGACAAGCGCAGGCAAAGACACTGCAAGTTGTTTTCTCCAGTCTGCCCTGATGCACTTCGTAGCCTCACCTGGAGTCGAGAACTTTTGGGCCCAAAAAAAAAAGAAAAAAAGAGAGACAGAGGGAGGTCAGACTTGCAGTTTGTTTTGTGATCAATAATTCTTAACCAGAAAGCACTAAGGCCAACTGTTTTGAAAAAAATATTTTTATTTTATTTTTTTTTTGCAAAGCTGGCTCATGATACATCCTTGGAACCAAAGAGCATCTTTTTTTTTTTTACCTGCATTTGTGAAGCATCCAAACTACTGGTATTTTTTTTTCTTCAATTTTTAGACTGTCCTGTAAAACGTGTTTAACTCATAGGCCTTGGTTTCTCAGGTGGGTTTTGTCTCATGTTACATTACTGTTATTTCTGTCTTCTGCTCATGTGAGAACCTATCGTGGAAAAGCACAGAGTATAGGTTGCGGTTTACAAATAGAGATTCAAGACATTACTGATGGTGATGATAAATCATTAAACCCTAAGCACTATACAATAATATGTCATCGCGCAAGTAAGCCATCACATTTGACTTTACCCACCTCCTCGGTGACACAGTGGGCGGAGGCCGGAGTGTGTTCGATTTCAGGAGGACACCACTTGGGAGTGATTAAAGTTTGATGAAGCATGTGTCTTCTCACACACAGACATGTTGTTTTTGGGTTGTTACACTGGTTACTCTGCCCAAGTGACACAGAAAGGTTATTTTTAGTGTTCTTAAAAATACAGAAAGAGAACTCTTATTTAGTACGGCTCACGCGGAGATTCACGTTGAAATAAAATGATATTTGAATGATAGTCCCCGTATTCATTTTCAAGAGATTTATTGCACAGTGACCTTTCCGGACAAGGGGTTAAAGGTGTTTGAATATGAAGTAGGTTTATTACTGTAAATCTGCGATTCAGCTTTATTACGTTAAGTCATTTTATACTTCAGGTGATCCTTGAAGAATGCTACGGAAAAGAGAGATGGAGCAAATTGAGGAGGGAAGGGAATACTCGAGGCAATGTGTAGATAGAGTTATATTAATAAAGAAGTGTAGCTTGTGTATTCATGTTTTAACACCACTGAGAATAAATCCATTCATATGGCTTTAATCCTATTCAGGAGTTCAAGTTAAATGAATGCAACAGCAATTTTATAATCCAGTAAAGATAAAAACTGTACTATTAAAAAACATGTTACAGATAAATATAGAGCATTATAATTAGACTATTGTTGGCCAACATGAACCTTTCTACGTAGGGCTGGTAAAATGATAATTATCATGATGTAACGTTTTATTATATGATTATCTATGATTACCGTGATATAATTATCATTATTGTGTAATATATGTTATTTTATCTTAGGGTTTGTTTCGCTTACATGGTCAAATAAAACACCAAACATTTCAGCGTTTTGTTATTGAACTTAATTATTGTTTTGATGCTGAGAAAAAGGTTTTATCATCAACATTTTGAACGTTCATCCTCTATATTTGTGAAATGTTCTGAAGTGTTTATCGTGTTCTAACCATAAAGAAGAGTTTAAAATCACAAACAAACGTCTGCTTTCTTCAACTTTGACTCAGGACCAAACATAAGCATTTAAACTTGAAAGACTGAATGATTTGACATTTATTATTGTTATATTTTTGGCCATATTACACCTTGAATATATGTAGGTGTGTATAAGGCCATTGTGGGCAAAGTTATGTGGTGTCTGATGGCAGCGTTGGATATTAATATGTTTTTTCCATGTCAGTGTCAGAAAAGCAAATTGCCACGTCAGTAATAATCACAACCGTACTGTTAGAAAATACAATAAATTCACTTTAAATTTAAATTTAAACATGATCCTCCGCTCACCCGCAGACACACAGACAGACCACGCTGCCAGGCACCAGGCTTTGTGCAAACTCAAAACTGTGGAATTTGTGACAACCAAAGCTAAATATGCGTGCAGGGTTTTCCCCCAGTGAAAATCTCGGCTGCATCAAGCCAGATGAAGAAGACTCTTTTTCTCAAAGGGCTTTACGCTGAAGACCACGAGAGGCTTTTGAAGGCAACAAAAGTTAGTGTGTATTGTATTTCAGTTGTGAGCCACAGCTCTTTATTTGTTGTAGAATATCCCTAATATTATATTTCATCCAAGCAGTATAAGACAAATTCCTTTTCTATGTATCAAGAATGCATCCAGTAAAACTGTGATTAATGAAGCGCAGTTGTAGTGCTGCACACTCACCATCCCATTATACAACATCCTGCATGAATACACATAGCGTGAGAATGCTGAATGTATTTACCATATTCAGGACGATGCTGTAGGTATTCTCCTGTCTTTTGTACATGATGTACGGCTGTCCTGCTGAAACAAATCAACCAGATACCGTATGTCACCAGGCGCCGGTTGGCTATGCATCAATATCCAAAACAAAAAAAAAAAAAGAAAAAAAAAAAAAAGTCACATTGTTTTCCACATTGAAGCACAGTGTTTTTCGAATGCCTATTATTTTCATGAATTCAATTGCGCTTGAAAGGATTTTAGATTTTTCAGAACAAAAGCTAAAGTAAAAGCAAGCAGCAAAACCTTTTTAAGTAAAACAATAAATTAAGTAGCGAGTGACTACTGGCCTGCACCAAAGCATGCCTAGATAAAAGCAGGCATAGTGAGTTGCAGAAAAGCTTCAGACCAGGGAGTAATTGGTTTCTTAGGGACAGGATGTCAGCTGAAAGGTTACAAGAGGCTATCAGACATGCAGAGCCAAAGATCACCACACCAATAACACTTTTTAAGACCATCTCATCATCGCCCCTCCATATCATGTTTATCATTTTATCAATATCTGTCCAGGGAAATTAAAACCATCAGATATTGTAGATACATGTAGAAAACGTTCCCTTCCTAAATGCAGAGTCCTCTCGGTTTTTAGCGTTTACGCTTCATATAAAAGAAACAGAATAAACGCTCGGTGCAGACGGGGTCAGAGGCCAGCAAACAAAAGAAAAGCAATAATCCGCAAGTAATAAAGGATGCACAGCTCTAAACGTGAGCGTTTGCTGATTTGTTTTCCTGTGCATTCGATGTGTATGCGAATGTGTGCGCGTGCGTTTTTCCCTTTGCCTCTCCTTTCATGCTTCTCATAATCACACTGAAAGGGATGAAAGCTATTTTGGATTGCAAGCTCTTTGTTTAAATGTGACTCTTTATTTCCTTTGTCAAAGGGAAGTCAGATCGCGACCCTGTCTTCTGTCAGTCATCCCTTCAACCCAAAGGGGAACAGTTTCTCTTCATCGCGCCGGCTTTTCATCCACCGCTGTCCTTTTGTTTCACACTCTATTCATAGATCATGAAAAGAGTGCAATCTTTCACATTTCTCTTTCCCTTTTTAATTCCTAATTTTCTCAGTGTGGCTTGATTAAGTTGTCATTTGCATGGCTGTATCCTCTCGCAGCCTTTTCATCTTTGCAGCGTAATAATTATCACAATGGTGGCATCTCGTACACAAACACACACGCCCACATACTGCACTCTGGGGGTGGCTACAGTTGAGGTACTCACGTCTCTTATCATCAGCAAACACAATCAATCAATGATCATGTTCCCAGTGAGCAAGCCTTCCTGCAAGTGTTGCTGAAGCCTGCAAATAAAGTCTCTAGGTGTCTTTGTTTGCACGTGTTCATGTATTTGTGTGTTTCCGTGCCTGGTTGCACAGTATGCCTGTGTGAGCCATGTACAGTATCTACTCCCAGAGTACTTAGCCAGAGGAGCTGTCTGCTGTTTGAATAAGGGCAGTCAGTCACCGGCACTAAAGAGAACATTCATCAAGCACTTTCACAGCTTACACCTGTTTCTGCTGGCTAAGACAGACAAGCTGGGACGGCTGCGGTGCCACATCACTCTTCGTGCTCTCACAAGTGTTCCTAGGGGGGGTGGAGGTGGGGGGGCTACGCACACATATTGTTCCTGATGTTTTTCACATTAGCTCCCCGCAACGTGGTAAATAAAGCTAACCTGCCCTGGCGTGACAAGGAGCGAGCGAAAACTGGAGCCGCGGCCCTTAAATCACAAACCCACCTGCATTTTAAACATTAGATCATTGTCATCGCTTATGGTTGGGGTCTGACCTCGCGCATAGCCGGAGGTTTGATACAGTTGGTACAAACAGCGGGAGCTGCTGTCTGCTGCAACGCCCGCTTTAAACCACAGGACTATAGCACAGCTTCATTTCCAACTAATATGACAGCTGTGTTGTAATCATGATAAAGGGCTGCCAGTGATGCGTGAGGACCCAGTAGTCTCACCTTAGTGCTCAAAGCGGTGCTCCCTTTCAGTACGCTGCCGCATCACACATAATTGCCTAACTCCATTCTGACATGGCCACTCAGTGGAATTGGGCCTTTCCAGCTTTACATATCCCACTCCTCTTTTTGGAGAGCTCTGTGTGTGAGCGTGTGTCCCGGTTTCAGTGTGTATTTCCTTATAAGGACAGGATATGGGCATTATTAGTGAGATCCATCAGAGGATATGCGTCACTCCTTCATATTTTCTTTCCTCTCGCCTCAGGTTTTGATATTACACTCTTATCTTTGTGCCCCTGCTGTCTGCCGTAGTGCAGAAAAAAGCCTCTCCATTCCTCTCGCATGCAGTACACATTCACGGCTTTATCGATTTCCTTTAAAATTGTATTTGCAGAAAACAGGAAGAATGTGGGCTTTAATATTTCCTTCTCTCTGCAACACCTGGTCTGGGGTTGCTAGGTAACACGTTGCATGGCAGTGTTTGATGTGTGTGTGTGCTCTTTGCAAATGGCTTTGATCCTTAGCACACTGACAGACTCTCCACAGAGTTGCCTTCCCCTGGTAGTTTTGGCACCTCATCAAACCATGGAGACTAAAACGTATCTGAAAGCTCCCAGGTGAAATGGAATACATACCTTGTTAGGCAAAGTAGAAGAAGGAAACTGTCCAGAAAAGTTTAGGTTTAAAACTCTTTTCATTAAGAACGCTACAGGACAACACGGGCGCCGCCTCCAAGTTACAGAGTCATGTGACTGCAGTTCTCTGCGAGGAACAGACCGCACTATGTTTCAGCACTCATCCCGAATGGAAAAGGAATGTCTACTGTGAGGTGTTTCTAATTAAAATAGACTACCGCTGCATTCAAGTGACACAAAGGGCTATTGCAGTAAATACACATCTTTTAAATGCAATGAGATGTGGAACTCCCCTATAGCAACATTGCACATAAAACATAATTAAATACATGCTTTCCAAAACACTCCCAGTACAAAATTTAAGGTGCATAACACAACATTTTATTTCTTTGATATAGTAAACTCTCATCAGAACAAAGGAAAGTGCTTTGCCTTTTCTTCTTTTTCACTTCACTTCAGATGTATTGCTTGGTGAAACGCATGCAACAGCATTTATTTTGAGGCTGATGGGTAAAGTTTTACTGGGAAATTATTCCGAACATAATCAGACGTTTTTAATGCATGGTTTCAACCATTATTTTCACTAGAGGCATACAAATAAGCACAGAACAGAGCCCACGTCTCTCACTGGCTGAAGATCTGGTGTTGTAATAATAATAATAATAATGTACGTTTAGAAGAAGAGTTGTTATTTACTTTGTAATGTAAATAACTGTATTTACTGTCCACCAAAGCGAGCAAGCTAAAGGGAAACTTTTGGCCTGTGACAAAACAACAATTCAAGATGCAGAAAGCATAGAATTGATTATAAAACCATGTAATTATTTAGTTTCAGACTTGAAACCTTTGTATATTTGTGCTTTATTTCGGGACATACACACCCTGCTACAATGCAAAACCAAGTGAACTAAGTTGAAAAGTACAGTTTCAGGTGGGCATATCCTGAAGCCAAGTAAGTGATTCTGAAATTAATCATACGCGGGTTGCCATTTACACACACAGTCCTGCACAACACATCGATTCGAGCCAAAGAAAGAGGTGGACGGAATGGGAGAGAGCGTGAGAAGGAGACGAGGTGTGCTGCGGCTGCCTTCGCACGCCGGTGCATTCGAGGTTGCGTGAGGTTATTACAGGTTTGATTATTGAGTTCCACAGGGCAATTGGCTCAAATGAGGGCTGACAGCTTTGGAGGGCAGCAAACAGCTGGAGAGCTCATCTCTGCCAGCAGCCATATTAAGACCATTTCACTCCCAGGTGCATCAGCTGCTATGATCTGTGATTAAGGCATAACTAATGAACAGCTGATGAAAGTAATCAGGTGCCACTGCATCTGCAGGCGCATTCAAGATGCTCAAACTGTATCTTCATAGCTTCAGTGGAAAAATAAATACAAATCCTGTTCTGGGAATCACCAAAAGACACGCTCGCGCTGTTATTGTCACCTATTATAATGCAATTATCTCATCTGTCACGAGCATTTTAGGAAGTGCCAATATCAGTCACTATGATGTCAAAAAAGTGCCACTTCTCCTTATTTATCTTTTGATATCTGTAACCTAGCAACCTTTCAACAGCTGGCAGCTTGGCAACACAAACCAACCAGCGTCTCTCTTTCTTTCTGCTGTGTGAAAAACATTGTGTTTTCACTCCCTCCCATTAAAAATTGCTTAACTGTTACCTGGAACTCAAAGTATCCTGAACTAAAGAGGCATAATGGAATGATCTTTCGGATTCTTTTTGGGGGTTGGATTTGGCTCAAGTCCAGGAGCATCAATTTTTGAGTGTTACACTTACTGTGAAACGATGTCAAAGCCTTGTGGAAATGAATTGACATAATATCTCCTTAGTGCAATATGTATGAGCAACCACTCACCGTGGCAAAAGAAAATTTGGCCCGATGTAATGCACAACGTGGGTGTTCGGACCCCTGAGCAACTTGTAATTGCATTTTATAATGGTTATTTCTTCCTCCTTACCCTTTTCTTTTGCAAAATGAGAGATAATGGAGCACTGCATAGAAAAGAAATGATAAGGCATTTAAGTCTGTTTACCAGCTTCAAAAGAGTTGTGAGCTTTCACCCGAAACCTTACTGACTTTGATGTAACCGAACACACACACACACACACACACATCCTGTCATGCGAGCCTGCGACACACACCGATAGTAGCAGTAGGTTTCATTCATCTTTTAATTCTTCAGAGATGTGTCATCAGCCTGTCACCTGTTACGCTGACGGTAAACAAGAATGAATGATGAATCCCAAAATTCAATTAGGATGTCAGCAGCTGTCACCGAGGCTAGTTAAACTATTTGTGGAACTAATCCTGTGAAAGTCTACAGAGATCCTTGGCCTGTTTTCAGCCCTGTTTGCGGTCCGGCTCCAGTTGACAACCCCTACATCGCTATAGAGGACAGGAAGCCGAATCCCATCTCAAGGCTGTTTCCATGTAATATTCATTGTCATCTGAGAACACAACAGCCTCAAGTTTTAGATCAAAAGCCTTTCTATTCAGCAACAAGGGAATGCACTTGTGTGAGGAGGAGGAATTCACAAAACGCCTTGGTCTGCCTTTGATATTTTCAGTTTCTCTCTGACCTTTGCCATTGAAAGAGTGTAGTTCACGGACAGTCATGTATATAATAAAGAACTGCGTCTCTGGGGAGCTACAGCATCTACTGGCAGCTACAGTTGTATGATACATCCATTAATTTCTCTTTCTTAAAGCAGTGTGTTTTGTTTCATGTACTGCACTATACTAAATGTACATTAAGTGTACATGAATCTTCTCTCTTGGCATCAAACACGCTCGTTTGATGTCATTCCTTCACATAGTCCTAATGCTGCCATCTATTCAACTAGCATACTCTTAACAATGCTAAAGCAAAACGTGTTATAACTGTGATTTTATACAAGCAAAATCAATGTTCACAAACACAAGCCATTTAATCTCAAAGCTAGACACTAAAACCTCATGGCACTAATCTGTCACATCACCGAGAGATGTGTAAAACTGGAGCGGGTCCACAAACAAACTCAAATGGAGGTTTACGGTGATGAATCATAGTTTATTTACTTCTGAGATTTTTATTTCATTTTGCATCATCGCAGTAAGAGACGCCGGCATTCTGTGCACAATGTCACCCGCCGCACATTCATTGTCAGCCGTCACTGTCGCTACCCGTCCTCAGAATCAACTCTCTGACATTTTCAAGGGAATCATGGCTCTTTTGCCTCAAGCTAGGAAGGACTGTGTCTAAATTTAGGCAACAGTATGTAACGAAAAACATGAGAATATAGGTCAATTTAAACAACGGTCTGTAAAAAAATCGTGTGAATTTACATCAACTTTGGCAACGTATGTACAAAATTGGGTGACTTTAGGCGATTTTGGGCAAGAGTATGTAAAAAAAATCATGCATATGCAGGTCTAATGTCTTCATATTAATAATCTAATGAGCATGTAAATTAGTTAAGTATTCCTCAACTGCTGGACAGTCTTATCTTTGTATCTCCGCATCTACCTCATCGTGTACATTTCGTTCTCCATTGTAATGCTGCCTGACAAAATGTAAGATAGTAAAGTGCTTTTTGCATAAAATTCCTTCGTGGGAGTTGACATTATAGACTCCATGGTCTAATTTAAGACTCTGATTATAAGATGAAGCACATTTATTTCTTGACCAACAAGATTTTCCTTCCACATCCATTTTTTCCTCCCACATATGTGAACGTGTTGAAGTGATATATTAAAGTCCAACCAGTTCATTAAATATCCATTTGTAATTTCCTGAGCTTGTGGAGACGGCCATCCTATTACATATTTAGTTGACTCTGTGGCTCTACAGCACAGAAATCAATCTACATCAAGATACAAAGGGCGGTAGCCAATGTGAGGATCCCCTTACCACATTTATACATCTTTTATTATATTTCTGCCACAGTTGATCAGGATCTCTTCTGATTAACACTCCGAGGACATCTTTTGAATTCTCAAAAAAGCATCTGAAACTGATGGCGCAGAAGATGAATAGGTTCACAAGTGTCATTGTACAAAGAGACAGCAGCTCAAAGCTGAGCAGAAAGATGAAAAGTCTTAATAATCTGATAACTCTGTGCAGGGGGTCCTTCATTTCAGTCATGCTTTTTTTTTTTTTAGCGTTTGTTTGGATCCTACTGCCAAACATAATTTACTCATTGATCACATTTGCAAGAATGACGCAAATGCTGTTATTGAGGTATAGTGGTCAGAAAACTTTTGGCTTCAGGGTCTGTTTCTGTTTGTTTTCCGGGAGCAAACTGCCTGACATCGCAGCAAAACGACGACAGCATCCATACAAAACCTGTTTAAGCTCAGGATTCACACTACATGCTCCTCAGCATTAGAAAGTAGACAAACACAGCTATATACGCGCTTTATAATCTTTCCTTGCGCGATTTGCATTTCAAAGGAAATATTTATTTTGAGACCCACCAGGAGACAGATTCTACAGCAGTGAACACAAGTATGCATTCTGCCTGAACAGCGGCACAGAAATCACATATCATGAAGTCAATCATTAAACAATGCATGGCAGCACAGTCAAAATGCATGTTGTTCGAAAATGATGAAGAAAATGAAGAAACACGCAACAAAGCTGCAGCTTATAGGGAACGTGATGTATGGGACTGTAATTAACTAATGAAAGAGAGAGAAGTTACTATGATTTAGCCGAAGTTAAAGACAGTCAATTCTTTTCAGCTGCTGAGCACACCAAGGTCTACAGTACTGATGACACTCTAAAGTGTTAGATTGATAGGATACTCAGTCACTGAGTGAAACGCACCATTTGTAAGAGGCTGAGTACAGCACGTCCCTGACAGCACAAACTCACCTAATAATCCTTGAAACCTGGGACAAACTGACTACTGCACTTTAATACTAAACAAATGCTTTGGAATGGGCCGCAAAGTACCCTGCGCTTTTTATTTATTTTATTTTACAGGGGCACTGTTAAAGACTACATTTATCTTTCTACATTACTGCTTGTCTAAGATATTTTTCTTTTATTGTAACATAAACACCACGGATGATACATGAGGTTGTTTACAGTATAATGCAGTACAACACAGGCTCGGTGAAGGACAGGCACGCGGCGCACTGGGTGTAGTCTCCTGGGAGTTGTGTGTCCCAGGTGATTTAAGTTGGGATTTAAGTGAGAGTGCCGATGAGTACGTCTGTCAGGAGACGGCCCTGTCCTTTTGGTGGTATTTAATATAACATGCTAACACCGTGCACTTTACGAACTCCTGAGGGATGGTGGAAGGTCAGCTGTGGTTGCATCTCACAACTCTCCGATAAGTGGGGTTATGTAGATAAGATGCAGATAGATGCGTTCCACTTTGGTTGGTTTATTCCTGTATAGTACCAACTGTGCGCAGGATATAGAGTAATGTCCTGGCAAACGCTTAAGAGAAAAAGACACTACACACATTCATATGCTCGTTTCTAATTTATATATGTTAGGATGAAATGTTCATCATCGACATTTATACCTTTACAATGAAAGCAATTTAAATAATTCCATTCCTGTGAGCTGTAAAAGCTTTTCTAACTGTATGCATGATCTAAAAGGATAAAGACCGTTTTGACAGTGATGCCCTGAGCTGGATTTAAAAAGGAACCGTGCATTGGATTGCATGAGCCTGCGTATGTGCTTCATGTGTAATGTAAGCACAGAGCACAGAGTTTACTTTGCTTTTTAAAACACAAGAGCGAAAAAATACATCAAAAGCAAGAGCTTTATGAGTGCATTCAGAATTAGGGTATTATATAACATGCACCCTGGTGTAGCTGAACTGGTACAGGAAGTATGAGCCGACAGCGCGTGAAAGTCAAATATTACCAAAGCGGATGATAAGAACAGAGCAGTTTTAAGGCACCACGAGCAGACCTGCTGAATCTGCTGTAGCTCAAAAGGGGACTCGTATTGTGCACCTGCCAATGAGGACAGAACCCAAGAGAGCACGATAACACTGAAGTGGTGTCAGCTAATGTGCGCTTTTCATCCAGGGTATGCCCTGAGGAACGGTCCATGAATACCTATGAAGTAAACAGTAGGAGCTACCGAACAAAGTGCAGTGGCAGATTAGAAAAGTCTGCTAAACCTTCATTTATTTCTGCCTAATAAGCTGTTAATGCCATATTAGCATTTTGGCAAATTACGGTCCTGTCTGGCATATTGGTGAAAAGTTAGTCACAGTTCAGCAACCTACGGAGCAATAGCAATTAAAAATATAGATACGAATTGAATGAGATTGTAAAAATGGCTCATTTCTAATCATTTGGAAACAGTGTGTATTTCTAAAATAATAAATACATTTCTCCAGCAAAATATTGGTATATTCACACAGTTCCGTACAGTACAATTAACTGTCAAATCAGTACAATGCTGTGTACGTTTTAACCTAGGCAGTATATTATGTGGAGCAGAAAGTCCAAAAAGGCAATTTCTGCGAATCTGTGCCTGGTAGGCTTCAATAAATTGCACAGAAGGATTCTGTCAGCTGTGATGATAAAAGTTGACTCTGTGAACTAGAAGTATAGCAGGAAATCTGAGCAACAGCAGCTTAAGCTTATCAGAAAAAGTTTACAGGCAGAACTACGAGAGGAAGAAGTAAGCCAGCATTGCCATATGTATGATAATTATCATATTTATATGATAACTTTGCCCTCTGTATGATCAATAATGCCCAAAGTCCCAGGATGCCCCCAGGGTTCTCCAAGTTAAATTTAAAACTCAAGATGTTTTAAATACCATACTGAAGGAAATTTAATGGCAACTTTTTGTTGGAAAAAGTAAGGATATAATGGAAGATCTACGGATTTTAAGCACTAGAAAATAATTATTTATTAGTTAGAATTAGTAAAGTAGTAAATAATTATTGAGTATTCATAGTTATTTTTTACCTATTCAATTTTTACTGAAGAGGTAACTGCTGCTGGCAGGCGACAGCACATGCAACATGTTCTCGCTCTTTTATGAGAGTCCAAAGCTCCCATCATCCACAGTTTGAAGGATTGTTGGCATTGGGCCTCAGGGTCATTGCCAGGAACTAACCGACTTGCATTTTGGATTCTGCTGCCACTCATTGCACCTTGACTACATTAAACATATAACGTTTGCAGACCGTATACAGGCTATTTACAGCTGCAAGTTTCTATTATATCAATGAAACAAGCTCCACAGGCATGAGGGCAGGACGCAATGACTCTCGACTACTGGGAGTCAGGTTTTGGGATCTTGATCACCCTGTTGACATTTATTTTACCAGCCAGCGGTTGCTTTGTAACTCCTTACAAAACCTACTGAAGTCAAACTTTCACAGAGCTGTGCTGCATCCAAAAACTGAAGACACAACACAATCCCAAAAGGAAAGCTCACTCTGACTCTCGCCTCATGTGCAAATGTAATATATGTACATAGAATGAATTTCCACGTACTGTATGAAATACTGTACATGTACATATGAAATTTAAACATAAGAACAAACGATATCATATATGTACTGGATGTAATAACATATCGTCTCATAACATATATGGCAACACATAGAGACATATGTGTCACATATTACATTTCCGTATGAGACAGTAAAAAGTAGCTGTTAAAAGTTAGTTTGTGCATCTATAACATCTAAGCCAAATTATATGCACACAAAACAAATGTACACCTTTGACGTTAACAATATTTATTTAACCCTACAAAAGGATATCTAAAAAACTTAAGCAACAAACATAATACTTTGTTTAGTTTACTGTAAATTAAATGCAATACTTATTTCATTTAAATTCAATGTTTTTTTAAATACTTTTATGACCCTGTCACTGAATAATGCACAATCATTTGTGACACTTCGTATTCGACATCCTACGCTCTCATTTTCATTCATTCTCGATACTTTAAAGCTGAAGTAAGTACAGGCAGCGCTGCCCCGTCCAGTGCAGGCCAAGCTACCTTAAGGGAATTCACAATAATAAGAAGGCAGTGGCTGAGCTGCCATCTGCAACTTATCTGGAGTCTGATGCTTTTTTGAGTGAGGTAGGTGAAAGCAAAAGGATCACAACCTGACACAAGCGGGTCTGTCAGCTGAATTGGGATGAGACTTAGCTGTCACGGGAAGGCAGGCTGAGGACTGCACAGAGGATACTCTGGTCAAAAGGGGTGAGTCCAACTTGTCGAATGTCTCACTATAAGGGGAGGAAGCTCTGTGTGCATCACCACACAAGCACCCGCAGGACTCAGCGCTTTAGAAAAAATATCAAAGTACTGCTGTGCGTATTTTTGTCCCGTTTGGATGCAGTGGCAGTCAAAAGGGGTGGGGGTGGAGGTGGGGGGGGTTAACCACAGCTTGTTGGACGTTTGCCAGGCTGACACAGAGCGGGCAGATGGAGAGTGTGTTCAATGAAGGAGGCTGAAGTAACAACCTGAGCTCAAGCTGCCTAAACCTTCTACCGCTGCCTGCCTGGAGAGTCATACAAAATGACACTTGGTGGCTGGCACCGATCATCTACACACAGCAGCAACAAAAGGTCAGCGAGACAGAACTCCCTCTCCTCTGTCATTATCAGAGCAAAAACCTCGAAGAATGGAACCACTTCACAATGAGGGTGCCCTGATACAGGAGCTAAGTCATTAATAACCTTTTACTCTAACAGTTCCTACAGTTTTCATACATAGATTCAGGCTCACTGTTCGGCAAGGCTGATGCTGTCAAATCTTCGATCTTGGTAGTTGTTTAGCCCACTTTATCTTGTCCCTTCACCAGTCAGCGTGTTAGACCCTTTACATTCAAGGTACTAACATTTAAGATACCAATCAAGTTTGGATGGCGCCTGTAAAAACATCCACTTCTTTATAAAATTCCTTTATAAATCCAGTGTGTTTTGTCAGTAACTATACGCTGTAAGAAATAACCATGAACCTTGTTACTGTCTCCACAGCCGCTGCTATCACGACACCAGAACAGAGCTCATGTTTAGCTTAGAGTTACAAAGCATCGCTAGCACACGTTAGCAGAATACAGCACTGCTACCGAACTGCTCACGGAACTCAAACTACACCTGTATTACACAAGACACTCCTTTAACTCTCAATATGAACAAACTATAGCAGCAATTTAACACACACATTTCGAAAATGTATATAGCCAACGCGCCTACCTCTAGCATGGTAATCGCTAACAGTTTACTCAGTTTATCAGAGAACTTTAATTATCTATGATTTGTAATCAGCGTTTACTTATTGTCAGAGACACACACAGTCCAGCACACAACACGCGTCACTCGAGATTCAGGCAGGAAACGTTACTGCGGGCTAAGTGAACTGGCACAGAGCTCATGAACAGAGCTGAACAATGCTCGGAAATCAGTGACATCTGAGGTAAAGTGAAAGTAAATGCAGGCTCACTATTGAGAAAGCAACAGGTCATTATTGTCCTTGTTTTGTAATGTGTTTAACAGCTTATTAACGCTTCATGACGGTGTGTTCACTGCCTAATTCCTAATTACGTAACCTAACTTAACTTCTAACCTAATTATAAACCATTTACAAACCCTTTGTACCCTTATTGATACAGTGGCCCCATATTTTATTTTGTCAGTAAAGGAAAATAACCCCGGCTGCAGTATTTGTATCTGTTTAAGTACCGTTTGCACTTCGCATGCCTGAAAGTAGATGTGTCTTTTCTCATGTGTGTAGATACATGTATGTATGTGATTACAGAGCTCTCTATATATGACCTGGATTATGAGGATGTTACAGTTTTGCCAGAGAACAGGTTCTGCTTCAGCTGAGCGATTTAGCCCTCGGTAGTTGTCAACTGTGCTTCTAAAAAGCTTAATATACGTTTACAACAACCTTCTCGTTTTTATATAGTCCTCAGGCTGTGTATTGGAGTGAAAGTATGATTTTGACAGATGGAGGAGGGGAAAAAAAAATTCTGAAGAACTTCCCTTGGGGACATCTTAAGGGGATTCATTTCATTCTTTGACTGCATTTCTAAATAGAGAGAAATGCAATGAGCTGACACATCAAACATTATCACGGCGAGTTAAAAGTCGAGTTAAGCTCTTTATGTCTACCTCTCTGATTTGAAGTTTTGTTGAGAGCCTTCCAGTGAACTCGCTCATAGCACATTTTAATGTGAATATTTTCCATCAAATGATCATTGTCTTTTTTTTTTTTTGTCATCGATTTTTTGCATTCACAGATATATTAAATCGCAACTATTACAGATCTGCTGAAGCTTTCTACTCAACTTACCTCTAAAAGTATCTGTATGTATTAGCTTGGTAACCTTGAATTGCAACAGGAAGCGAAGAATTGCATTTAGGCCTCCATAGAGGATATCAATCAGCTATTGTCAACTAATAGCTTGTGCGGCATTTATCTCCTTGTCAGAAAAGTGAGGGGAGAGAGATGATAAAGGGAGACAACCGTTACTACTGTTCACATTACAGCCTGGATTTCCGCAGCCCTCAGGCTAAGGGGGAATGTCAAGAGGGGAATTTGAGAGTAGTGGAGAGTGCGGGGAATATAGGCAGGGTCTTGAGACGGCATGCCAAACAGTGAATAGAGTGGAGACCTTTTGAAAAGTCAGACAGTTAACTTCTGACTGAATCACTTCATCTCCATCGGCATTGTTTATTTATGTGGCAGATGGGTTGCATAAATTTCATTGTGGACCTCACCGTTATAAACCTAACTCAATTAGCCAGCCGGGGTGTTAGCAGACACTTCGCCGGATCCATCGCAGCAAATCACAATGGGCAGATGGGCGATATTTTTCATTTTTGGTGGCTAAGGCTCAAACCCATTATTTTTCCTTGTTTGTGTGAGTGCCTGACTCATTGAATAATCAGTTTGATTAATAAAACCAGTCTCCCTAGGCATAATGTTTTTGGCACACGCTGGGGTAGGAAACCTTGTGTTTCTGCAGAAAGACTGAGCCTCTGTGGTACAGTATGTTCATGTGCTCTTATTGTTCTGTAGCCTCTAACATCGTAGTGCATAATGTGACAAATTAATCATTAATGCAGCAAGCTTTAATTCAAATTAACTTGGCTCATCACATCATGTTTTCTCCACCTGTCGCCTTTTGTCTTTCAGTTGTAACCCCCCCATTAATCATTTTTACTCCTGCTTCCATATTTTCCTACCACTGTCCACTTACCTGTTTCCTGTTTAATCGATCTCTCTTTCACTCTCAATCATTTCTCTTCCTCATTAGAAATATTTCACACGTCCCCACTTCATCTACATACCAGCCTCTTCTCCCCCGCCTCCTCATCCACTGCTCACTTCATATCTCTCCCTTTTCTCTCCCCGCCAGTGAGCCCACCCTGGCAGCCTTGGCCCTTTTAAATGCATCATTTCTTCCAAGAGATATCCTTCTGCACTGACCTCTGTGCTAGCTGGCTGCCTGCCATCTCCACTCAATGGACTCATCAATCCATCTTGGTTCTTGGATGGCCTTGATTTTATTGTCTCACACAGCCCTCTGTCATCCTGTTCATCTCTCATCCGTAATGTCATCCTTTCAGATTTTAACATGTCTGCATTTTCTGAGCACACAGCGTTTGATTACATTGAGCAGGAATGGCAAAGTCCAGGTGGGCTATTGTTGTCAAGTCCTTGCCAGGGCAACTGATGCACATGCACGGATGTGCCATTTTTGCAAAGTTAATCATTGGGTCGTGCTGTTATGAAGCAGCAGCGGCAACTCTGAAACTCGATTTATTTTTCTCCTCATTATTACTGATGATTGATTAGATGCTTTAATACATTGATGTTTTACGTTAAATGATGCTTGAACACACTTATCAATCTTGCGAAGCTGTCAAACTCCTTTCATTGTAGAACCAAAAAAACAATAACATCGCTGATTTGGTGCCTTCAGTGATGGCATGTAAGTACTTTTATTCAGGTACTTGTACTTTACTTGAGTAATCCTATTTTATGCCACTTTATGCTTCTGCTCCACTACATCTCAGGAGCAAACATTGTACTTTTAGCTTTTGTTATTTTTCACGTGACCGTTTTAATCAAATCATGTCTTGATATTTAATGTCTGCAGTAAACTGAAGGGTTAAGTGATCCTTTATGAGTTGAAAATTCTCCCATTCTTAAGCTAAATAAACTCTTTAGAAAACATCTTGGATTTGCTGGAAAATGCATTGTCACAAAGCTATTTCTGAGCTCGTGAAAAGTTAACTTTTTAGAAATATGTGGTTCTCACAGGACAGCAATGCTACAAACATATGATGAATATAAAGCATATGAACAGTATATAAAGTAGTTCAAATGAGCTCAATCTTGAAGCTGCAGGAGGCAGAAATCAGGGGGAAAAAACAGCAGAAATGTAAAATACACACTTCCTTCTAGTAGTTCTGTCTGTCCAATATGTGAAGGTAGATGACTTGATGCTCATTTCACCGCTATGGTAAAGTGAAGCCCAAATATCACGGTTGGGGGAGTTGCCATGTTACTTTTGACAGGGACAATTTTTCTGCACGTTAACTACTTTTACTTCTCCTACTTTACTTACATACTTAAGGAAGGTTTTGAATACAGCACTTTTACACGTAGTGGGGCATTTTCAAGGGATCAAAGGATCTGAATACTTCTTCCATCACTGCGTGCATTACATTTAATAAGCTGCATGATGAAGAATGAGAGCATGGGTCAGTGTCAGATGAAGTGTGCATCATTATGGTCGGACTATTACTCAAAACCCGCAACACTCTTGATGTACTCAGTCTGCATAGCAAATTCCTGCCTCTTTTATTTCTTATCAATTGTCATATGCTGTCTTTTCTTTCCTGTGTGGATGAGTGGGTTCATGAGGAGGATGAATAAATGCATGACCATTTACGCCTCGCTACTGATTTGCTGAGAAATGCCTTCATGAGGCAATTGCGGATCAATAAATACCTCAGCCATGCTACCTACAGGACAAGTACAACTTATGGGCAGGACTAAGAGTTTTCTGTTATATATGGACATGCTAAATGTCAGTCATGCTTGCCCAGCTCTCCAAGGCCATTATGAGCATTTGCTCTGCACTATTTATAGAGAGCCTCAGCAATGTTTAGTCATGAAACACCTGACCCTTCAAATAAGAGCTCAGTGAGCTGAGCATCGGAAAAGCTGCTTGTACCATAATTTTTGACCTCCACAGCGACGGCATGAGGCAAGTAAATTTTAAATGAGGTAAGAAAAATGTAAATTTTATAAAGGCAAATGTGTCCCTATAACCTTCACCTTTATCTCTCATCAGCCTTTTATCACATTCTGCTCCTGTCCCTTTTTCAAACACGTCTTTTTTCCCCCCAAAGGTGCTCTGGCTCTGGGCACTGCTCTTTCACAGTTACACGTTAAAACTGCAGTACACACACACACAGACACAAGGCTTGTGTTTGTGTTTCTGGCTCTGACAGAACCCTGAAAGTTTAGACCTTAGTATCCATATATTTAGTTTTTCTAGGAACCCACTGTGCTGAGCAAACTCCACTGACAGGAACAAAGATGGAGGGCACTTACTACTTCAACACTCCAAAGACACCCTCCTTCGCTTTTAGCTTGATTCAAATTGTGTTCACTCATAAAATTATTTAAAATGTGCTTTTGGCATTCCAACACCCTCTTTCAATTTGACTTTGACTACTACTTTTGGTGGAAATGAACGGCAATAATAAAACTTGCATATTATCACACCAACTCAAATGTGTTTTCTGAGGGTTGCATGAAAAATATATGAAAAGCCAAGTTACTTAAAATGAAATTACAATTTACTGCACATTCATTGCAATGGTTTTGTAATCACTGTGTTTTTGTTTTTTTCTGCCTACAAAGGCAAAATAGCATTTAATTGCTATTGCAAATGTACATCTGTGTGACTGTGAATATAAATGAGACTGCTAGGCCTCTTGTTCTCATGGTAACACAAGTAGGATGTGATTTGCTGATTGACCTTGGGGGTGTGGAGATTCCTTTTGCACATGAATTTAGCAGTAAGGTAAGTCTCTGCACGTTTGCAGAGCAACAATTTGGCTCTTCCTGACAGTAAACTGTCAGATGTTGGTGTTTGTGTTGCTTCATTTTCTCTGGCTGGAAATAAATTTGAAAAACAGTTTATGTAATAACAAACCAAGTCTGTCAGGAAAAAGAAATTGTATTCATTTCAGTCACTGCACTTATCTTATTAGGAAATGACTGCAACCATTCAGGTGATCATTGTCTAATGTTTCAATTTACACAAGCAATGCATTTCAATGATTTCACATGGATGAGTGTGTGTTGTGGCGGCGGTATGTCGGCAGTCCTGTGGGGGGCACTCCAGCACTTTCCCTGTCGTCTGCCGCTCTCTTTCCTCCATCCCCACTTCTTCTCAGCTCTCCCTCCCTATTTTCTGTCTTCCTTTTGTTCTGTGACTCTATCACTCTTCCCCTCTCCCTCTCCTTCTCGTACTAATGCGCTCTCTCATCACTGCTTCTCCTCTTCGCTCTCACTCCCTTCCTCACAAGTTCTTCCTCCTCTTGCTCTTACTGTTTCGCCTTTGGTGGACACCCATTTTCTCTCCTTCAGTACCTCCTTCTTCTCCGTCCCTCATGATCATTTCTGTTGTCTGTCTGTCTACTTTTTGTTCTGGATTTTAAATCGATACTAAATCCTTTGCTCCCTCCCGCTTCACATCTGTATGAAATAAAATGTACGCACAAAAAAGGCATAAGAAGCCTGGCCTTCCTCCCGTTAACGCTTGTGGCTCATTCATTGCATTTCCCTACTGCACCAAGGTATAATTAAGGGTAGCCAAACAAGGATATTATCAGATAGCTGTTTAATGGAAATAAGATAATAATGGCACTGATCTGTTGGTTGTTCTTTTTTTCCCAGTACATGAGAATAGGTTTGACGTCATCTCATTAGTCAGTCCACAAATTCTTGTCCATGCAGTGTTTAATTCATGGGAAGCTGTGCCGTTGATTAAGGGTAAACACTCAGGTTTCCAAAATATGAAATGCATTGTATGTTTTCATGCGATATTAGAAAGTAATCTGAGGACAGCAGCAAACCAATCTTTCCCTGAATAAATCCTTTCTCTTTGGAAGGACAAGAGTAGGACGGATATATTTAATCATTAGCTTTTTTTTTTTTTTAATAATTTGCAGATTCACAAACAATTGCCCACCCATTTAATCTTGTTGGAGCTCCAGGCTTCAAAGTGTCTTCTCAAGTAGACAGATATTTATCTAAAAAAATGTCACTGTGCCAAGTGTATTCGTTCATGCCAGGAGTTGTAATCGAGTTGACAACATCTGCACTCCAGGGATTAAGTGAAAGAACAGCAAAATGCTGCAATAGATTGGGCGAATCATATTCAGTCACATTATCTGTGGTTAAACAGAAGCATTCTGAAGTTTAATGGGACTTTCCTTTGTGCAAACCAACTGTCATCTCTACCTACAGAACCCAATTTATTTCATTAAAACCTTATTGATTTCTCCTTTGTCACGAATTATAATAAAAAGTAGGCCATGTCAAGATGTGGTAATTAATGATTAGCCCTTTATATGTATTACTTTGTCAGGAAATGAATGATGGCCACTTGATGGCTGATGGCCATGACCTTGACTGGGGGAATTACCACCGCGGGTGCAAACCAAGGAGATAGGTTGCGTGAAGTAGCCATTTCCTAATGATGGAGTTATATCATATCACTTTCATAGCTGATGGCTTCACACCCCAAGAACACACAGACAATTAATTCTAAACCACTTCTCTACGTCTAATTCCACTGGGATCCTCTGGCTGCAAATATTGACATTTGTTAAATATTTGTAAAGAAACATACACGTTTCAGACAGGGCTGGGCGATATGACCAAAAATATTATCATTATGTCCACGACAGTAAGAATTATTTATTAACAATAATATATTAACAATAATCAGTCACAGTAAATGCCTAATCATTCATTCTTTCAAGTTTAAAGGCTGATTTTCGGTCCTGAGTGAAAGTTGAAGAAACCAGATGGTTATTTGTGGTTTCAGAAAAAGGTAGAACATTCAAAACAATGATAATGATAAAAAAGATTGTTCAGCGTCAAATTACGCATGAGTAACATTAAGTAAAACAACAAAACACTGGAACTGTTGTAGGGTTCGAGCTGCTGATAAATGAAGCCAAAAGACGAAAGAAAAATACGTAATGATTATTAACATTATCGCAATTAAAAATTCTATTTTGGCGATGATCACCGTTTTATCGCCCTGTCCTAGTTTCAGTGGTTTGATTTGTAACAGAAGGGAACGAAGGGAGAGAAGAGTTTCACTACTCTGAAGACAGTTCTGTAACATCAGCAGTTTAGAGGATAATTTATAATGTATACAGTATTTCATGTAATTAAGAACAAGACAGCATAAGTAATTTCAAAACTTTACTCTCTTCTAATTTAGACAAACTCACTGTGGACCTGTCACTTAATTAATGTGATACTTTAACAAATCAGTAATTGATTATTGGATACACAGTGATCTATCATTAATCTTTTTCCACCCGAAAAAAAAAAAAAAAAAAAAAAAAAAAAAAGCACAAAAGAAAAGGAATCCTCATCATTCATGATATATAAATGATCATTAACCACATGCAATGGTCAATTTGCGAAGAAAGGAAACCCAGAAAATTGAGAGAGGGGGAATCCTGCACGGTGGTTAACACAGAGGAGTCCCAGAATACGGATCAACTGGTGAACGTATCAGAGGTGGATAATGCCCCTCCATGCAGAGAGGGATTATTTTGTCGAAGCATGGATCGCCTGCCAATACACAGGCCTATACCCAAGCGATGCGGAGCTCAAACAATTGCGTCGAGACATTATTTTCAGGTCATCACTGTGCTTCCTTTTGGGCTGAGAGAACGGAGCTACGGCCCAAATTAGTGCATCACAGAATGAAGTGGAAACAGCCTCTGGACTGAGATACTCGATAAGAACCTGGGCTTGTGTGTGTGTGTGTTTAATCACAGTATCTGCTCTGTTCCATTTTTACAACTTTTTATCGTGAAAAATAATTTCACAGGGTTGTAACTTCAGGTACGACGGGGGCGTCATGTCACCTGTGCTGAGGAGTTTGTCTTCAGCTATGAATACTATAGATGCAACCTTGATAAAAGCTGATTCAATTAAGACGAATCAATAAGCCTCACATCTGCTTCAAAAAGTCCGTTATTAACCTTCTTCCTGAAAATGTAATAAATAATTGCTAATACTGCTGTTTTGTATTCCGTGCATTTAGTCTCCAGCTCCCTTACACACATATATATAAATATGCATACACCTACAATTGCCTCTATGAATATATCACACACATCCAGAGTGGATGGGTAAGAGGTGGTAGGTACTCTCCAGCAGACAAGTATAATCTCTTCTATAAATCTGCTCTGCTCCCGGCAGCTTATCCCGAGTCCAGCCGTATGAGTAGGAGGCTCTTGTGCAACAAAATGCCACAAAGCAAACACTACATTTACCAAAATGCTGCTTTCCTTGTCTACTGCATTTTCTGCAATTATATGCAATTTAAGTGAGAGTAGAAATTACCGAGGAGACTGAGGTCAACAGAACCCCCCATTAAATGAACGGCAGTTTTCTGAATATAAAGGCAGGGAGACCCCTGTACTTGTGCGGCTATTTGTTAAATAATCGTCTTGGGGCTTTTTGTGGCATTTCCTCAAACCGCAGGGAAATGGATCAGATTGTGAGAACTTAATTTGCAAGACTTTGAGAATATGTTTAATGTTGCACAGTTCGACCATACCTATATATATGTATTGATTTAACCCTCGCCAGCTCTTTTCGTCCTTCAGTTGCATTACAAAAGCACTAAGGAAGAACACAGCTAAAGATGTACAATTACTCTTACAGTGCCATCTGTTATATTCCCCCAGAAGACTGTAATAGCTCAACGTTTTACTGATTTTCTTCTTGTTCAACATTACCAGTTCCATTTATTAGTAGTAGGATTTCTCTCTCGTATGCTTTGTTAAAATAAAATCAATTATCTGTGATTAAAACAATCCAGCAGCCGCCGGTCCCTAAAGCAGGAGGTGATTTAGAATGATCTGTCAGCTACGTTAGGGAAGAGATGGCAGAACGCCATCCTCGTGTGGTGATGAATCTGGTGGAATACCAAGTGAACAGAAAAAGCTGCAGTTCCCATCATCCACGCAGACACACCGAGTAGGGATATTTCTGCTGCACAGATGCATACATCTTCACATTTTCCCGTACTGCAGTCCCAAAACCACGGAGGGAAAAAAGATTTGAAAGATTCAGGCTCATCATGCTCATTTTGTGTATTCTCTTCCCACTGTGAAATGACCCTCTGTGAGTCCCCCCTATGTCTGTTATAAAAGGCTATGACCTCCCTCCCACCCTCCTCTTCTTTTTTTACTAAAATTGCAGAAACGACGCAGTGATGTCATTTGTAGCTCACTCCGAAAAAAAAAAAAAAAAAAAAAAAAAGCCTTCTGGGTAACATTGTTTGAATGTGCCCAGCTCAAACAGACTCCAAAAACCAACAGAACTGTTCGCACAAATCTCACAGTCAGCCCTTATTATTGTGTAGTGCTGAGGAGCTCCAAATAGTCGACATTCTCTGCAGACCCCTGCAGCACAGTGAATCAATGAGCCAAGTGTACATAAAGATTGTGCCAATGTCTCTCCACAAATCAAAGCTTTATGGCTTCATATCAACAAATTTTCTGATCTAAATTGGTTGTGGAGCTATCTAAAAGTTTAAGAAGTTGGTCACGAAGATTTTACTTTCTGTCAAATCTGAAGCAAACAAAGCAATTTATTTGATGTACTACTGATAAAACTGCAGTGATGCTGGCACACAAATGCTATTAAATGCTAATCATTCAGAACACTGAGTAAGTGCTAAACAAATCAAAGTGCTCAAGCAAAAAATTTAGTCATGTTTGGTTTGTCATCTGCAAAACAACAAACCTGTGTTTTTTCATGATATTAACAGAGAATCTCTCCGAACCGTACGAACGGCGAGGCTGAGTGGAAGGTAGTCAGGGTTTCTTCAAAGCCTAATTGAAAGAAATGCATTTCAGTGGGGCTCTTAGCTGTCCTGCCTTTTTAGTTGAAAGTCTGGGCTCTGAAACCAGCAGGTAGGCTTTTACACTTCTCATGGTTAGCTCATTAGCTAAGCTGCCTCCATCCGACAGAGCCGGAGCTCTGAAAACATGCCAAATATCAAAGTCAGGACCAGCCAACGTGCCTCTACTGGCAACAGGCTATACAGTATGTGTGCTCACACTATGATAGCTGGCTTAGATATGGATCCTGTCTTTCTGCTTAACGCCTAGTTGTTAGCACTTCAGGCCATATTGGCAGGATTTGCTGTAGATGAAGAGACGCTTGGAGTACGTACCACTGTCTTTCTAGCTTCACATTATTTTGTGGACGAACTCCACATGTTTCGATACTAATCAGCTCTCTGAGGGATGATTGGGAATATTTCTGACCATCTCTGTGACCTTTGGCTGTTCCGTTCACTCAAACATTGTGGGCTTGTCTGTAAAGTGCTACTCCTCTCCCACAGAGATTTTGGCAATATATAAGGAATGTTTTCATGAGAGATGAGATTTTGCCAGGAACAACAGAAGTCACTGTGAATATTGTGCCCACTGTAAAGTCATGTAAACAGAAAATAGTACCACTTTCTCAATTAGGAGGAACAGCAGAATGAACTGTTCGTGTTTAATGGATATGACTCTCCTATCTTGTTTTCTCTAAACACAAATAGATTTGTTACACAGAATCTAATTTATTTCAAATGGGAACCTTACGATTAATAGACAGCAGCAAAACAATTATAATCCACATAAGTGACGTTTTTTTAAAGGGTTGGGTGTAATGAATATCCGGTGTCAACAACTTAATTTGCTTTTTCGGGTACTGAGAGCTAACCATGCGGAGAGTAGATTAGCTTGCAGACAAAAAAAGGTGATGAGCATTTTATTCTTATTCAATTATCGCATGAAAAGGAATTCTGTAAGAGACGACATAAACTGTCAGTGACTTCAAAGCGAAGACAGTAGTGTTGTGGCTTGATTTTAACAAGATATGGTAATTTGTCCAGCATCTGGGAGTCATGTAATTTTCTCTCTTAACTTAATTTGTCGGGCAATTTAACAAGGTGAGGCTCCTGTCTGTGGATTTTGATGTGTCTTCAGTTGATGAAACATGTGTTGAAGTCTCATTATTTGTTGCAGACGGCGTGCACTTCAGATTCTTTGGACGAATTTCCATCTAGGCGATTTTCAGACAGAAAATGTCTGACCCGTAACCTGCCCTGGACAATAACAAGGTCTCCTGTTCTACCGAGGCTGAGTAGCCACGGACAGTCTTTGCCGCTCATTATCAAATTGGATCTTCTTCCTCATAATGTAACATACAGAGAATGTCTGCGCTCGCTGCACGATACCCGAGTGACACTGAATATGGGATATGAGCCTGCCAGTTACGCTGCAAGCTAAGGGGTCCCTCTCATTTCCTGTTTTAATAATACACACAATGCGAAACATCGGCCAAACGCATACAATGAGTAGTTGTAGCCAAAGAGTAAACACTTAGCACTGTTGGATGTTTGAGGACAAAGCCTTGGAACTGGTGACTCATTTATAGTCAGCTGTTCAAAGTCCAGACATTATCACAATGCCCACCTCTTTTATCCTGGCAGACGAAGGCACCGCCAGGACCAGAATAGCTTACTGAGAAATATCGCCAAGAGTGATGGAAAACTCTCAGTCGCACCGTGTGTTTGTATTGTCAAAACAAAAACAAAAATTGATGAAATGTAGGGGCAAAAAATAACAATAGCCAGTCCTGAAAAGAGGGAACATTATGAGAAGAGAACAGCTCATTAGCTGCAGCGGTTTTAGCTGTTCAAAACAATGTGTCACAACACCTCTCAAAATGACATCGTGCTGAGACAAACAGACAACATTTCTCTCCTGTCGCTGCGGCGAAGTCAGTGGAAACATAAAGCCGTGCAGACAGCATAATCTTCAAGACTTTAGTATCTCCCCCCCTCCGAGAAGTGTTTTTTCTTTTCTTTTCAAATAATGTAAGTCCTTTATCTATATGTCCACGTACAGCGCTTATAAGCTTACGTAAGGAGCTTTAATTCAGGGTATTTTAATGTGACATTTTATTCAAAACAAACACGATATAAATAATTAAATGAACACCATCGGACTAGTTCAAAGCAGTGCTTTCTAACCTCAGCTCACTGATGGAGGAACATGAAAAGGGGCCCCAAGAGATGGTGGGTTTCACATACCAGTGTGATTTATGGTCTACCATAACAAATCAACAAGTTTAACTTTAATTGTTTTCTTTGCGATGGGAGGTGGGGTAGTTAATACAGAACAATGATTGATGGCACAGGGCACCATGTTTGGCTCGGCACTTTGTCTTTTGCAGTGCAGCTCAGGAATTGAACCAGTTGATAGAAGCAATTAATTTGAGGGAGGACTTTTTTTTTTTATTTAGGAAATACCGGTTCTAAAAATATCCTGCAAATTGGACCAGTGCTGTGTCATCTAACAGGACATGCTCCTCCGGTGTTTTTTTTTTATTATTTTAGGTGAGAAATGCATGCCTTTGATGCCACAAGCTGCTTTTGTGTCTTTAATAACTTTAGTTTATGCCTGCACTTACACCACACACAAATTAGTATGTATAGGTTTAAGTTAAACTTAAGCAAAGTGGGCGGCGTTTCATGTGGTTTAATAAAGTTATCGTCCGTTTAAGCTACATTAGTTTAGTAAGTAATTGAGACAACCGTTTAATTAAATACTTTGCTGATGATGCTGCTCCTGGAATAGTGGCTGTTAACCATTAATCAGTGGTGCACACCTAATTTACAAGGACAACAGAGCAGGGACGAGGCTGCACAAGAGAGGAGATGGTCACACGGTTACATTAAATCACCATTAGTAATTAGTGAAGCTAGCAGCTCCAGCAGCGTTCAGGAAATATATGGTGACTACAGTGGATCACAGGGTAAAACAGCATCTCTGGTTAATATCACAGCTGATCAGCACTGCGTAGATCACAGTAAACAGTCTTTCTCTATGATAATTGTAGCCATGTGGTCTAAAGGTGCCTGTGAGCGCTTCACAGAGTAACCTTGTAACGCCTGCCAGTAACTCAGGGCATGCCAGGGTAGGTCTATTTATTTTTTGCATTTGTTCCAGCCTGCTGGCGACTGATGCAATAGACTGTAGATGATTTACTTCTGTTGATTATTGAATCATGGAGGAAGGAGGGGAAAAAAAAGCTTAGCCGAGAAAGCTACGCCTGAGTTTTAATTAAGTTTGGACAAAAACTGGTCTTTTCCTCAGTCAATTCATAAAAATGACCTTCATTGCAAATTACAGCAATGAAATATGATGAGCACAGCTTCAGAGCGTTGATTCTACTCTGCGCCGAGGGGGCAGAATAAGAGCGATTGTGGTGGTTGTGTGAGTGAGGCTGCACAGAAACTTTCTGTTGTTACACTGGCCACACAATGCATACTGAAACTGCAAAGACAATAAATCAAATGTAACTGATTGCAATACTGTCCTGGAGTGTTTTTGGAACCATCAATCACATTTACCACGAATTACAAGGGCTGGCGCGAATGCTTATAACGCAGAGCAAACCAAGATGGACTCACCACAACTAATGACATTATTGTTGTGGTGCTGGGAAGGTGAACGGCACAAGAACAAAAGTTCATCAAGTTCAGGTTCCAATCAAGCCATTATTAAAATTAATCACATTATCTGATTAGACATGTTTATTTGATATTAAATCCGGGGGTCATTTGCAGATAATCAACTTTTATTCACAACGAAGTGAATAAAACAGAAAAAGGACACCAAGTTAAAATGTATGTTGTCATATTTAATTTAAATAAATAAATAAAGATAGGTTTTGAGCGTTAATGTTTTTTCAGTGTTCTTCATTTTGACTGAATTTGTTTGTCTGTCTGTTTGAAGTCTAGTGTCCACACTTCTGGACAAGCTGTCCTCATTTTTTGCGTGAGTTCCTGATGACAGGGATTGGCCGTTCAGGAAAAAATCCAAAAACAACTCAATTTATTAACATGGGGTGAAATGTTTAAAAATCATATCCTGGTCAAAACTCTGAAACTCTAGAACTTTAAAATTTGATTTGAAATTACGACAAAATGTACGGCGTCAGCATCTAGTGCCACAAAAAGTTTGTGCAGCGTATTGTGCTTCCACCTGAATGAAGACGTTTCATGTGAAGATGAGATGCTGCTGAAATGAGCTGATTGTAATATTTAACATAAAGTCTCATCGCAGCTTACCAACTATCTAATGAGGCAATCGATTCATTTGACCTGGAGAGACAAGTATAACCCTGACCTAAATCCCAGACTTACTGCTTCGAAATACTAACTTGGCATTTTTACCTTTAAATGACAGCAAACCACAATTAGGAAAGAATATAAAAGGAGGTTATAAGGTCCGGGGACAGACAGCAGGTTGAATTTATGAACAGGTAGCAGTAAAATAAATATACTGTGTGGGCAGAAACATCTGCAAGAAAACAGTTGGGCAGGTGAGATTCTAAACTACAGGAACAAAGGGCCAGTCGAAGCCGGAAATGCACATATGAACAGTATGAATAAGCTTTTACCTGTTGGACTCCAGCAGGTTTGATATAAACATCTCAGGTAATTTCATCCACCACACATTACCAGGTCACCTGAGGGGACCTCGATTTCCAACATCACCCACCTCAAAAGTCACACTTATTTTGACTCCCTTCCAACGTTTCTCCCACGCAGGCCTTCTCACCTGCAGTCATGGCTTCACCAATTCAGTGGCTGTAAAATCACTCCAGCTCGCCAGCACAAAAGGTCTTTTTCCCCTCCAAGTTGACAGCACAGTGCTTCAGAACTCTCTTCAACACACTGCATGACGTTAAATATGTAAATAAACTATTTTACATTTGTTGCATGGATTCCTCTTCATTTAAAACTGTAAAGCTGCACTCGTCAATGTCTGGCTGGTTTCTTCCTCGCTTTAGATGTGCGTGCATATGTAAGATGAAACTAAAGATAAAACTTTTCCTTCACTCGCCTCTGTTTCTGAGCTTGTTTGTTTGCCGCTGCAGGTTGCGGAGGCCACAATATGCTAATGGTGTGTTTCCATTCTGTTGCGCTGTCCCCAATTCACCAAGCCAATCAATCCAATAAATGCTGCTTTAAAGAAGTGCAGATTCCTGTTGGCCGGCATCTACCGACAAAGTACCCACACAAAGAAAAGTTAGATGAAACTATTGTTTTTTGTCAGGCTAACAAGCTTTTTCATCTGAACACAAACTGTGAACGTGGTCCAGAAATGATTAATCTTCTCTTTCTCTCTACGGTGTATCTAACAGTTGTCAAAGGCTTGTGAAATCTGTTCATCTGTGTTGTTATTATTAGTTTTCTGATGTTTTATTGAAAGACATGTAAAGACATTTCTTGGCTCTCCTAAATGAACTTTCCTCTGAACTTGGCCATGCTCTATTCTCAGCCCTTTTCTTCCCTCTTCTGAATTCCCATTTCATGTCCCAAACTCGGTACATTCTTCTTTGCTCCAAGACTCACCGAAGCTCCCTTTGTGAGCATCTAATGATGCATGGAAATGCAAATAAACCCATGGACATCTCAGAATATTGGTCCTGAACCTAGAGGAAATGAACATTGTGGGACAAGCAGTCCTTTTTCTACTTCTAGAGAGAATCATTTTTAACCCCTGTGCCCCCCCCCAAAAAAAATACATACATAAAATGGGTTCAGCCGCAGAAACCAATTACCCCTCCCTTACCCATTCTTCTGCACAACAAACTATTTTATTGATCTGGTGATAATTACCTCAGTCACATCATAAAGCACCTGGAACAGATTGGTGGCTCAAATTATCGATTACCCCTGGGCTACCCTTCGTCGTTCATTGTATTGCTCTATACATTACTTGATGAGATCTGCTTTGCTGCGCCTTCCCCTGCATTTTTCTTTGCCGCTTTGCAGGGATACATTGACAAAGGGGTTCGGTGGTCAAACGCACACTTTCAAAGTCATTTCTCATCTTTTCCTAGTTTACGTGCTGTGTGCCACCCCAAACCAAGGTTAACCTGCAGTACACCTTGTGTTAGCTAATGTCTGCAGCTCCTCCCCAGCTCCAGATAAACACTCATTTAGTCTAAAATAATTTAGGTCCAAAATATGACCTTTCATTTGTGGTGGTAACTTGGGGCTTGCCCTGGCATGCACCAGCTGTGTCTAATGCTTCATTACACACCTTCCTTGAGGCATGTCAGTGCGTGACCCTGAAACCTCTTGCCCACTAGCCATGCATACGTCCGCTAGCTGCTACCACAGTCACAACAATGGTCTGACCTCCACTGAGGCTGATGCGTTTTGTCAGCAATAAATAATGAGGTTGTTTTTTTTTTTGTGTGTGTCCCAGCTCTTTTTCTCCCGTCTTTCAATATTTCACAAAGCTTACTAGAAGGTGGCCGTATTATTTTACAAGGCTTAATTTTTTTTTTACACATCGCCATGGCAGCCTGTCGTAAGTCTCCGTCAGCTTGTTTCCATTGAAAAAGAGAACAACGAGACGACACACAGGAGATGTTTTGCTTTGTTACCAAGTCAGTCTTGGCTTTGTGCTTGTCTGGTTTTCAGAAGAACAATGGCTCCTGGCATTTCCCCAGATTCCTCTTTCAAAACTTTCAGACACAATAAAAATACATTTGAATTTGAAACTAGATTGGCTACTTGAGGTCCATAGGAAAAAAAAAAAATTCTCATATTCTCACCTTTTCTTTTCCCTTTGATTAACATGATTAGCTCTGAGGATTGCTGACCTGCCCACTCATAAAATTTGAGCAGATCATGAATGATTCAATAAATACAATTGGATTAAGCAGCAGGTCAACTACAAAGGGCAACTTTTACATTAAGAGAAAATGTCAATAACAGAAACAACTCCCCAGATATGTAATTATTCCTGTATAAGGAGGCTGTCATTTCCCAATATTCAATGAAAACCAAATTTCTAGTTAAAAAGAATGATCAGTGTGACGTAATCTCTTGTGTACAGTAACAAGCTTATCAGATGAATAGTTATCAGATGAATGGCTCTGTGTATTAATACCACCCTGACAAGTGTCTTAATTAGAGGACAGAAAAATGCTTCTCACTACGGAAGTATTATCCTTAATACCTTTGCAACCACACGAGTCACATTGACAACTGAAGCATAATCTAGCAACCAACACAAAAAAGCATGATTAACTGCGTTCGCAGCTTCTGTGGAAACCAACACAAAACCCTCATTTAAAAGGACGTAAGACTCGAGATATGTTCATATAAGACAATATGGTCCTTTTAATTGTTCTATACGAAGTAATAGGATCACGCTACGCAGCAAATAGGCAATATTTTGTCTACTATTGTAGGCGTGCGTGTACATGATTGTGCACGGCATTGTTGATTAATCTATCGTCTTCCATTCATCAAAAGTAATTCTATTTTCTATTCACTCCACAGCTTCTCATACATGCAATATTGCCAACTTTGAATATCTCCGAGCAGGAATTAACACAATGCTGCACTGACTGAATAGTGCAGCTCCCTCCGTGCACACGGTGCCACCTGCAGGAAAGGTTGCTGAGGATAGAAAGCTCACCTTAGCCATCTGCGGTGAACCAAACTGGCTCTGGGCAGGTGTTCAACATGGCCAGGTGGAAAGCAGCTGACACAGACATAGCTCCCCCGCGCTATTTGTCACTGTAAATAACAATTGTTTCTTCAATATTAGAATTGGACAGGAGTGAACATTCAGCCAGCCTTCTTCATTCTCCTCTAATTTAGGCAATTAAAAAGAAAGGTCATGTGCGGAAACAGATGGCTGAACCTTAACTGTGTGCTGAGTCTGGAGGCTGAAAGAGACAATTGGCATTTTACACGCGCCATTCATGCACAGAGGATATATGTGAGACCGACAGTAAACAGCCGAGTGACTAGCGGTTTTATTTACTAGAGGCTCCTGAGTGGATATTTATGCAAAGATTGCGCTGCAGAAAATCCCACATGAGGCTTCAGAGTTGAGCCTAGGACATCGTGTGCATACTTGTTTGCACATTACAACTGTTGCACAGTAGATTCACTAGCAAGCACTGCACACTATGAGTTTATATGGAAGACATTCCGAGCTCTCCGGGCATATTTCATAGTTTTCTGTGTTCCGTTTTTGTAAAACACAATGCCAATAAGAAAAAAACAGCCTAAATTACCAATATTCTGCTGTTCTACTTGCCGTCAGATGGAATATCAAAATGTTTCTCCAAGACTTTGTTTTCTTTAATCATTTGCTACAGAGGGAACTATTGTAGCCTACACAATGAAAAGACAACTATAAAATCAACAGAGGGTGCATCGGGGAGAAGAAAGGATACATTTTCTATGCTCAGGGACAGGACAATTAAAGTAAAATAAAGTCTGGTGAAGTTAAAACAGCCTGGTGAATCTCCCAAGAGTAACATAGGAAGCTCGTGTAGGCAGTAAGGTGGGGAGGAACAGCAAACATAATGTTGTCACACTTGCACTCCCTGTGGAGCCGAGCTAAAAGGAGGGGAGACATGGATCTGGAAACAGTACACTGCCTCCAGCTTCTGTTATTTTCTGTTGCAATGTTTGTGAAATTCCTGCTGATGAGGTGATTATACTGGAACATATGCTTCTTTTAGTCTGACTAGTTAGTGACAACAGTTGGGAGTCTATGGAAGTAGAGATATGTAAGTACTGCTTAAAAACTGGGAATATGATACAGTAGCTGGGAGGTTTAGTACTGGGATTTGTTTGAGGTCACTGGAAAATGTGTGTGTACTTTCATTTCAACATCTGACCCCATTGTTCATACAGACACACTAGGCAAACAGCACTTGCTCTGGGGATTTTGGGGGTTGGGGGGGGTGAGGTTTTTGAGCCAACATCCACTGTCCATGGTTGTTCATGGTTCAGTGGGCCTTTTGAAGTGAGCAGAGAGTGCAGAGTGTGTGCACTGTGATGGACTATTTTGTTTCAGCATGCTCATCATTTCACGTAATAATTTTCTATATGCCTCATACTGTGGCTGTATTCAGAATGTGAAGATTGCAGAAAAAAAAGAAGACTTTTACTGTGAAGCTTTTTTGATGTGCCTGTGGGGAATGTTAACTTTTCCAGTTTATGGAGCATTTGACAACACTTACTGGCAGTGCCAGGCATGTTTTTAATGCAAGGTGCCACATGGGTGCTTATGCATTGAGCAGGATAGGATCATCTGCTACTACAGAATGTGAGTGTATTTATGAGAGTGTGAGTGTGTGTGTGTGTGTGAGTGTGTGTGTGTGTGTGTGTGTTTGTGTTGATGCTCATCTCCTTGAGCAAGTCACAGCTTGCCATGACTGCGACATT
>JAPQRN010000002.1:21118469-21133231 GCA_037367275.1 Coranthus polyacanthus | reverse complement strand
GTGTGTGTGTGTGTGTGTGTGTTTGTGTTGATGCTCATCTCCTTGAGCAAGTCACAGCTTGCCATGACTGCGACATTACATGCATCTCTTCACTCACCAAAACTAACTATGGCATTGCACTTTACAAACAGCTAAACAAAAACCATGTCAAAAACCTGCAAAAAGGCAGCATAAATACTTGAGTCTACAGAGAGTGATAACCTGGTAACTATCTCCAAACAGATGGCCAATAGATTACTAGATGAGCCGCCAAGTCTTTTCAGTAATACAGACATGAACAAGTAAACTCCACACAGGAAAATCAATCCATCTGCTCTGTTCTGTGACTTACAGGAGAAGTAACGCGGTGTAAATGATTAAGAGTGACATGCTAGAAAGTAAGATGACTTGACTCTATTAGACTGCACGGTACATTAGAGTTATAAAATGGATAGTTCCGGTTCTTGATTCTGATGAGCTGCGTTCGAAGGCGCGGTAAAATAATCTATAAACACACACCTGTGACTGCATGACATAAGTATTACTGCGCCGCACACATTGTTTTAAAATGTTCGATTTTGTTGTGAATTTTGATTTACTGGTCTGAACTAAGCATGGATGAGCTGATGATAGAGATGGACAGGATAGAGGAAGATAATAAAGAACTGAGACGCTGAAATGAATATGACAGAGAAACTGAGGAGCTGGAAAAGTTAAACAGACTGTGTGGTGCGTTCGCTGTTTCAAACCTGGTGAGGGGACGGAACAAAAAGTCTCTGACGCTGTCCAGAGGCAGAGAAAGTGATGAGGTAGAAATGTAAACCATGCAGAGTTATTATTGCCCAAACGAGAGAAGATGGTAAATAATATCCTTACTTCTGGCATTGTGCAGTAAAGACGAGCGCTAACGCAACTGAACACTACTTCACAACTACACATCTGGGTAAATGTTAAAATCTTTAATTCATCTGTGTGCTGCTGCATGGGTGTCTTGCTTAGAAACCAGTCTGCTAAATGTTACAAAAAACTACATTTCGTGGCGGAATCTATTTGTTATCAAGTGATTATTGTAAATGTGCAGCTGTGCGTTTATTTTATGACACCTTGCCAGGTATATGTAGTAACTGTTTTAACTACTTAAGGCTGTTATTTACAGTGATTTTACCGTAGGAAATAGAGAAACTGAATAATTTCAGTGCTTCACAGACAAGCCGTGGTAAAATCATTGTAAACCACGACCTCTCAGATCTTATTGCTTTAATTTAGGTAATTTATTGATGAAGCATCCCTCCATTAGCAATTAGCCACATGAATGAAATAATAACTTGTACTCTAAATATGTCTGTTTGTGTGAAACAAACAAACAAACAAACAAACGAGAAGGACGCTCAGAGAGCTCAGACCTCTGACACTCTTCCTCTTGCTCCACATTATTGTTAAACCACAAACAAACCACAAACTAAGATGATTATGATCTATGTTTTCCTCCTTTTTGTCAGTTGGTGCCACTGGTTATTTGAGTGTGACCATGGAAATAAAGGTCTCAGTTCTACTTTGTCAGTTGGTCCCAGTTGTTGGTCAGTTTATTTTCTTCTAATTTAACTGTTACTGTGCTGTATGACTTGCAAATCTAAGTGAAAAACTCTTCCAGGCTTATTTTATGGATCTACTCCAACATTTAAGGGGTTCATCCTTGGCTCAAAAACATAAAATAAAGGCCCACGTCCTTCCACCAAGTTTCATGATAATTGGTTCCGTAGTTTTTGCGTAACCCTGCTGTCAGGCTGACAAACAGTGATCTCAGAGCCTCTTCGACAGAGGTTGGGAGGGGCGTTCCCGCTCCCGATTCAAGGCTGGTTAGGCCCGATATTCGTTGCAGATTATCTGGTAATGTGAAGGATTTACAGATCAAATATTGACTCTCCTGAACTGCTCACAGACAGACGATAGTTTTCAAATGTTTGATATTCAAGAGTCAGGGTGATTATGTCCAATTAGAGATAAGATTATCTGTGAAGATTCTCCTTAGGTGTGTGATGCAACCGGATTTCAAAAATTGGTTAGGATTTTAAAATCCTCTAGTGTGGCCAGGCTTCAAAGTGGCCAGGTTTGTTCTGTCCTGCAGTCTCACAGAACATAAATCCATAAAAGTAAGAAAAGTTTTAAAAACATGCTTTATCAATACTGAAAATGGGGTTTAATTTAGAAGTTGAAGTTCAAAACAGCGTCTTTTTCCTTATCTCCCTTGGAGTGTCTGGTGTAATAAAAAAAAAAACAGCCTTGGATTGCAATAACAGAGGCAGTGGTGCTGTGTCTCTGTCACCATGAAGTGTGCACTTTGGCTGATGTTAATTAATACGGCGGAGTCTGATAGGGAAATTACGGAGCGCCATATTGATGGATGTGAGTGTACACAAGGTCACTTGTAAAGCTGCATTAAAAGATATTTTGTTTCATTTGTTTTCATTTCATTTGTGATCACCAACTTATTGTGGTTTTCAGGAAACCACTGACAAGGTCTGTCAGCTCGCCTCATTGAGTAACCTTGCACCACGGCTCTGTGTCTGAGAGACGATCAAAGCGACTGGATGATAAAACGAAAATGATTCACTGCAGTAAAATATTTTTCAATATTAGGAGAACAAATGTTCAATAAATGGACAAACCAACACTGGCTTTAAGGAGAGACATGCACCACTAGAAGTCACTAAATATCCCACACTGAACCTTAAGTGTGAACAGTTTTTATATTATGCCAAAGATGTATTATAGTGTATCTACAGCAGTTAACACGCTAACCATCTAGCACTGCTCAGTCTTGTCTTGTGACACTGCTTTGTACAACTAGAGTGAGTAGTGATTTGATGAACTAATGTGTTAAAACCCCAAAGTCACAATAATACAATATACAATAACACAAACAAACTAAATGACTGAGGCAGCGGTAGGACCAGTAACTCCCGTATTCTGTGAGGTAGCATCACTGTTTTTGTCAAAGGAGTCTGGTGGCTTTGAGGAGAGCTTCAGAGTTTTCAGCTCTGGCACTTTTGCAGTGGACATCAACACCACAACGTTCTGCTAAATGCTGCCTCCCCCTTTGTTGATATCTGGAGTTATTTTTTGAATATTACTCTTACAAATGAAGACATTTAAAACCACTATTAATTATTATTAGATTTCCTCTATTTTCACTCTTTAGAACAAATCAGCCTTTAAGATTAAAGGCTCAATACTGATTCCACGTTTGTCGGAATACTTATTGGAAGACTTTTATCTTACTAACATTTATGTCCATATCACACAGCCCTAATAGAAATGACCGTGAGAGGTTATTAGCAGAGATTTGACCTACAGTGTTTCATGTTTTTAAAGGGTCCATCTCAACACACCTGTTGCTTTACACAGCACAGAATAATTAATCAGAGCATAATCATATGTTGGTCTGAGGCTGAAAGCAAATATTGGTACATAAATACATGGTGCATGAATGCAGTATAGATTTGTGCCTGCATCTGCAAACCCCAAAGACAGCTGTTAACTGTCTGTGTCTCTGGTTTCACCAGAATCACAGTGAATCTTAATTAAAAGAGGAATGAAACACCAGTTCCAGGGGCTATAAAAAATGACATCCTTTGATAATATGTGGGCATTACTCTTACAGTTAGAGAAAGTAATTTGGGAGAGTTTATTAGCCCTCTGCCCTTTCAGCCAGATATGACCTTGCAAAGCCCCTGTACCAGAGGACCAGCTGCAATCCATGATTCATTTAACACCTTCTGGGCCTCCAGAAACACTCCAAGCACATGCACTGTTGATTAAACGCTTTGTGGGAGAATTCATATTTAAAGCATACGCCACATGAAAATTAATGATAACCAGCCAAGCAGCCAAGCACAGTACAGAAGACTCACGATGGGCAATTTATGAGAGATTCACTCCAATTTACAATTTATTCTGTAATCATCACAATGTTTTTTCCATATACAGCATAATGTAATGCACATTTGTGAGTGGGTGGAATTATAAGGACTATGAGTAAGCTACTCACAAAATGATATAAATGTCATTACAGTGCATTCAAGCAGGAAATCTAGCACAGGGAACTAGAGATTAGCCGCTGGGTGGGAATGCTCCACATATGCCCATAAGAGGCTAACACAGTCAGCGAGTGAATGAATGGGTGATTGAGCAAACTCTACTGAAGTTGTTGTATGGTTCTGAATCTAGTATGGAATTTAGCTAAGGGTTTGCACATCTTTGAACCAGGCCACAGTGAATTTCAAAGGAATCTACGACGCCCCGTTTACTGTCAGAGCCTCAAATGATAAAAGGAAACTGTACTTTGTAAATTCAATGCTGTAAAAAGTAATGTGGTGATTTCTTTTTAGCCCTTGTTGGCGATGTCTAATACTTTCCTCACTATGCGTGTTCTGAAAAATATCTTCCATTTCTCCTGCAGCTTGTACTTGCAGGAACACTGCACATCCTGGACTCATCCAGCAGCTTGTTGATGGAAGCGATCCATCATGTAGAGTTCAAGGGTTATACGCCGGGTCTGCGCTTCACGGTCACGCTTCCAAATCTAACACCCCGCCCCCATCTGTCCTAGACCTTCTACAAGTGTCATTTTGCATCTGGATGGCTGACGGCTCTGTTTACGTGACCCAATCTCTGTCACAGTTCGTTTAAAGGTGAAGTTGGGGGTTTACCGTATTGTGTTTATGAAACTCCACCTGTTTCACCATGCACTCGTTGATGATTGATGCCAAAAAGAAATAAAACATGAAGCAGAATAAATAGTGCAGTCAGACTTTCAGTTTGCAGTACAGACGTGCATCTCGATCAATGAAACTTTTTTAAATTTTATTTGAATTCTCCTCAGGACCCAAATTTACAAAAACATGACATGCATTGCCATAATGTCTACATTTTACGGATTCTTCCACTGTCAGAATAATGTTGAACTAAATGCACTTTGCTGGAATGTCAGAACGTCAATCACGGACGGGACGCCTCAACAAGCGTAACATTAACAAGCAACGTTGACGAGGCAGCAACACACGGTCACCGACTGACAGGCATGAAACATGAAACAACTCGAACGCTAATATACACAAACAAACACGACTGACTTTTACGCAGCCAGAACACTGTGAAAGTCTCTTTTTTATATATCGTTTTAGTCTTGTCTTTTACTTGTCGCATCTTTTACATAATGTTGGTCTTTCACATCGTTTTCTATTCCACAGAATGCTCTTCTTTCATTTTTATTAGGAAAATGAATTCACATCATATCGTTGTTATTTACTTAAATCTGACAATTGGTGACCCAGTGTAAACGACTCTGGGATTCATTTTGGGTCCTGACCTTAAGTTTGGGAAAGGCAGCATTAAAGATGCATATAAATCAACTGCCAACGGGATACGATATGATTCACCTCTATAATGCAGCATGGATGAACACGATTTGATTCAACACAATAAAATTCAATGCGATTCAGTGCAATGCTGTTCAGTTCAATAGACAGATAGGTTTATAGTCATATTATAGAAGATGATTATTTCTCTGGTTCTTCTTAAGAAGACAGCAAATAACAAATTATTGTTATTTGCTGCATTTGCATTTGTACTTCACATATTTGTTTCTCTAGTACTGCAGCTCTGTATCTCATTTATGCCGTTTCTTTCTGACTTCTAAAAAACAAAACAAAAAAAAAACCATCTGACTTGTTCAAAAACGTTTTCCAGAAGAAAAAGTCACAAAGGATAAAATAAAGCCAGGCCTGGACTTGGACTTAAACCACTCCTTTCCTGCTCTGTCTCACATGTTTATAACACACCTCAGACTCGGGAGCAGCATAAAGCCATGCATTACTCATACAAGACGTGGCTGCGAGACTTGGTGAGAATTCTTCACTGACAGCATCGGAGACGACAGACGTGCTGAAGAAACAGTTTAGAGAGGAGGGATCAGTTTGCTGGTAAATATTAAATTACTTGTCACAAATGATTGATCGCATTTTGAGATAATAAAGGGAAATTGCCCCCACTAATAATTATGTATAATTAAAGTGTTTTTTTTACTGAAGCAAAGATGTTAGAAACGATGCATCTTGATTTGATCCCGTTGTATCTGAAGCACACTTCTTCAGTCTGGGCACTCACATCCTGAACCGAAACTAATCAGTGAATCTTACCACCAGTTCAATTGTTGGTTAACAATTACATCTGATCTATGTTGTAGTTAGAGTTGTACATATAGTCTTTATTCTAATTTTAGCTATTCTTCTTCTAATTTTAAGTAGTTAATTTATTTATTGTATATCATTTAGCCATGTTTCTTTTACCCACCTCATTATATTTCGATGTAAAGTGCAAAATACTGCATCAATGTTCCCCTGCGGACGGTAGCTCATGAATACACTCAATGTTAGTCAATGGGCAAAACTAAAAAGTCCACGTCCAGTAAATTTTTCCCGAAGGCAATTTCTGTCTTTTTAGGTAGCACTCGTCAGGCTGATTTGCGTTCAAGTCGTCATCTTTCTTATCAGTAAATAAATTTCGGATGATATTAAAATAGGTGATTGACAGGTGTAATGACCAATTGCTGTCAGAGCCAGATGCGTGGGAGGAGACAAATCAGGTGACCAGTTGGCAGCCAGACGTCATGTCCCTGCATCTCTATTTTGATTATACATTGTGTCACAGAAGCAGCATGGCAGTTCCTGTAACCACAGTATTTTGGTTTCACTTTTACATAACGGCAGTAGGCGGTGTGGAATCGCCCATCTTTACGTACAGCTTTTATCTAAGACTTAGGTTATGATGTTTCAGTTAAGTGGCATAGAGGATGACCAGTGGTTTTTAGCAAGCATTTTAGTAGTGGGGCCGACACCTCATGAACTCCTTTTTTGGATGGTGCTGGCGCTAAATGGAAGATGGAAGGAAAACTGTGACTCTCATCTTAAAGGTTCAGTGTGTAATATTTAGTGGCATCTAGTGGTGAAGATGCAGACTGCTACCACCTGAATACACACTGCCAGCACTGGAGATGGGTCTGACACCGTCCACTATCATTCTGGCTTGTTTGGATAGTTTGTATGTCTCTAAACAAATCACACAAAATGTCTCTAAACAAATCACACAAAATGTCTCTAAACAAATCACACAAATTGGGTGGGAGTTAAGTGTTTAACAATAGATTGAATGCGCAGGCCGCAGCGACAATGCCTTTGCAAAATAATGTCAGGGAAGAATGTGTTTTGGTGGAACATCTGCACGTGGAAAAATGAGCCATGGTATTAAAATGACTAAATCCCTGCAAAAGAAAACAGTACAGAAAAAAGCGTGTGTCTTTGTCTGAGCCGCTGTTGAAACCTGTTGCATTCAAAATGAATGTAGAGGCTCTGAAGACATGAACAGCTCATCTTAATTTAATGAAAACACAACAATTCATATATTTAGTTTGATTATACACTAACAAAAACAGTATTATGAATACACTATTCCATTTCTACAAGTAGATCCCCCTGAATCTTACACCCTGAACCTTTAATAATCACTTCAAATGGGCTCCAATGCAAACCAGTGGGTGATATCACGCCTTGTTAAGCTCACTTTATTTACTGTCTGTGGGTTGCAATCTTACAAACAAATGCTGCCCAAGTACACAGCTGATCTAGTCTTGGTTGGTTTTTGTTTGCACCCTAAGCTTTGTTTGAACTTGAAATGTAAAGGCTGCTGCTTAGAGTTTGAGTTACTGTACCAACACGGCACAGGTTTCTGCTCTTATCACCAGAAAGCAGCATCATAACCTTCAGGCCCAGTGTCTGACATCCAAACCACATCTGCATTTACTCTTTTTCCTTTTCATTCACGGAACTGCCATTTATTTATTGAAGTCTGAGATTAGCAGCTCAGCAGCAACAGAAATAGATCTAAGAAATATTTATCTCGGTCTGTTCAATTAAATATTCACATGCCGCTGTTTTTATGCCTACATGCTCAATGTATGAGTTTGTGAGTCTGAATTGTAAATGCTCCCCTACGTTGGAACATTTTGCCGCAATTACACTATGAATTTCACATCTGAATGAAACACTAATGAATCACTCTTTGATGTTCTGTGTCTGCATGTATACACGTGCTTGAATGTGTCTGCTGACACAAAAACTAAGTCAACCTCCACGCTTATTGCATTACGACTCATACGCACAAGCCCCAGTTAAAACATGTGGTCTGTGGTCGAATTTATTTGGCTCATATTCAGTCTGCCAACATTGCAGGTGCAAGCGTAATCCGCATTTTTGCTCTAGCTTGATTACTCAGAGCTATTTATGAGTAGAGAGAGTCACAAACACACATACACGGTCAAACATAATGAATTAACTTAACTAAAGCAATTAAGAAGAGGGAATTCAAAGACCAGGCCAAAAACCATCTCACTGTGGTAGTTCCAGCTACTTGGGTATTGACAATATTGACCGGAGCTCTGTCAGACACAAGTGAGTAGTTGTTTTCAGCCGATTCTATGTGTTGCAGTGAGAAACAAGTTGCTATCTATAAATTATACTGTAATCAGCACAGTGTCAATTGAGAAAATCGTGCATCTTGCTCTGACAGCCTATTTGCCTCGCAGCTTTGTCATACTGAACGTATCTTTCTATTTCAAATGTCTTGAAGACATTTGAAATAGAAAGATACGTTCGACTGCGGAGTGATATTTATTAAATGCTGTGTTTGTTTCAGGGCGATGGAGTGACAGAACAAGACAGCTAAAGAGTTGGTCTTTTTGCTTGTTTGGCCACCCAGAAGCCCAAGTGTTGGAGATAACTTCACGGTTTATGTACACTTTCACACTTTAAAGCAAACAAGTGAAGACCACTTATTGCTCGTTTTATTTAAGGCACTTTTCTCTGAAGAGTAAATATATAGTCTACAGTGATTAAGTTCTAAGTAGAATTTAGTATCGCGCCAACAGAGGTCAACACACTACTGTTGGAGAAAATACCAGCAGAAAGACTGAAGACAACTAAATGAGGAATACTACTATACAGCTTGCCAATAGCCCTGAAATCCCGTTTGCCCGAAGGTGGCTTTTTTAGAGCCTTCAGGATGTTTCGGGGTGTATACATTTGCTGTGGGTGCCTGTCACATAGGTATAGCTGGTGATTTGTCTGTTGTGGTTGCCATATTTATATATTTTCGGATTAGCTTCTGCATCTTCAGTGGCTTTATGTTACCACAGCCTCGGGGTGAACGTCGTCTCGACCGCCCATCAAATTGAGTGACAGGTGCTGGCCTAACCTACACACCTAAGGGGAGAAATAAAGGACTCACAATGCGCCATACAGCCTCAAGGTCAGGAGTTGTATATTGTAGCCTTAAGAAATTGAAAAGGTGCATTTGTGGAAATTGATTTTTTTGAATAATTATTAGGGGCTAGATCTATTGCTTTGCCCTGTCATTTTGCATCGCAACGCAGTGCGTGGTAAAAGTGGCCTACACAAGTTGCTGCCGCTGACGTGTTAGCCGTGCACAGTTGCACAAGGGCCATGAAAATGACAAATGCAAAACAAACAGACCAAAAAATTGTTGTTTTTGGAGAAACTTTGGAGGTAAACAGCAGGAACTCCAGACACTGTCTAGTCTGTGCCACTAACAATGATTTGTGTGCCATGATTTGTAGTGTTTTTGAGTTGTATATTTTCCACAACATTACACTGACGTTTAGTCAACAAGAATCTGCTGTGGCAGTGCATATAGTTGACAAGCGTTCCTTTTTTGTCTGCAGCCATCCATAAATTTAAATTGGATTTTGTGTGGTCAAATGTTGATCTGATTAGTGCTTATTCTGTACTTCTCAAAACCACTTACCATATCTAAAGTAAAAGCCCGTGCTTGAACTCGACTATTTTTTTGCATCTGAAGTTCAAATCCTTTTTCTAGTGGATTTTACGTTTTCACCAAGGCACGGCAAGTGTTTCTCAGTGAGGAAATTTAGCCATCATTAAATGAATGAAGTGAATAACTACTATTACAGTATGTAGGCATTTTATTCATTAAAGCCTTTAATCACTGGGAATAATTAAACTGATAATAATGGCACTTTGTAATCTGCAAAATGAAAAGTAAGGGCTTATCTTTCAAAGCAGGAAACATTTTAATGAAATTATGAAGCAGTGCTAGATCAATCTAATGTGCGGTTTATATTAGTGCGCTATTTTTGATGTGTCTAAAGTGTATTTGTGTTTCAGATGTCTGGGGTTTTACGAAATGACTGTAATACTCAGATTATCTCTACATTTTGTCATTGATTTCAAGCCATACAATGGCCTCAGTTATTACGCTTTCTTGTCCCATTGAGAAAACATCTGCGTCCTGATAATCTGTAAAGACTTTGAACTAAGCCTTGTTTGGGAATCATTTAATAAGAATGCCATATAATGTGCATTAAGGCATGAACGTCTGTTGAACTATCTATTAACTTTGACATTATGACATTTATACATGTTTCATGAGCTTAAAACTCATGCAACTGTAAACGCCCACATTAGGAGATTACAACCCACATATAGTGATAAATTAATCCCTGGGCCCAGTGATTAGAGTGGGCATTAATGAAAAAATGGTCAAGAACTTTAATTAAGATAACATGATCAGACCTTAAAGAAAGACTTAAGTACAGTTCAAATGGTCAAGCTAATTACATTAACATTTTTAACTGATTATTTTAGAATAAAACTTGTCATCAACAGAATATACAGAATCTAATGTTTATTTATTTCCAAAGTAAATGCTCGCGGCCACAGCTAAATCACCAAAATGCCCCAGTAAAGACAAGCTATCAAGCTGTCAGGTTGAGGTTTGAGAGGTAGCTGCTGAAAACTGAACATTTATCAACAACCAAAAATACTCACATGGGGGAGAAAGGCAACAGTAAGTGGTACCTAGTCAGATACAGGACTTTCAAATTAAATCTTCAGGTATTTATCACATGAATTAAAAAAAAAAAAACTACCAGAGGGAAGAGAGACTTTTCTTTGATGGTTCAGTGTTCACAGTAATACTTACAGACATACTGTTTGGACAGTAACAAACACCTAAATGTAAAATCTACATTAAAATAAAGGGGAAAAAAATCCTACTTGGCTCCTTGCACCACTTTAACATCATCTCCCGCTTCACAGTTCTCCTGGATGTAAGAGTCTGGAGGGTACAGTACTTATAGTACAGACTGCATTAATATGCACTTCCTACATGACAAATTAATATGCTTGCCTGACTGTTATTAAAAAGGAATAGGGGCATTATATATAGAACATGCCTGAATACGTTCGTCAGCTTAGATTAAATACGACACAGATCTTTTCATGTTATTTCAGAGGAGAAAATTTCTGTGTAACAACAGTAAATAAACCAAAACATCCCCTCTAAAGCGTCTATTGAATATTTCTCTGTGTGCACAGACCAAGGTACTTCCTTATCAATTTATTTTACCATGGCAACGGCCCCTTTCTCTGGGGCGCTTTGAGTACAACTGCAATGAAAAGCTGTAGAAAACAGTAGCACCTCAGTTCTTTCTTAAACCTTGAAATGTGTCTCTAATTAATGCTGCTTTCATCAAATGAAACTGAACACACAACTTAACTGTAAGAAGTAAAGTAAATCGACAGAAAGTTTAATCCCTGTGTCTCTTCTGCATGAAATCAAGCAGAATAACTGCTTGTTTCCCACTTTCCGTACACATGCATGCACCCACGCACGTAGACGCTGCATGCTATCCACATGCAAGTAAGGCTTTGGCAGTCGCAGAATGCATTTATGCAAATAACACGTATTAATCAAAGTTGTTCCGAAACATAGATCAACAGTTTAAATTAACACTGTTGCAAAATATCAACAGTGAATACCGAAGCTTCCTATCCACCATTAGTCATACATAATTGCTGGCTGCATTAAATTAGAGGGGATGAAAATGCTTACTCATTGCCAAGAAAGTCTCAGATATGGATGCTTTTTGTTTGTTTGGTAACAAGCTAGAATATTGTCTCTAGCAAAAGTGTGTAATTTGTTGAATTATGGCAACAGGAAGCTTTGTTAAATTTCATTGCTTTCTTTAGATATGCCTTTGACATGTGAAAAATATCTAGCCCTACAATTTTTATTAAAAATTGATCTTTGACTGTATGTGGCCAAGATGCCTCTGTATATTACCCGAGGTGTTTTTCAGCTAAATGAAACAATATTCTGGTGGAATGACTGTGAGCCTAAAGGATTTTTTACCCCTTTTCTGCAGACCCCTGCCAACCTACAGAGCTCCACATATCCTATTCCCTCAAAGAGTGATCTCAATATCGGTCACTACGTCCTGATTTAAACGTATGACGGAAAATCTGTTCACCTCGGGGAAAGTTGCCGCAGGGAGAATTGCCTCAGGGGGGGAGTGCACACAGTTGTTATTTCTATCTGTCTCCATTATGGGAGACTTTAAGCTGCTGTACCTTGTTTACAGCCCCGTCAAAAATACATCTGCCGCAGTGCTTCTCTTTGGAAAATATCTGTGAGCGGGGTCTCTGCAACATTCGTGTTAATCCAAAATGGCAATGTGTTGTGCTGAGATGATGCGATGGGTGTGTGTGTTTCAACAATCAGATGCCAAAACTGGATGGTTGAAGTGAAATGAACCTTTTGTGTTGTTTGCTTTTGAGCAAATAGGTGTCAACAGTTTGTTCCTCTGCTTTCTACAGGAGACATGCACAGATGTATAGCTGATTTGAAGATGAATTATTTCCAGCTGGAAGGAAACTCACAAGGTTTGAGAGGTATTATGCGCACCAGCAGATGATACATAGGTCAGCAAAGCTGTCACAGGACTGTCACATGACATTTCCTCAAGAGAAACAACCTGTGTATTGCCCCATCTTCTATTACATACACACAGAATACGTGTGCACCTTTATAGCTGGATGAAAGGAGCATGTCAGTGTGTGAGGTTGTGCGTTTTCCCTGGACGTAGTGAACGTACGCCTGTGCCAGCACGCCTTGCTCACATATTGTCTTTGCTTTGAAGGCGAGCTGTCATGCATGTTTGATCACAGGCACAAACAGTCAAGTCTGAAGTCACACAATCTTGGCAGACGAGAAGAGCAGTGCAATTTCTGGAGCAGAGAATTACTTTTAGCCCCATGGAAACGTTGATCTTATGACATTTTTTCCACATGCACGGAGTACTAGCTAATGACCAAACACACCTCCAGAAACATCCAAGAATAGAAGAGCTCCTCCTTAACATCTGCTCTCCCTGACTCTCCGAGGATTCCCAGGAAATCTGAAAGACTACATCCTTTCCACACATCCTCCCCACTATTTACTTAAGGGGCACACAGAAGGAGCAGGTTGCCCTGGTAACAAGCATGGAGAAATTCTTAAATGACACACACAACTGCTTTTGCATGTTCTATGCCTAAGCCAACTACCGTACGTCACAGTGAGAGTCTGATCTGACCAGAAGCCAATTGCCAGCTGTCATGATGGAGGAGTCGGCTCCTGAACCGCGTTCAATTAATGAGCTATGCTGCCTGAAATTCAAACAAACATAGACGTTGTAAACAGGATATTGTGAGCCTGGTAGCCTCATGAAATAAAAAGCAGGCTGTTGCTTGGCAGTCAAAAATAATGGTCCTGGATGTCAGAGCTTTCCACCAACACATGAAGGTACAACTTAAACAAGGTTTTCAACTAAGATACACTGGATTGAAAAAATAAAAACACTTGTAAACTTGACAATGTCTTTAAGTAAGTCAGAGAAGTTGGACTCCACTCGAGCTGTTAAGAGTTTTTCAGACTTGACGCTTTGGAAGGAGGAAACAAAACCTGCCATAACGGCTGGGTGTGGCCAGGTTTGTCCGTCAGCAGGGTTACACAAAAACGACTGCAATAATTGTCATGAAACTTGATAACAGGAGCTTACAATGGTAACAGTTAAAATGTAAACACCAACTGGCACCAACTGATGAATTAAGTATGATGACACAACTACTGTATGTCTGTGGCACAGTGTGGGACAAGACACCTATCAAATTTTCTATTATCTATTACCCATTATCACCATGTTGTAAAAGTAATTAGTGGTACAGCTGGAAATCATCTTTCTGCATGGTGGCCCACTGCCTCTATTTGTCACCAGTATTTTGCTAATTAGCTTTCTGAGGTAACGAGCTCAATGTTGACAGAGCTAACATGTCTTCAACAACATACCTGAAGTCGGTGTGTCCAGTTCTGCCTGGTTTATAGACTTTCAGACAAATTCTTTGCTTTAAAATCCAGCTTTGGCTGTTTGGAGTCTCCTCTTCAGCCAGCAGAGCGGCACTGGAGTCGTTTGTGAATAGCTTAGTAGAAACGTGTTGTTTTATTATTCCCATATTTCCAGCTCTAAAAGCTCACATTGCCTGCACTCAGTCAAGCCTAGTTGATTCTTGATTCACTTGTAAGGTCAGATGACAAACTTACTTTTACAGTTTTCATTAGCCTTTTACTTTTACTCAAGACCACTATTAGCCTATTTTCACCAGGTAACAAACCCATTTTTAATATTCTGTAATTTGTATTAGTAATTTGAAAAAGTAATTAATTACATTACTACCGCCAGAAGAAATGAAGTTGCATTACTTCCAACATTTTATGTCTTATGCATAGTTTTGTCGTCAGGCACAGTTGTTTTAGAAGCACTCGATGCTTTCTGTGCCCGAGTGCAACTGAATCATGCAAGGGTCCAGTCAGGG
>JAPQRN010000002.1:21072151-21104000 GCA_037367275.1 Coranthus polyacanthus | reverse complement strand
AGAAAGAGACCGAGGAGAAGAGATAAAGAGAGAGAGAGAGAGAGAGAGAGAGAGAGAGAGAGAGAGAGAGAGAGAGACGAGGGGTGGAAAAGGAGAAAAAGAGAAACTGTAGGATTGGAGTGCTGGACATACAAACAGACAGCATCCATTTATCTCCTTCGAGGAGTACCAATGGGAAGAGCTTCATTATTAGTAGGGAAGCCGTAAGCTGAACATATTTTGAGTCTCTTCTGTATTCAAGCAGCATACCTCTGCATTAACACAAGCCATTTCTCTTTACATGGCTGAATGAGATTCTCTTTAAAACCATCTGAAGGTCAAATGAATTGCTATACTCCAAGGGTATGAGAATCTCCAGTTCTCCTCCCTAAATATTCCCTTGCTTCGGTGTCATCTCTCAAGGATAGATCTGCTTATTTGAAATGACATCTTAATTGCGCTGAGTGGAGATGAATGGATCGCATAAAAGCAAATGAATAAGTAAGAACAGTAGTTAAGTTAATTATTTCCTCTGGAGCAAAAACATCCCATCAACATGTGAGGTGTATTTAGACCTTTCAAAACAATAATGCCACTTAGCGTGACATGTCTTTTGTGCTCCAAACATATTAAAAAACACAATTCAATTAGCAGACAATTGCAAAACCCACAGCCCCCTCTGTAATCACACAGCACATTTACTATAAAAGAGGTGACAAGATGCTTTTACTGGCCCTTTCAACTGTTATTTCAATAAACCATTTATCTGCACTGCCATGGGACAAATTTGTCTTCCCTCTCACCAAACACTGAAAACCCTCTGGTTCCATGAGATTTGTGCTGCAGTGTGTAAACAACCGGGTGGCTATTCATGGCGGATTCCCGGTTTAGTTTGACAACCTTTGCGTAGTAGTCAGACAGACCACCACATTTGTTGTCTCTTGCACTTGAACCCATCCTGCCCTCCAACCTAAGCCTCGCAGATAAGAACATCCCGCCCATGAACACATTTAAATGTAAATGCAGTCCCGTGCGGAGGCCTTCATGAATAAAGCCACAGTTCTGACTGCGACAAGCCTTTATTACAGTGTAATTAATCATCTCATTGGGCTAGAGATTAATAGTGAGGGAAAATTAAATGCATCTTTGCACACTCTGCAGAGATTGATTTTGTAAGCCTCAGAAAAATAATGAAAGGTGCAATATGATTAAAATAAATTGCAATGGATGTTGTTCGGCCCTCAAATATTTACAGGGCGTAAATATTTATCAGCAAAGTGTTAAGAGACACAGTACACAAGCCATCAAGGCTACTTTGGAGAGGAGCGCATTTCACCCTGATGGATGTGAACTTTCTTCCTGAAAGCGTAATAATGACACATGCTTTGATGTCGGAACACCGCATAGTTTCCTGGAAATGCTACATAAAACAGCAGCCTTTTTTTTTTTGTAACACTCCCTATATGTGTCACAAGATGTACTCACAAGGACCTGATGGAAAACGCATTACGTATTCCTCTCATGTGTCTTCCCGTCCAGCCCTTTGAGACACAGACATAATCCTGCAGCTATAAAGTAAATGCACAGTAAGACCTCTCACCCCTATAGCGCAGAGGCCACTGAGGGCCGCGGTAGCACACAAAGCTGCATCAGCGGTAAGTGGTACTGGTGCCATGCAGCAACACAAGGAGGCAGGCTGCCACTTCTGACTGGTCTCTGGGCTGCAGAGCTGTACGTATGGCTGGATTAGTATTCATCAGCCGTCTTGAGTCATGGTGGGGCACCATGTCTATCCTGACAAAGCACAGGTGGAAACTGAAAGAGCGAGTGTACTAACAAAAAGGCAGATTCCCCTTTGATGCTTAATGTATCGCTTAGTCTGTCATCACTTTTAGTCTTTTTTTTTTTTTAACCCCTGTGATATCCTTGTCGTGAGGCTGTCAGTGGGGTGCGCTGGTGATCCCTGAATGAGATGTAAAAAAAAGTAGCACATGCGTCCGTTGTGTGGAACAACAAACTCGAACAAAATGAACATGATGGATAGTTTTTTTTTAATCCTTAATTTACTGGCTGAGTTCACTAAGAACATATTCTTATTCGTGGTGACAACACGGAGGATCAGTCGCAGAGAGAACAGGGGTAATACACAGCCGCATAGCTGGAGACAATAATGGATTTCTTAGCAGAAGCTAAACACCTGTGGCTCTAATCACAGAGGTAGAATTTTATGATGATGACAGTAATGACAAGGACAGCATTTCTAAATATCTTATTATTACTGTTATACTGTACATAGTATTGCAGCCACCAACAGCTAGTGGCAGTATTACAAAAAAGTGCTGTTGGCGTCTGCCCATATCTTTAACTGCCTGTGCTGCTGGCTGCTTTGAGGCGATATTTTTATATTAGAGAGCTGCTCTGATTCATGTTTGACCTCTCTGCCACAGCAGCCCTTTTGAATGCAGTGCTGGCTGAATAATAAATGCTCTTGTTGGTATAAAAATGGAGGAATTTCATGACTGAGGATGAGAAGGTAAATTCAAAAAACGTTCACGTAGATGTAATGTAAAACGCATGAAGAAAGGCTACTACTGGATTCCCTGTTAATACCTGTACATCTACTGAGGAAAGTGAAATCTGAACACTGTTTTTTTTTTCTTGGCTTACCGTGTTTGAAGCCTCTCAATGGTTTGTGCTACTGTCCAAGAGTTATTGGAGGTGTAGTAATCCCCTGTGTGTAGTGTATCGGACATGAACGCTGAGATCCAAAGGCAGATCCGGACCAAACGCAGACTGAGTGACTGCACTCTAGCCATAAGTCAGGTTTCTGTCCAAATGTATCGCAAATTTTAACCAAATATTCAGAAAACCTGCAAAAGAAAACGGCAATTAATGCATGTTTCCATCCACTACTGTTGAGTCGTCATCATCATCATCATCATTTAAAACCTGAGAGATGTAGTATTTCATACAATAACATTCACACTAGATGTAGGAGGTACGTGAAGCTGATTTTTAGCTTTTGCTCTGAACTGAAAAAAAACTGGTCGGGATCAGAAGTTGTTGCTCTTCCATGGTTTGTTAAAGGCTTTTGTCTAATATTTGTTTCTGTAGCTCCTGATACATGGTGACATTTTGTTGCCGTTTGTTTCTTGTCTTACTTCAGTGAACGCTCTTTATTGGTTTATTCATTCAATCTCTTTCCACTGCACTTATGCCCATTTACCTCTTTTTTTTTTTTTTTTTTACTTTTATCCAACTTTCCAAATTGAAAATGTGGTTGAAGTGGATGGAGATGCACCTACGGACAAGAGCACGACGCAAGATGTCCTGGCAGCCAGAATCCGTGGCCACTGTCTGAGAGGTGAGACAAAGACAGAGACAGAGATGCACTTTCTCTTAAAAAGGTGACAAATATAATTCAGTCGGGGCCACTTTTGTCAAACTTATTTCATCTGCGGCGAGTCGTACTTGCCAGCTCTGTTCTAGGACCTCACTGTCCTTTCATGTGCAGACATGGAGCGCAACATCGAGACCCCCCACAGAGAACAGCGCGGCGCTCATTAAGTCAGACACAGCATGAAAAGGAGGAGCTGAGGCGGACGTGGGTTGCGAAGCGGCTCGCAGGAAAAGGTGGACTAGAGCAGCGACGTTAGTCAAGCTAAGTAGGTTAAATATGGCTCCCTGAATGCGATTTGCCAACTGGACTGACACTATGCTCATTTAATGCAGAGATTAATGTGAGATTCTGTTGCAAGGATTTAATTTGTACAAACTTTAATTTAACTAATGCAATGGGTTCTGTTATTAGGCATTACATTTTTTTAATTGGGAACATTATTATTTTATGTGTGTAGATTAGGGAACTGCATTAGAAATACACTTTGGGTGCTATTTTGGGGCGATTATTTACATTGGCAGAGTGATAAGCCTTCAAGGAAAAGGAAGTGATGTGACAGAGAGTAATGTTCTGTGATCCTACAGTTTGATACACCCATTAAAGTATTTAACACTAGGGTTGACTGATAGTGGATTTTTAAAGGCCAATATAATAAGGAAAAAGCCGAGAGCTGATTAATTAGCCGATATCGCCACAACCCAGAAAAAATATTGTAAAAAAAAAAATTGTAATAACAGTGTTGGAAATGATCTATTTTTGACTTTACCAGAAACTAGATACTGAACTAAACATCTAAGTCAAAGTAATTAATCAATACATCTGGAAGTAACTGTAAAAAATAATTTTAATTTGAAATATTTTCCCTTAAAGTCAGTAATTCCACTTGAGAAGCCTGACATTAGCTACTGGTCACTTAAAGAGCAGAGTTCCTCCGACACCGATATAGTCGGTGGCGATTAATCAGCCGAACAGATTAAACGGTCTATTTCTAACGGAGACCGCCGTCCCCGTGCCGTTCTTCTACCCACAACACTGGTTAACTTATTTTAGCCGTACTACTACAACGTATCAAAACAAATAAACCCTATTACACTGGTTGCAGCAGGTTTGTGGACTGCCCGCGTCCTGCTGAAACTGAGACTAACCGTAGCTAGTGACGAGATCATCTGCTGCAGGAAAAACAACAAAAGGACAACATTTGTAAGTTACAGAGATTGGCAAAAATAGACCATTCTGCACACTAGTATGATTGTAATAGGAGCGGAATACTTTAAGAAGTGTGATTATTTAACCCCAAACTGCGCGAACACAGATGACAACGAAAAGTTACATTTTTTTATCAGCAGAGGGAACCGCAGCACACTTGACTACACAATATGAGACTGCATGTCACAACATCACTGAATGTGACGAATCCTAACACAATCTATACATATGGAACACACACACACTTTTTTCCCCATTCTCTTATTCTTTTACTTATTTTACTCAATGAATTATATTGTTGCTCTTATTGCTATTATCATTGCAACAATTTGTTTTGTTATTATTATTATTATTATTATTATTTTCTCATCTCATTACTGAATTAGATTATCCTTGGTGCTGTACTGGTGACCACGATATTCATGCAAATAAAGCACACTCAATTGAAATGAATTGAGCTGAAATAAATTGAATCCATCACCATAAATGAGATTACATATTTCACCATATGTTTCTTTGGCTTGAAGGTCACGTCTGACGCTTGCTGGTCAACAACATGTCGTGCAATAATGACAGGAACAATACGTTTCACCTTGCTTCCATCACTCCCAAAATGTATGCAATACATAAAATCTGTATTAAATGCCATGACTCATAAGCGACTGCTTGCTGCTAACAAAAGCAGACACCAGATTGCATGTCTCATCAATGGTGCACTCCATTTAACATGAGCTGACAGACAGATTGCAATTTGTTTTACACACACCCTTTATGACAGCGTCCTTTACCATCCAGCAAACACAATATCATGTAGGTACTTAGTGCAGATTTTTTGCTGAATACATTGCCCTTCTGACCTTGAAACACGGTGTCATATATTACGCTGTTAGCCCCACAAAAATTAAATCTCTGTGTGTGTCCTTGTATCAATGATTAAAGTTACAGCTGTTGACATTGTGCCGTTTAATTTGCCTGGTTGAAAATAATTACACAGCACCACTTGTGATTCCATCACCTGTTAAATTTTAAGGACACAAGTGCAGGCAATGGATGGTGTAATGTGGGCTGTGCTGCACTTTGTGGTACATTGTTGCTGCACTTGCTGTTTTCAAGATAAGGTCTCTGTAGCCCCCTGGCACCATCCAGCCCTCCATCCCCTCCTGCTCCACTGTTGATTCATGTGAAGGGGTGACATCTTAAGGCACATACCTGCTGGGTGCTGCTCTTTAACTCTAATATTTTCCTTCTATAAATACATATACGTACATTCAATCCTACGTTGTCAACTTACATCAAGCTGCACGACTTCAGACTCGCATACCCGCTGTGCGTGGACTCTGGTGTACAACTTATCCTTATCCAACTGCAAAAGCACTGTGTTGCGTTGTCAGATCACATTACGGTGGGTATATACAGTCATACATTAGTTACACAAGGGGCTACAGCTTCTTTGATTCCTACAGCTGCTCTCATCTCCCAGAGAGCCCTTCCTGCTCTATAAGCAAGTATGACCTGTCATGGGTAAATATCAAGGGCAACCGCAGTGATCCATGAAGTGGTAACTTTTTGTTTTCAGGTGTCCTCTCTGATTCCACACATTGTATAACATCCACAGAACATCTCACCTGAGCATCTGACAGCATAGCTTTTCAGGCAAAAAAATGAATTTTTCATTTTAAAGGTTAGTGTGAGAGTTGTCGCTGCTCTTGTCTCAAAATACACATCTTGTTTCTGCAAATTCTTCCTACACATTGGTTTCATGTCTCCTTGATTCATCCCCCACAGATCCAATGACATTTCTTAAAAATGCACTTTTAAAGCTATAATATGCAACATTTAAAGGTCCAGTGTTTATGATTTAGAGTGTTTTAAGAGGCTCTAATTGCAGAAATGGAATATGTTATTAGTGTAAAAATTAAAAAAAAATGTCTATCTTAAAATAATAAGATAATGAAAATATCTTCCACACAGATCGCCAGGATTCTACAGTAGCTCACGACAGACTTCCTCTTCTCCTTCTTTTCTATTTTACAGCGGACGGCATCCAGTATTATGGTGAATTACCGTCACCTACTATGTTTGAGTGTGGATCGCAATTATTATCCCGTTAACTGAAAAGCCCAGAATGGACAAACCAACACTGGCTGTAAGGAGGGACTTTGACGGAGAGAGTTACGTTACACAGAGATGGGTTTATGTTTGAAGAGATTTCATGTGACGGTATGTTGCGTCACATGTATTTCTCCATTTCATTAAGGCAATAAAAAGAGAATTACAAATGAAGGCAACAAAAAACGCAATAAATGTCAGTAAATGCGATCACGTTACCTCATCAGTAAACATGATTTCTACTTGAGTTATGCCAGATAGACTTTTAAAAAACACCAACTCCCATGATCCCACACTAGTTCATCAGACCCCCAGCGGCAGAAAATTACAAACTGTGCCTTTAAATATTTCTATAAATGACCACATGTAAAGTTGCTCGAATGAATCCACAAGTCTGCAGTTCCAGAGCAATTTAGCTGGTCTCAGCCCACAACTTTAATCTTTTATCTTGTGCTCTCTCACTGCTATAATAAAGCAGGTATCTGAAAGTAGCAGTAGTTTGCAAACTTTTATCAGATAAAAGTCAGACTTTTACCCAGCGGGATAGGTAGAGAGCAAAAACCAAAGTGGGAATTACATTTTCAACATGTTCCTTCATGTCCTTTTTGTTCTTTTCCTTATGCAAACTGACAAGAAATCTACAAGCCAGGGATATTATCATTGCCTGAAATTTGTTTCCATGAAAAACCTCTATTATACTCTAAAACTATCTATTGATTTTAACTACTGACAGCCCCAATACTGATTAAAATTAAATGCAAAAACCTTTCAACCTGAACAAAGCAAAAGAGAAAGGCTGAATCAAAAATCAATCACTTACAATTACTGCATATCAGACAAGATACCTTAAACCTTTGAAGGTTGAGGTAGGACATTCCTTGACTGTAAATAGAAGATGCTTCACTTTTGAACTTGATATTGTGCTACAAAGACATCAGTGAATACCTTTTTCCTGCTGATTGTAGATTCAGTGATGCCCCTGGGACACTGCCGTCCTCTGAATCTGCTTCCATCTTAAAGGTCCCAAGGGTAGAGTTGTGGGATGATAAAAGAAAAGCTCTCCTAAAGAAGACAGGTGTCCCAATCACTTTCAGCTCCGGGAGTTGTTCAGTAGCTCTTGCCTGCATTAAAGAACACATAAATGGCTCGAAAACATCCCAGAATGGTTCGGTTTCACATGATTCACTTTGATTTTGAGTTAGGGAGCATGTAGGAGCAAAGCTTTACCAGCTATTTATCCCCCTCTTTTCCTCTTGCATCAGGAAAAGCTAGCACATCCAGGAAAACACATGTTTTTAAAGAATGTTTGGCACTATTGGCGAAAAGTCCAATAGTGCCAAACAGTCCAGCATACGTATGCTAAGCAGGCCATGTTTCTGACTCAGTGAACCGTGTATGGCTTTAAAAATACATGGAAATCCGATCAGCATGTAAATCTTAAAAGAGCCTTTAGTATAAAAACCCAGTGTCATAACACCAGACGCTGAAAAGGCAAAGTGGGGTGCTCCTGGTTCAAAAGACAAGCCAAATCGCTTCTTCTACCTTGAGTGAAGCTGTGACTATGGAGAGAGGCTGAATTCTCTCACTTCTGTGCTCTGGCCTATCTTTAGATAAAGACTCCAAAGTCAATCTGCCCACCACTGATCACTGACTCTAAGCCACTTTTATCCTCACTCAAGTGACCAAGAATTTAGACCACAAGTCCATTCTCCTAACTCCACAAAGGCGGGGACGTACTCCACTAAGCTAAAAGCTTAACCTCCAGCGGAAGTGGTACATCTGAGCTTAACTCTGCAGACCTGACATATTCACATCAAGAAAAGCTGCAGCGGGAAGGCAGAAATCCATTGAAATGTTTATATTTAAGATGACAATGAATTACTTTTGCAACACAAAGCACTGCACTGAAAGCCATACTGTTGCCACATTAATCTCTGCTACTGTATGTGATGCATTATGTGATTGCCTTCATCTGACCATTTCTTTGCTTGCTTGACCTAAGAGTGTCTCAGAAACTAATGGCTGGATTGGCATGAAATGCGCTGTGCACATTCACGCTCCCAACAAGGAGAAACCTATTGATTTTTGTGAACCGACTTTCCTCAAAAGCCACCTTGGGGTTGAAACTTAGCCTGCTCTGTGGCACAGTGCCTGGGTAGTTAGCACTATTGACTCACAGCAAAATGCCCTGAGTCTGAACTCCACTGTGGTTGACTGGACTAATGCAGGAATGTATGTATGTCTTTCAAGTTACAGCATTAGAAACAGTCTAACCATTGCTTTTGACAGGGCCACTAACTTGGAAAAAAGATCAGCCTAGGTAGTGCTTTTGACGGTAAGAATGGGTTGAATGTAAAGAGATACAAAAGCTACTGTCAAGTATTAAGCACTCAACCCATGTACGTTTGGCAAGTGGCTGTAAAATGCCATACTTCAACTACTGCGCGTGCAGTCAGCTTTTTCATACACAATATTTACTCTAACGGTAATGCATTTTCATGGTGTAAGAAAAACATTACAAAAAAATTAACCTGTGTTAAAAGTTTCAAATGATGCATAATCAACTTGTTAATAGTACCGATACAGTGGGGTCATAGATTTTTGAAGTAGTTTTAAAAGTTTCTATGAATGCTTCTTTTGTCGCCGTTGGAATAAATTTCAACAGCAACTCTTATTGAAAAAGCCGGCAACAAACCTCTCGTCAAGCCTAGATGTGTTTGATGTGCCCCTTAACTATTCTGTTATGTAGATAGTACAGAATTGGCAGAAAAGTTAACAATAGGATATTGTCAGACTAGCAGGAGATCTTCGTATTGTGTTTTTGGTGAAGATTTGTAAAAATCAGAAAACACAACACTTCATGATTGTTACTGGATTTCTGCTCTTCCCTCCCTCCTTTCACCGTGGTTAGGAAATAAACTAATCATTGTCAGGCAGTAGGCAGTGGAACAGATGCAAAGGTGTTGAACTGCCCTGAGGAAAGATGACCTTTTGTTGGTTTCTCTGTTGTGAACTGGCAGAAGAGCAGACCAGTGTTTTTAGAAGTCTGGGTCATGACCTAGCCACAGGTTATGGGAGATTTTGAACAAGTTGCCAATGGGGCACCATTATAAAAATGAGAGCCTGTCTGTCTATCTGCCCATCTATAAAGCATCTGCACTGCTAACCACAAATGTTAACTATTGTCTTAGAATAAATAATTAATTCATCAAATTTGTAAAAATCTTCAATATAACACGTCAGCCTAAGATGATTTAGTCTGTCTAGTGAAAAAATAATTTACAGGGTTTCTGCAGAATTTAAGTTAAATATAAGATGCAACTTTAGTCCTATATCCTGGCAAAATCCTGGCAAAAACATCCTCCCCGAAATATAGGAAGAATGAAGCAAAACTGGAATCTAGGATTATTTGCAATGCAGGCCTAAATTAGTTTACGGACATTCAACATTCATGTTCTTTTATGTGTCACATACATTTGAAAGTAGACTCACACTACAATTGTAATATGACTCAGACCAAATTGTGCAGCCCCTAATGGAGACTTAAGTTAATACAACTTTAGAAAAGTAACATTAACTTCACAGTCCAAGCAATTTTTAAAACCGGTCAAAATCGTATTGAAAGGTGCACTATGGAAGATGTTGGGAGCCGGTCATTTGATGGCATTACTAAGCCAACGACAGATGTGATAACAGCCAAAATATACGGATTTCTATGCAGAGGTTTCAGGTTGGATTTTGGACGCTTACTCTGAAGTTCTTCACTGCCTCTCCTCTGCTCATCCGCGGCTGCAGCAGTGTGCAACACTAGCTACCGTTAGCTTAGAAATACACACACACGCGCACACACATGAGCACAAATCTTATATAGTGGGTTAGAGCCTTTAAGACGTTTTAAGGTCTAAAATTCAGGCTATTGGATTTTTAGACCTTCTAGAAATCCTAGGAAAAAAAAAACATGAACTGCATAAAGTTGGAAAAGCCCAAGTGCAGACAGTGGGGCTTTTGTAGAACATGTGCTGTTTACTATTTTCGTTGCATCAGCACAATTCTTCATTGACCCTTTGCCGACTTGGTCTGCCTTGTCCATTATACTCTATCGTGAAAGATTTATTAAAAGTATAATAGATTATTCATCAAGCGCTGGGTGTCAGTTTGTGTGTTTAATCATTGGGGTGAAAGCTATGCTCAATCACAGACCATTCCTTAACCTCTCGCCTCTGAATTGAGCCGAGCTCTTGTTTTTGCTGACACATTGGAAGGTCACGTTGAGACAAACTGTTGTTAAAGAGAAACGGGTACATAAACTATGCAACTTTGACACTGCTGTGTGTGTATTAGCTTTGCAACTTGAAGTGAGCACATTGCCCAGGAGATGGATTGTGCCAAATATTTTGTCACAACTTATTAACCAATTATTCATGTCAGCTGCTCTACCAAAGACAAACAGTTCAGAAGAATTCAAGCCGAGAGAAATTTAAGAGAGGCTTGATCAATTACATAGAGAACTGCAAGTCCTAATCATGTAGTGTGGAGAGAAATACTTTGTATAATCTAATCAGTCAGCTCTCAGTCTCTGATCAGTCAGTTCTTTTTAGTTATTGACATGCAATATGATGTATACTTCAATGTGACTGAACAATGGAAACCAATCGAAAAGTCTCAGTGCATTTTTCAGAAGCCCACTTTTAATTAAAGGAGGTTTGCATCAGGCACAATAACGTGGCGTAACCGTATGAGATGATAATAACAGCAGCTCCGAGCTACCATCTTGCCAATTATTAGCTCTTTGTGTTGCACGAGGCCTGGTCTTTTCCATCCTTTTGCTGCCAGCAGCCGACCTTGTAACCTCCCGCTCTCCTTGACTCCCTCCGCCACGCAATAAAAGGCCCAGACACAGGATGTGAGTGTGATAAAGCGTGGAGTAAAACGGCTAACAAAAATGAAAAAGCCCGATAAGGCACACGTGCAGGATTTACCCAGAGAGCTTCTGAAAGCTAAGTGAGCACCACCTTTTTATTGAGGAAATCCATCAAAATCATTCCCTCCATTTTCTTTTCACCACCACGGTTGTAAATTTGAGAAACTAAGACTGAAAGACGCCACTTCCTCAAATCTTCACCTGAATTATCAGATATTTGTAATCTTATAATTGTAAAAAATTTTTTGGATCATGAATTTCCTTCAGTATGCCACGAATTGATGTTAAATCACGGTTTGCAGAGTGATAAAAAGAAAAGATACTATACTGGATGAAAAGTCAGAGGGGATAAAGCCTCTTATCCATCCAGCCGTGGTGTATCACTGTTATTACATGAGCATGCTGCTCAGATATTACTAATTACATCATTTGTATCCTTGGGCCCAGTTCCAAGACAACTGATTTGGGCAGCCCGTTCTCACAGGAGAGAAAACAGGAGATCAGAGCATCAACCACAAGAAAAAAAGACAGTAAAATGATCCCCTCTCGAGCTTACACTGTGTCGACTTCTAACAGCGCCTGGTCAGCGTACCTCAAAAATTTTAAACCCACGCATCTGAGGGTCTTTTATTTCTTTTTGATGACAACATCAACATTTAAACTAATTATTATCTAAAGTAATATATTAATTTCTGTATGAGTGATATAAATTGATTACATTATTATATTTTAGTGTAAATATTTTCTCTGGTTGTGTATGATGTGCTTGTTTTGTTTTGTTGTTTAAAGCATTTTTAATATATCTTTGCAGATATACAATAAAGTATTCCTATTCTATTCTGTTATAATTCATATCTCCTCTTTTGTGTATATACATACTTTGATATACAAAGACCTGAAGTTTTCAAGAGCTTAACAACTAGTGAATCATTATTGGAAAATACACTTTCAACCCTATTTACAGTACAACAATGCCGCTGGGACAATCAAGTCCTCAAGGTAAGACTTATAACTGGTTACGTCTTAAACAAAATGATGAATAGTGAATAAAAAAAAAACATAATAATGACATTCATTAAAAAAAGATCCTGAGAGAAAAAAAATGAAAAATGGTACCAAAAGAAAGAATAACCTTCTTCTTGATGTTTTCTTTTCTTCAGTAGCTTCTTCTTGGTGATGTCTCGGGCTGGGCTCCTATTTGGCATTTATAAGCCTTAGATTTCTCATCTAATTAAAAAGACCTTCTCAAAAAACCACATGCAAAATGTATGTACTTTGACCATAACACTCCAGTTTTCTTTTATGTTATTCCTTCTCTGCACTGTACACTCTGCGCATAATTCCAAGCTCATGGGTGTGAAGGGGGTAAAACACAGTCCATGTAGACGGAGCAAAAGTCCTGCTTCAGCAGCCAGGCACAAAGCCCAATGCTGTCTAAAAGCTAGTGGCACAAATGAGCGCTTAATGCACTCAATTTTGCCCCTTTGCAGATAAGCCAAAGATGCTCCATAACTACATACGCTGTCTTTAGGCTGGTAATGGACTGGAGGAAGGTGTGCGAGTTTGTTCTTGGACTTGAATGATATTACACTTCCCATGGAATCCGTGAACAAAGAGCAACGTCTGCGCGCTTCCTCCAAGCACGATTCGACACAATGCGATCGATGCAAAGAAATGATGATGATAACGTACAATTCAGTTGATAGTTTCATTTGATTTGTCTGGTTCTTCTCAGGAAAAGAGCAAATAATTAACTAAAACTAAGCTTCGTTTGTACTTCACATACTGCATCTTTGACTCTGGTGCTGCAGCTCAGTATTTCATTCATGCCGTTTCTTTTTCGCTTCCAAAAAACATATTTTGGGCCCATTCACAAACATTTTTCCACAAGTCAAAAAAGGTATCTGAAAAAATATCAACTAAAACAAAGCCTTGACCTCACCTTAAACCACTTCTTCCTTCCTGTTTTGTCTCCAGTTACACATTTTTAACAACTCGGCCTCAGTAGCAGCCTAAAGCTTTGCTTATTTGCTAAAGATATGGCAAGAATTGTTCACTGACAGTAAAGATGAGAGATGCGTTGCAGACAGTTTGGAGAGGAGGAATCAAATAATAATTCTAAATGATAAAGGCATCAGGCATTTACTAACGATTATATATAAATAAACAGTTTTTACTGACGCCTCTCAATTTTATCCCAAGTTGTATCCAATGTACACTCGGATTTAAAATTTTTATGCAGCTGCATCAATAGGAATGGCTGAATCTAATCATCTGTAGCGCGTACAACAAGTCTCCTTTTACAAGCTTCCCATGAACACACCAACACAAAGTTCACTAGTAATAACTGATTTATATGCAGAGTCTGCTGCATCCAGAAATGATCTCATCCAACAGGAGACTGCCCTCGTATTTGCCTCTTTGGGTTGTCAGGCGAGTCCAGTTGGTGTTCTCCTCAGCTACCTGCAGGCTACAATCTGCAGCTCTGTGACAGGTGTCGCCACCTGCTTGTTTGATCTTACCGTCATTAAAGAGCAGCTGTTCCTTATCACACCCCCAGCAAAGCTCACCACCACACTCTGATACTCTTTCTCTTTGAAATAATTGATGCCTCTCTCAGTAGTTTAATCTCCAAACACAATCCAGAGTTGGATCTGAAGGCTTTGGGTGGATAGAGTGAACTTAACATTAACAGTGGAATTAACAGCGAAGGGTTTGACTTATAGTCTGTTTCCTTGAAGCAAGTTTTTCATGCTGTAATCACAAGGGAACTCAGGATTTTGATTAGAAAATTAAAACAGAAAAACTGGTGGAAATCAATACAGTTGCCCCCCAAAGCAATGGGTTCTCTGTATGAAAAAGGAGACCAGTGGAGCTGAGAAATATGTAGTTTTGCAATGCAGATGCGATGGCAGTCCGATAAGGAGATCACTCACCCTTCGGTTTAGCTCAAGCTGATTGGCGTCTGAGTCGGATAGTAGCGGAGTTTCCATAAAACTCTCAAGTGAATTTGAGGCGAACTTTTGAAATGGTGCAAAAAAAAATAAAAAATACAAATTAGACATGTTTCTATTAATGGTTCAGTGTGTAAGAATTAGGGGGATTTAGGGGGAGCTAATTACAGAAATGGAATATAATATTCATAATTATGTTTTCATTAGTGGGTAATCACACAAAGATAAGAATGGTGTGTTCGTTAGCTTAGAGTGAGCCGTTTATATCCACAGAGTCCGCCACGTTGCACCGCCTTGTCCTTCCTCTTCATCATCTTCTTCTTTTTTCCATAATATGGTGGGTGGCATCCAGTGTTAAGGTGCGTTACCATCACCCAGTACTATGTTTGATGGTGTCCCAGAATTAATATCGACATAACTGAAATACGCAGAACGGACGAAAACACGACGGCCTTTGATATTTTTTGTGTCCACCATAGGGGAGGGTGAGCTGGGTATTGAGTCGGTTGCACTGGTTTCACTGCTAGATGACACGAAATATTACACACTGAGCCTTTAACAGGCTTGGAGTGAATAAACAAGGCTGTGTAGCGTCGTCAAAAGGTGGTGATGTTACACATGGCTGAAATAAACTGAGCAGAAGAAGCAGAGGTTCTGGTAGATCGTGGCATTCTGTTGCTGTTTTCCATCTAAAACGGCTGCGATGTTTTTTTCTTCGATAAGACAGAGGAATATTCTGCTCTCCTCACCAGTCCACTCGTACCTGTTGCTACTACCAGCCATGTTTTCGTGCTTTATGGGAATATCCTGGAAGATATAGGGGAGTCATGTGAAGTGACGTGAATTAAAGGTTTGCTTCATCAGAATTTGAAAAAAGTGTTTCCATCTCCCATTATGCGCATGAACTCTTTTTAAAAAAAAACACCTCAAGTGAGAGTTTTTAGTGAAATTTAGATAAACCTTTTCAAATGCAATACATACAAAATGCTCAGAAAAATACTCAAGCGCAAAGTGCAGATGACTCACAGGGGCTAAAAGACCAGCCTGCTTCATTCAAATCAGTGATGCAGGGAAATTTCAGGTTCCCCGTGAACTACGACAGCAATGGAGAGGGAGTGGTGGATTGGATGAAGATGGTGTGTCAGTGTTGTTCAGCAGTTGTGGGGCGTATTTGGTCTGACTCACAGAGGAGTAGTCTGTTGGGCTAAGCCTGCCATTGGGCGACGATATCAGTCGGCAGTTTCAAAAACAACCTCCGAGCAGCAACTATAAGCTGAAAACGTTCCACCAAAACAAGTCCACCCCCAACCAAGGCGCCGTTGCTGCGTCTTTGGCTTAGCGCCGCCCAAGATTGTCATTGGTTTAAAGAAATACAAACAAGCCGGTGGGTGTTTCCTCTATTCCAGAATGATAATAGGTTCAGCCAGACGTTTTGCCAGCGCTGGTACAGTGAAGTGTGGAGGTCTGGCTATGCGAGACGAGGCTAAGTGTGCAGAAACACATCTAACATGCAGTTCACTGTTTACATTTTACTGCTTACAGGCTGTACCAAATACCCCAGGGGAACTACGCAACATTAAGTGGAACAGACGCACCTTGGACTACAGTCTGTTTAAAATGAATGAAAAGAAACCTGTGCATTTGGGTGTTTTGGTTGCCCCCCCCCCCCATTTGTACTGAACTTTTACTGAGCCAAACTGTGACTTCTGTGTACTGTTAAACCCCTAGAGTGGACACAATGGTGACATTCTAATCAAATACATTTAACTGTTTAGTGACTGTCCGGCTCAGAGGTATAACAAGATGAAGTACAGTGTCAGAGTCGTCCTACTCAAACATTGGACTGGTACTGTAACAGTACAGTCTCCTGTGGTAGTCTTGTACTACTCTGCTTCCTGTCACACACTGCTTCAAAGACAAACAAAGCTCGGCCTGTCCTTGTTCTCTGTAATCCATGAGACATTGTTGCCGTCCTTGTGCATCACTGAGCCTCCTGTTGAGCAGAAAGGGCTGTGTGTTTTAGCTCTCCCTCCTCTTCACATAAGAAGTGTAGGAGAGACCTTTCTTTTTCAGTAGCCCTTTTAAACGTGACTTATAACATCATAATGAAGTTGAGAAATGCTAAATAGGTGCCAAGAAACAGCTGTCTAAATCAGGAATTAAGTGCTGAATAATCCAGATATATTTGTATTGTGTATGCAGAGAGTGGTAAACGCATGCAATGCATTTTGTGTAATACACAGAAAAACAGGAGCATTGAATAGAGAAACCAGAAGCCATGCAAAAATGTGCAAATATTGATGAAGCCTCTCCACAGTGGACAGACAGACAGGATTTTGTACTAACACAGATGGAGCATTGTTTGTACTTGACTAGAAAGCCAAATTTACTTACTCACAGCACAAATATGAAATATGCACACGACAATAAGCCGAACAGCTCATTTTCATGTGTTCTTATAAAATATTATTGCTAGTTACAACGCACTCTAAATTGTCAAACAAAGAAAAAATAAGGATAGGTCACTCCATACCAACTCACAGAGACCTCGCAGTTCATGTCATGGGTTTTCTTGAACAAAATCAATATGAAAACGTCTGTTAACTTCACGGGGCCGTGCAAAATCCTCAAGCTCTACTCCAGATGCTTTTTTAGTTTAGAATTTTTGATGTTTTTTTTTGTTTTTTTTTGTGCCTCTGAGCTAAATTTCATCATTAGGATGTGTTTTTCGAAACAGCCTCACCAGTTGCTTATTTTCCCCTGGATTGGGTTGAATTTTGTACACAACATCAAAGAAACCCTAAGGATAATTTGCAACATGTATTCATGTAAATAGTTGTTTTTGAAATCAAATTAATAAAAAATAATTTGTTACCCAAAAGAAGAATCTTTTTAAAAATTAATATCTCCACTGGTTTTCACTTCCTCGCAACCACATTCCGATTCTGCATGTATTTATACAGTTCAATAACTTCTATCATATCTATAAGTTATTTGGTCCTGCATTAAAAATTGACTGCCACAGATATTGCCAAATATAGCTTTGAGGCTGAAAAACCCACAGTTTGCGAATGTATTTTCACAAGAAGGATTATGTCATTTCATTTTTATGGGTTAAGGGGTGTTAATATTCAAATGTTAAGTATTAAAATGGAAATTTTATTGAAGACATTTAAGAAACACAAATGTCATCATCAGCCTTTGCACATAACAGCATTTTTACACTATATGGAAAATGACTCTGTTACAGCATGAACAAAAATCAATCACCTCAATTGGATTCTTCTTCAAGGCTTTTTCAGATAGCGCAGAGCTCCTTGATCTCGCTATCACATCAAACTGCTTAATGATCAAATGAATTATGATTCCACTCTCTTATAGACTCCTGGGAATGTTGCAATCCATTTTGCAATAATCCGTAAATCCCAAACCTGTTTCAGGTGGGATTAGCGTTGCTCTATTGTTCTAATGCTACTAGTTGATGTTAGAAATTAGTTCAGAAAAGTTTGAAAACTGTGAAATGATTTATGTGTATTGAGACTGCAGACATAACATAACATAACATAACATAACATAACATAACATAACATAACATAAATATGTTGTCCAAACACACAGAACTAGGTGACTTATCGTGTCACAAAAACAAGCCGTGAGAAGCTGTAACTCTCAAAACCTCGAAGTCAACGTAGTACAAAAACCTAACGACGACGAAATAAAACCTCCGAAGGTGATGTTACAGCCAGTGAAACAGTACCAAACATTTTCTGTTTTACGAAAAATATTAAATAAAGAAGGAGAAGATATTAAATGATTAATATAACCTCTAAAAGTTCTACATATCTGCAATGAATATTAACACTTTCCCATGAAAAACGTTTCAAGGATATTCAGATATAAATATACAGTCAAAATATCGTAAAAAATGTGTTTTTCAGCTCAGATATATTTAATAAGTCACATTGCTAATTATTAGCAGTCATTTTTTTTATGCAGGAGCAAATAACTTCCAGATAAGGTAGAATTACATTAAAACTACACAGAATCTAAATATGGCTCCGACAAAGTGCAAACTAGTAGAGATATTCACTTTTGAAAATTAGAGATGTTTTACATTTTTTTTTAGGGGGGTTGTACACTTACTGTATGTGACCACGGAGGCAGGGAGGTGCTCTTTAATTGACTGTATCATGTAGGAGAAATTAAAAGATTTTCCTAGGATGGGACAGCATGACGGCTCATTGCTAAGCACTGCTGTGTCACAGCCAGACGCTGCAGACTCGCCTTCTGCTCGGTGAACGTTAGAGCAGACTGTCCAACTGGAAAAAGGATAAAGGAATGAAACATTTCCTTCACTGAAGGTTGGTGACATGATGCTAGCTTTGCTGCTGTCTAAACGAGTAACAACAGCAGTGGCAACAACATCATTCCTCTGTAAAGCAAAAAAGAATAATCAGACATCGGGAAGTATGAAGTGGACCCTCATATTCTGAACCATGACCAAGACTGTATTTAAAAAAAAAAACGAATGTACATTGTAGTAACAGCTCCCCAGAAGTAAACTCAAAATATGCCGATCACTCCCTGGTGGTAATCAGCAGTAAGCGCAGTACGCGGTATCGGTGCCTTTGCAAAATAGTGTTGGGAAATAAGTTGTTTTGGTCGAACGTTGCAATAAAATGACTAAACCCAGATGAAAGAAAAACAACAAAACTTGTCATTTCAAGTGTGTAGTTGCAGCTCGGAGGTTGCTGGTTGAAAGAACGGCAGCACACAGGTAGCAGAAGTGAGGAGAATACAGATCCTGTCGGCAGGAGAAAGGTGATTTCTGTCTTTTCAGGTAGATTTCATCAGCCTGATTTGTGTTCTAGTCATTTTTCTGGTCAGTTTGTTTTTATTAACGTCTTCGATGACATTAAAACAGGCGCTAGACAGCTGTAAAAACCAATCACTGCTGGCAAAAATGTACATACACATAATATACGTGTGATTCATAACTCGTAACAAGCCCCATCATAACAGAGTCCACCGGAGCCTATTGTAACTCCTTTACTGTTTCACAGTTTATATTATCTGAATAGTATGTAGCATATGCTTTTACAACATTTCCATTTCCATTGACATTCCACTGTTCCAACAGGATGGCCAGATACATTTTTTTTTTTTTTGGTACCTCTTATAATGTAATTAAATATTAGTAATCTCAAAATAGCAATCATATTTGAGAGTCTCTTTCATTTGGCCAAGTGCGATCACTGAAGTCATTTTCTTAAAATATCCTTTAATTGTTTTGGGGTAACTTGAAATATATGCAGCTCTGCTAGAGTTTTAAACATGTAATGACCCTTCTGTGCAGAGGTTGTATGAGCAGTCGGTAACAAATGTAACAACATGGCTTGACTCCAACAGCATAAAGTGATAAGCTAAAAGGGTGCATTACAGAAAATGGGTTCCTGCAGATGAATTACTGATAAAATGTCAAAGTTAAGTCTACATGATAGTTTCTCTCAGTGGCACAAAGTAGCATGTCGAATAAAGCATGTGTACGTGCGCCTCAAGAAAGGGGCGAATGAGGCTGCACGTTAAAGATGCAAAGATTCTTTTAAAAGGTGATCATTTTTAGCGCGATTCATTTTTACCAGCCGTTTTTTTCCCCCCGCGCTTCTTCCTGAAGCGAACGCTTTGCGGGGCCAGCATTGGACGAGCCTCCGAGAAAACTCGAATAACCTGTAAATCTTCTGCGGGCGTAACATTTGTAACATTGGAATACAAATGACCTCTGCTGCTTAGGACGTAGTCATTGCCACACAGATTACCGCCTCGCTAGATTCATTTAATGTTGTCTCTGCTTACACATAGATCAATACTACAGCCGAGAGGAAGCCATCTGCAGTGCCCTTGATTTTCTGAACTACTAATTAGTTAAAAAAAAAAAAAAAATCACTGGAATTGTCCGCCATTATTCGGGTGATTGGGAAAAAACAATGCCGACTTTTAAGCATCTAAATCATACCAAGCAAAGATACATCAAAGTTGACATGAAAATGTGCATTTATCAACCCCTGAGGACACTAAATGCTGGTGCTGTTTGTTAGATAATTAGTTTGTTTATGATGAAAAATGAGAATCTTTAGTTTCAGCCATACTTTTGATGGATTAACATACTACAAATGCTCTTCTTTGTAAGCTTTGGTTGGTGTGAGTCATTTTTGTTGGAGAGAAATGCCATGCAAGTGGTCGTCCATAAAGCAGTCTCCTCTGGGATTGGCTTCTGATGACTGAACCTAATTTCACGACACTCCTGTGTTAGCCCGGTCTCCTTCCCTGCAGCCAGTGAATTAAACTTTAGCAGCTGAGGCTATGCGGAGAGGCTAATTGTTGCTTCGCCTCGGCCAGAGTCACAGCGAGGGGAGAATCCAAAGAGGGTGCCAGGAGACGACTGGACCATCTGGAGTAGTGGGAGTGTTCCTGGTGGACGGGCACGCATAAGTTCATCGCATCTCATGAGTCCCTTCATTCTCCCTGAGCCAATTTAACTTTGTGAACTAGTATTTTTATGCACTGAACTGAAATTATTACTAAGAGACTGTGTTTTACATAAATCCGAACTAACAAATGAGCTTTATGGTGCCTTCGGGGTTCTGTCAGGAGAACCAGAATTACAAGTTAAGTGCATGTGAGTGATATAAACGAGGAGGCAAATGGCACGGGATGGCTGATAATTTATATATTCCAGTAGATTTATTGTATGCCGGCTGTAATTATGCCTGTTCATACACATGTGGATACAGCTGATTGAGGTGTATCAGGTCTATATGCAAACGCAAATGCAATTATAGAACCTTTAACTTTATTTGCCAAGCATTTGCTTTATGCGTGTTACAGTCCCACAATCAATCGAACCGCAAAATCAGGGTGTGCAGTTATATTATCGGAAAAGGACGTGAGGGTTAAAGGTCCAGTGTTTGTATGATGATAATTCGGTGACACTGAGCAGAGAGGTTTGCTTTGGAAGGTTTTGTCATTTTTAAACTAGTTCAGTTTTGCATGTTTTAGTTGGAAAAAGCACACATTTCAAACCGATCCCTAATCTGTGTATATTCATGAAAACAGACTCGAAACGCAATATTGTCCGCAAAAATCACAAGATGTCTTTTTAAAGACATCGCGCAGCCCTAAAGTGTCCTAATACCAGCAGTAATACAAAGAAACCCCTTGAAATCCTTCTCACAGAAGCTTCAGGTCCCTGGTTTGTTGTATGTTTTCATGAGCCTGATGAACTGCTGCAAAATGCATTGCTCATGCCAGTATTAATTAAAGGTCCTTCATCATAAATATTTTTATGGGCTGAGTGTGCAGTTACTACCACAAACATTTTCTTTTACTACATTCTCATTTTTCTTGCAGTCTCTAGTAATTCTTGCCCTGTTGTTCACTCCGTGTGCAAAGCTTCTTGCTTTGTTTTTAGCAATGCAAGCTTTATTTAAAAAAACAAAAAAACAACAAAAAAACGAGTAATATTTCAAATGAATCTCATATTTTAAAATACAGGCTAAATTAGTATTTTTTTCCTCATTTGTCATGTCAGTCTGTGGAAGTAAAATGGAAATGGTGGATGATTAATTAATACCCTCTGTTTTTCTATGCCGTTAGGGTGATCAGCTTTACAGAAAACAAGTGGCAAGCTTGAAACAAGCACCCAGCTCGTTTTCACTTGTTTATGTAAAGTCGAGCATTTGGCTCACTCGTTTCCATTATCTGACTGAGCCACGGAAACAACTCTTTTGTCTGCAGATGTTTTCCAATGCGGATTATTGGCAAGTATTTAATATCTGTGCCTCATTACAGTTGAGTAGTCATCTTTGAGCTGGGAGCTCTGCGTGAAGCGCAGCAGAACAACTGGGACACTTTCCGTTGTGATGATTTGGAAACAGCTTTGTCCCAGTGTAACCTGCTGCAACACAAATGATAGAGGCCATTAATTTAAGGGCACAGGGTTAAATAATTTGACAGCGCAAGCAGCTGTTAACACACAAAGTTGGTAAGGATGAGCTGGATGAATTAGGAGGATGTCTGTGCACCGGGGAGTCAACCTTCATCTGAGCTAATCAACAAGATATTTCAGATCAATAATGTTTCAGTTTAAGTCAGCAGCATCATACAAACTACACGATTATCAGAGAATATAAATATAAATCCTCTGATCCAAATATAAATCATTTATTACATCGTAAATATCGGTTAAGAAGTGTCTCCTCCGCTTTTTAACTGGCTACTTTATAGTATTTTGTGAAAGGTGCTCAGTGTTTTCATTTCAGTTTGCTTGTGCATGATAAAATAATACATTTGATCTTAAACATAATAATATAGCACATCTATATCATGAAGGCGGCAGTAAATGCTCTGCATTTTACAGCGGGCCAGCTTGAAAAAGGCTGTTCTATTTTTACCAGCTACAGTTTCCTCTACCATTATAACACTTAAATGGAGCAGCAAAGTGTTTTTCACAGTAACTAAGCTAAAAGAACGGGAGAAAACCGATGTTTAGAGTTCTCTAGCAAGGTTTGCTGTCATTTATGGCTGAGCTTAATGGCAGTTCAGATCCCTTCGCTATTATTTAAGAAATGTTATTCTGTGATTATTTTCACGGCACACAAAAATGTGAATCACAATATAATGTTTCATCGCGACAATGATCATAGTTTTCTGTCTTTTGGGTTTATTTTGTTTACCCTGCCAAATAAAACACAAAATGTTTCAAGACTTTGTTGTTTTACTCAGTTTCACTTAAGCATGTTTTGACGTTGAGCGCTTTATTTAATTGAATTGTTCAACCGCCAGATTTCTGAAATGTTCTGACCGTAAAAGAAAGTAAAACCGCAAAATAACCATCTGGTTTCTTCAGCTGAAACAACCCTACTTCCACCTATTGATCCTGATAATGCAAATGTATGCAAATTTGCCCGAGATCTTATTTGGAATCCAAGAATACATTCAAAATCAAATTTGAAAGAAATCCATGTACAAAATCTTGCGATATAGATCTTTAGAAAATCGTCTACTGCGACCGCATTTTTTTTGTGCCACTAGAACTTGATAGTATACATGTATGTGGGAATTTAGAACCAAATCAGGCGAGTTTTGACCGAGATATATGTATGTATTAACAAATGAGGAGTTTTTGAATTTTTTCTGACCCTGACCTTTGACAGTACGGCCACGGTATATTCAACTATAGTCACCGTCATCAGGAAGTCACACACAAAAAAAATCCGGACGATTTGTCCAAAATTGTGGACGCTAGACTGTTAACAGACAGACGAACAAACAAACGGTCGTAAAAACATATCCTCCTTGGTTTTAATAGACACTCAACACACCCGTCGAAAAGCACTTGTTTATTTTTCTGCATCCTGTCGAGCTGTATATGAAGCACCCCTTTGTTATTATGCTTCTTTTACTTAATTTAATCAATATAATTAAGTTCTAAAATATTACACAGTTGCAGGGGTGACCATATAATTTGCCAGTGGAGCAGTAAACAGAAACACTTCACCACAGATGTTTATGTTTTCCTGTAATAGCGTTCAATAGTTTAGGTAAACTCACTCAGAGAAACGTGTAATTTAATTCTGTCATGAGGGTGTAGGTTGGAAAATGTTATGTCATGCAGAGCTAAAGTTACAGTAGGAATTCAGAAGTAACTCCTGAGAAACACTAACCTAAACTCTCACATTTCAGCCTTGATAAACATCGATTTCATGGGGTCCAGGGATTTATTTGGGTGTTACGCTTCAGAGTACAGACCAGGACAGGAAGGCCCTCCAGATCTTGGCTTAAAGTGCGCTACCGGATATGTCTGAGCAGCGTAATGATCTTTAAACGTTAATTCGCCTCTTGTTACAAACTGATAACCGTAAACTTTCAGCTCTATTAAAACTATGCTGAAAGATGCAGATACATAGTGTCATTAAAAGTCGGGGGCGCATAATGGAAGAGTGTTGTGTCGAGTTGCTTTGGCTTTGTGTATCGTCCTTCTTCATTAATTGGTTAAGAGTGGAGCTTAATTGTCCCATTTCAAAACCAGACACAGATTTGCAGATTCCGATGCACCAAAACAGCAAAACAAAAACCAAAAAAAAAGACTCCTACAAGGCTGCCAATTTGGAGTTGCTAATGTAAGAGAATTGTCAAATCTACTAGCTGTGCACACCAACGAGCTAAAAACATTTTAAAACTAATTGGGATCTTTTTGTGTAAACATTGCTATTCATAAATACAAACCAAGATGAGGTTTAATGTGAATATTCATTTGTTAATTTGTTACTCTTGTAATTCTTCTGCTTGTGTAACATTGCAGCTTCGTCAATTAGCTAATATGGGATGAATTATGTAGGTGGAAGCTCTAAAACGTGCAGATTGTTTAAGGCTGAAAGCCAAGGCATATCTCACAATGACCCTTCTCATTATGACTTTTGGTCAAAAATGATGTGCTATGTTATTCCCAGCAGAAAACCAGGCTATGTTTCTATAGTCAATTACAGACTCTGCGTTTCACAGACGGATTTTCTTTGTCTCGGGGACAAAACACTATTCCCAGTTTCATTACATCTGTCCCAGAGTGGTGAAACTCTAAAGGCAATTAGCCTTGGCCTCCCAAAGGATCGCCTCCATAGGGATGACATATGTTTATTGTTTGTTAAGTTTTTAAAGTTGAATTGACAGCAAAAAATAAATTGCATGCTCTTTTTAGGTCAAAAACAGAAGCACTGTAATTTGCTCTCGCATGATCTAAGTCATAGTTTATCTCAGCTGTCTCTCTATGAAAGCCTTATTTAGACTTTGATGAAAAGTTTTAATTGGCTTCGTCACCGACTCATTCAGTGTCTCCTGAGTCGTTGCTCAGATCAAAAAGCTTAAGATGTAAAAAGGAGAAATCCCCACATATTGATTTTATTTGTTTGGTATCTTATTCTTTTGATAGTACTTTAGCCTTACTTAATTATTTAGCTAACCATTTAGATCTTATTAAACCTATTGGTTTGAAGCAACATCACTGGACTGCAGACTGGGAACGTACTGATGGTAACGTACTCAGGTGGAGCAAAGGTACTTCAGAGGCTGTGTGTCGTCTAAATCCCTTTTCACTGACATCTGTCCGAGCAGAATGTCGGATTTCTGACTATACTGTGGCAAATGATTTCTGCTTTTAGGGTATAATGTTACACATTGTCTTAAAACACTATTAAAAAGCTTGATCACAATTACAATAGGATTTTTACAATGGCAAGAGATGTCACATGGGGCAAATTATTTTGTACAATAATATACCTGAGATAAAAGTGTTAGCAGTTATGTTTTTCCGTTCACACCATTATAAGATCCCCACGGTTTCCTTTTGGTAGATTAATTTTACCTTATGATTAATGCGTGAGCCGTGTGGGGAAAAAGAATAGCAAAAAAGGGTGTGCGTGCACAGCAATTTAGTCTAAGAGCAGGTATTAAAAAGTCAAATTTCTGTGCTCTGACTGAGCCAAATATGAGAGGACATTATGATTTTAAAGTAAATAGCCTGCATATGGAGCAGGGCATCTGCACTGACTAACCATAACCCACCCTCCTTACATTATGTATTTAAATACAGCAAAGTGATGAGACATGGCTCCATTGCTTATTTATAGTAATCATTTCATATTTACAATAGAAGCGACTGCTGTGCTTTGACAATGTTAAACAGTATGAGTTAAGATGATAGGTTATAGTTAAGGTTTATGAAATTGTCTTGTATTCTGTTTGAAACTCTTCTTCACCCTTACATTTCAATGTATTATGTATTATGCTTGTGCTCTCATGTTCAAATGAATTATGAGAAATGTTCCACGGCTTCATTGTTCTCATCAGGACATAGCAGCTGATGCCATCTGATTTCCATTATTTTTTTCCACAACACACAATCACAAACTCATTCAGTAACACCTTCTGCTGTCCCTTAAAGGGGCAATTTGTATTTTTTTTTTACATTCATTGTTATTTGTCCCGCTCAAGGTAATGCAAAATTCCAGCGAGAAAATAAAGTGCTTCACAATTAAACCACAGGTCCTTTTGCACATTTCATGAATGAAAAGGTGCAAGGAGAAAAACATCTTACTTTACCTGCCCCTTGCTCAATACACAAATCAACAATAAACATAGTGAAGAACATAGATAGTCTGTCAATCCCAGTTACTTAACAGCTAATAGAGTTACACCGGAAACACATTACTCGTCTTTCTATCTTCGTTATTCTTTCTTTACACATTCTTTTGAACTGGAAAAAAAGTATTTTAAATCACTCTGTAGGGAATAGCATAGTTTGATGCTATCAACTGAAATACGTATCTGCTTTGACGTAGTCGATGCATACTTATGTCTAGAAGGACATTTTTCTATTTGTCTGCTGTCCTTGTCCTCTGAACTAAAAACACTTGCATACATTTCTACTCAATAATACTCTGCTTTTGACCTTGTACACTAATAACGTCATTAACTCAAAAAATGCGTAAGCTTCAGTGAACCTTAAAGAGTCAGATGAGTGTGTTTAGCTCAAAACATTCAAAAATGAACTGAAATTATCAACACTGACGTGACTGAAGAAATAAAAGCTTGCACATTATGTCAATGATGCCCGTGTATTGTATTATAGAGAGGTGAAGAGAGGTGACGTATGATGTTTTTCTATTTAAAATATAATTTATAAATAAAAATAACATCTAGTTTTGTGTGAAAAGGCTCAGAGGACCACACGTCTTGCATGTCACCGACATCAAAACAGCCGTTACCTCGGCATACTTCACTTTGTCCATGAGGAGCGAGGTGAAGAAGAAAGGAAATGAAAACAGGTGAAAATCACTACAAGTCTGTTGAAGCTGCAGAGACATCTTCAGCGACTCTGAACAGTCTCTGGAGACAGACGGTTATCATGACGTCACTTCGGCGACTTTCGGGTGTGTGGTCTTTCTATTTATGTATTTTCACAGTCTGATACTTTAACCTTGAAATTGACAAACATGTGTAAATGATGGCATAATTTAAATCAAAATCTTACTTGTCTCTCTGCATTGACCGTAATAGTTTTTTTTTTTCTGAAATAAGGTTTTACGGGGTGCGACTGGAAGGGGTGGGATTCACCTCTCCATAGAGACAACTACTGAAGCCAGCATGCTAATCAGCTAACCCCGACTCGTCTGAATATACCACCTCGTACCTCGAGAGGATTAGTATCGCAGCGTCCAGTCTGCCTTCAGTCCAACATGAGAAGGAGCAAGAGAGTGTATTGTAATCGAGTTCTGCTCTTGATGCTGCTGCCCTCCCTCGCGTTCCTGGACTTCTCGTTGCTCGTCTTCTTTTCCTGCCACCACTAGAACTTCCCGGACTCTGCCGGGTGCAAAATCGTCAGTCCAACAGAAACTGAACAAAAACAGCAGTTACGTAATCAGACCACAGGGTAGGCTGGCAACTACCCTATGCCGAGGTTAGATTCATTCAACCCCACGTTACCTGAACAACAGCAGTGAATTTATATATTACTTAGTTTGTCCGCTAACAGAACACTGATAATGCACTATTGATATAACGACAGCTGTAACTAACTGGGTCACGTGAAGGAGGAAAAACTTGACGACGCCATAACAGATTCACTGTAAAGTGTGAGAGTGAGTCTGTTGGAGTGCTGATGCATCGGGGGATGAGGAGGGACTTCTGGGAGGGGTTGTTTGGGATGCTGCTCCGCTCTGTTGATGGCTGGAGTTAACTTTTAAATCTGAACCTTACAAATTGCCCCTTTAAAGCCGACGTTACGCACTGGACTGATCCTCTGTCCTGTTATTATCTACGTGCTCATTTACAGCAGAAATGCCCTGGACGTTTGCGTCACTTATAATGAAAGCAAATGGACAATTTAAATAAACCAAGATTAGCACATTGGATGAAAATAATAGAAATAAGCAGTTAATTGTTAAACAATGCACTTTCTTTGTTTCTAGTTCATTTGCTATTCTGTATATTAGTCACTGTTTAAAAGCTCCTAAAAACATATTTTCTGAATCACTTCGTATTAAAATGAATTCTACAGCGCTAGTTATTTTACAATACACATTTCTATATTTGTGTTTTTTCTGTGCTTTCTCACTTATTCTAAGAGGACATCTGGACAGCTCAACAGTTGAGAGCTTCTTGCTTATACTGGCAGGCAGAGCCGGTCCTGACTTCTCGGGGGTCTTAAGCTAAATCCTGCTCAGGCGCCCGCCTACCTGACCCGTGGCATGGAAACCATTTGCCATCGCCGAACAGTCACACCTGACACCCCAGTGCTCCCACTAAAATCCTCCCTCCTTTAAAACGGTTTGCTCCACCAGTCAGTTTAAGAACAAGTAGAATTATACATTACAGAAAGACAAGTAAAACAAGACCTGGGGTGAGGCAGAATCTACTCTACTAACAAAGGCAACCTGTAAATTACGCACAACAATACTATTATTCATTTTATTGGTCAAGCCCATTCAAACTGGCTTGCCAAGATTCCCCTGTATACTGTACATTCAAAAGTAAAATACTATTCGTACTACGGTTTAGCTGATGGTTGTTATTTAGTGAGAGATGTGTATCCAGGTTGCCCAGTATGGCAATCTACACTTTAAACCCATAGTATTCTGCATTTCTGGATTAAAATCTTTAAAAGTAGTTAAACCTATGTTATATATTTTCTTGATTTTTGTACTTACATTATATCAAATGTTTCCAACAATGTTTACATCAGTAATTTATCAGCTGTTATGGACCATTTCATTCGGTCGATGTTAAGCTAACATCAACATTTAAGGTTTCTTGCAGTTATTTCACCAGAATTAAATCATATAATGTGACTGTACTGTATGTCACATTTTATGGAGTTACCTCTTAGTGAAATCCTGGGAGCGACTAAGTTCAGACACAGTGTATATGGTTTGAGCTTTTATTGTGATAGGCCGGGTTTTCCCTGGGTTTTCAGGGGGCTCAGGTGCTGTCTGGGTTCCAGCATTTTCCTTAAATTTGCTTTGGGTGTCCTCCCACAAGAAAAGTTTATGTTTTTCAATAAAAAATAGAGAGCTTCTCATCAACATGGACAATTATTATTAAAGTTGTTTAGTTATTTTGGATGCTATCCACATTGATTTTATATTAATTTGGCTTAGGTGGTGCACAAAATGTTTTGGGTGCTGCACCTAAGCTATATATCAGTAGAGAAAACCCTGGTGATTGTTAATAATGGAAGTGGTAGATCTGCAATGCACTGCAGTTGACATCGTATGCTATTGTTTTGACTGAGAGCCGCCTAGTGGCAGAAAATACACACTGCGCCTTTAAATTCAATTTCTAATCAATAATCAGTGTCAATCCATTGGTTTCCATCTTGTATTAGGCCAGAGCTGTAACTAAACCTTGAATCAGAGACTAGATAATCATTGTCTTGTTGTTAAAATCATATGTGTCTATGAGGAGTGCCGTCACGCCCATAAGTCATGAGACAGAATAGAGAGAGAGCGAGCAGGCAGCGCATCAGCTTAACGTCACCGTTATCTGTTCACATCAAACTCGGAGACGACGGAACACAAGTTTACCTGACTGCTCTTCCTGCAGTTCACTTTCGTGGTGTTTTTTTTCCCCCCTCGTTTTCGTGAGCAGAAGCGTAGTACCGTTTCATCCTCTCATGTAAGTGGTAAACACTGACACCAGCTTTAACACGAGGGGGAGGTGGAGCTCTTGTGTTATTTGCCACAGGCCGCTGTCATCCAAATCTGATCAAGCCACACCCACACAGCCTCTATAATACAGATAAACACTCAAGCAAACAGCCAGACTCCTGTCTTAACCTCCCAACGCTGGAATTTAACCAGAAATGTCATTTTCTTTTAATATGTAAATATCATGTTCTCAACACCTTTGATTTATTAAAGCATCTCAGACCATGGTTTCAGAATAATTAATGTTCTTTTAATATGAGATTACTCTGAAAGCATATTCTTAGTCACTTTAATAAGTCAATGATGTGTTCACATCATTGTGATAACAAGAAAAGCACTAATTTGTACCTTATAAATCAAAGCAGTATACAGTAACATAATAGGTCAAATTAAATTTCACACATGAACAGTCGCTTAACAATGAAAAAATACACATATTTAAAATTTCCCACTAGGATCAATCAAAATAAAGCTGTTACAAAAGGATATTTTCTATTTCTAATTTCAGGTTTTATATGCTGGATAGTTTGGGAACTGAGCAGAAATAAATGATCTATTATCACTACCAATTAAACACTGAGGCACAAGCACTGAACAACTAGACATATTAAATAACAAATATTCACTTAAATGATTACAACATGTAATCAAAATGAATTTTTAAGCCTGGAGAAGGTTACATGAATGAAATGTTTTTGTAAAATTATAAACTAAATATGAATCTTTTATTTCTTCAGCACAAATAGTCAGAGACTCCAAGCGGTAAAAACGTGCTTTTTTGCAGTATTTAAAACGTGCAAAGACGTAATGGGCTTAATGGGATTTTATCAAAAACGTTAGCGTCAAATATAATACTACAAGTGCTACAAGGTTTGGGCCATCACTGTTATTACATTGGGCAGGAAGTTGATTTTTATAATATGCAAATTAAGGACAGAGTTTATTTATTAATAATTAAAATTAATTCATCCATGCCAGTGATTATATCGGCAATATTCCAAGCAGCCTCTTCTTCTAAAACAGTAAATTACTGTTTTCTATGCAGGCTTTGTATTTGATTAACACGTTTATCTTGGGAACATGCAATTATGAAGCCTCCATTAGCTCTCCATTGTCTTCCCCTTATTGAAATGGATTTTTCTCCTAACCATTCGTGTGGTGGCCGCTCCTTAATTTAATCTGAACGGCGAGGTAGTATGAAAACATCAAAGGTCTCTGAGGCAGCACCTTGCTCCCAGTCTAAGCAAAGCCTGGCTAACTCTCTTTCTAAAATAAATGCCCCCTCCACATAATTGGTGACTGAGGCTCCAGCTCATGCACACTCCATTTTTTTTTTTTTTTTTTTTTTTGCCGGAGCCTCCCTTGCGAAAACAAATCCTCCATTCCCGCAGCCGCATTACTGCATAGTCACTGCGCCAGAATCCCCATGGCAACAGACATGTGCAACAGTCTTGGCACCAAAGTCGAAGAGAAAATCAACAAAACTAGAAAAATTAACTCCCATAGTGTGTAGTCGCTGCAG
>JAPQRN010000002.1:21046737-21067073 GCA_037367275.1 Coranthus polyacanthus | reverse complement strand
CAAATTGAACCAAATTAGACCAAATCATATTTTAACTCAAGTATATACAAAGTGTATGTGAGTAATCAGTAAAGTCAGCGGCGTATGGTGTGTGCATGTGTGTGGGAAATGTATGCAAGGGTGTTGGAAGGTGCAAACACAAAAGTAACATAACCAAACCAAAGATCAAACTGAAATAACGGCAGGATGCGTGCAGCCGGGAGGTCAGGTAGAGAGTGATTCAGCTCCGCCTTGGGCTCAACTGACCCAGGAACTCCTGGGCGCCACAGATGTCCCAGATCACCTAATTACCAGTGAGAAACACGCTAAGGTAAAGTAAATTATCACCCCCAGAGGACCCCAGGGGGCATAACACCTACTGTACCATAAAATTATTTTTATTATCATTATTATTATGCACAGGAGGATTTAAGGATCCAGATGAGCACTTCTCTAAGCATAAATCTGCAACACTGGACCGCTGGTCGGTTCTAGTTGTGATGACACAAATTATACTTCAGTTTTGAGGAGAAATTTGACCACTCCGCTGATGGATCTAAAACATTTTAAAAACTCCAAAAGGTTAAAAACCCTGTGCGTCTAATATGGTAGGTGTCGCTTGCTGTGACAAAGTCAAGAAATATCACTCAATTCTGCTGTTTCCCTCTGTTCTACAGAGCTTTTTAGTGACTTTCAGCTGACTTTACAGTCTGCACCTGTACTGTAATTATTGTGCTTCAGTCTTAGAACTATCATTAATCTCATCTCAGAGACAGCAGACAAAGCTCCAATAAACCCTCTGTACACTAATCACCCAGTATAAACAGTAGACAGAACCAGTTAGCTTCTAGCTATTGAAAATAATGGGGAAGTGCTTAGCTATAGATAAATACTAACATGCTAATCTGTATTCTAAAACAGTATGCGAGAAAAATCCATAGTATGTTAGTACTGGACACTTGCTTGCATAAATATCCCACAGTGCCATACAGTAGTGATGCCAGCAATAACAAACGGACTGCAGACAATAGTGGACGGTGGTGAACATCGCACAGATGCCGACAGAGGTGAGGCTGGCCGGTAACCAAGGTTACACACCTCTGACAAGGAAGCTTTCAGGAAGTGCAGCGTACTCATGCCCTGAGATACATTCTACTGTGTATTTACACAAAAAGTATGTTGAATGACATACATAGTACAGATATTGAGCATGTTGTGCATAGTGTTGGATTTCAGACGGAGATGCAGATTTTGTATCGGCGGAGAACAAATGCAGAGCTAAAAGAGTGTGAATACTGGACCTAATTTCTTCACTACATAAAAATTTATTAGTTGTTGAAGTGAGGTTTTTTATGCACAAATTTAATTAACATTTCTTACCTATCCCTATTGCTAACATGTTCAAAATATCAGTATTTTAAGGTGATGTCAGTGTAGTGTTCACTTGCCAAAGAAATATAATTGTCTACATCTTTAAAACAAACTCATGTCAGTTTCACCATAAATACATCTAACTCTGCTTAATTCTGCTGTAGTGCTCAAAATCTAGACCAGTGGTATTGCAGCAGTATTTTACCACTATTTCAGCGGAACAGCCTGCTTTCGTCTGTATGAAAAGCTAAAAGTGACTGAAAGCCAAATGCCCTTGAGAGTAGTAGATTGCCCCATTGTATCAGGCTGTCTTCCATTTCTTTCCCCTCTTGTGTAGCTTGATTTAAGGGTGTCACGGTCATCGAGCCCACATGACATCCCGTCCAAGGTGATAAAAGGGGGAACTCTTTAACCATGATTAGCAGCAGCACTAGATTACTTCAATTAGTGTGTAATCATCTCCGACATTAGAGGTGAACAGCCTGACGCCTGAGCGATTCTCAAATACCATCACTCTCACGCCCAGTGCTACCAATATCAATGACAGCCATGATTTCTTTACACCCTCTTCTGAATGTGCCTCTCATTCCTCCCCATCCGGTCCTTCAGGGCTTTTCTGGCCTTTAGGAAAAAAAAAAAGAGAGAGCATATCCATACGTGTCACTTAGAGTACGTCACTGTCTTAACTTGTCATTTGCATTTGGCGTGTCAATGCTGCCATTTGACAGCCACTTCCGCTTCATTGCAACTAAATGTCAAACTCTTTGACAGCATAAAGGTCACTGAAGAGCAGTTTAGGGAGTGTGTTTTAATATCATGTTGACTGTCTGCAATCTGGCATTATCAATATAGCCAAAAATTGGCATTAGTGGCGGTGTCCAGAGTGAGGGGAAATTTAAAGAGAATTAGGGATAATGAGGACTTACAAATGGGAGTCAGTATGACTGATGCACTTCCCATCTTTTGGTGACTGGGATTGGGGTCACTGGCTTTGAGGCAGAAAAGTCAAAGCACAACTGAAGCTTCCTTTTCCCTTTGCCTCTTTTATGTGCCTGATTTTCTTTTTTTTGTCTCTTTGGACTGTGGATGATCATAGCCCACAGCTGTTAATTTCACAGTACACGTGTGCACGCATTCGCAAGATAGCAAACACGCGAGCGCACACACACACACACACACACACACACACACACACACACACACACACACACACACACACACACACACACACACACACCTTAAGATGAATTTAGTTGCACAGAAACAGACTAAAGGATGAAGGAGTATACTGCAGCATGATTCAGCCTCATTAGAACTGCTTCCATACAGATTCTAGCTTGATGTTGAAGATGTACTTCTAATTTGAATGCAACCAAAAGGAGTTTTTTTTTTTTTTTCCCCCAGACGCTATTATTATGTCATATGGGTCAACTTGTGAATCACAAAGACAGAGAGGGAGGGAGAGGGATAAACAGAAATGAAAGCCAACAAGAACCAAAGCCTAATATTCAATTCTCCAATGAAACCTAATCTCTCTCAGCGAGGGACTGTTTTCTGCCAACAGGGGTCCATAGCAGTAGCATCTATGCACATGTCTCGGACCATCTCCTCCACATTACTTGCAATTTGGAAGCAGGAGGGACCGTGGGTGCCCCAGTAAACTGTCTTCGGAGACTCGTGCTCTCTCTCTCCATCTCACTAATTGGTTATCTATCCTCATTTTACCCCTCTCCTTGGTATTCAGAGGAGGAGCTCCTCTTACTTTGTCTTGGCCAAATTACTCTGAATAAATCTTGGACGATAAGAACAAAATATCTCTTCATCAATGCCACACTCCTCCATGATAGGAGTACAGCACTTCACCCCAGGAAAAGTGTAGGGCAATATTTAAAGATGAAATAATCTCCTGCTTTTGTCTGTCTGCGTTCTTTATTAACTTCTCAAATCACCCCTGGTATCATCTATAAACACGCCAGACCATTTATTCATTATAGCCGGTTTCACTTTGCTGCCCAGTACAACGTCACCAATGTAACCAATGCACCGCTGTAATGGCCGTATCTCCGCCTAATTTACCAACATACCAGCTCAGCTTGGATGGTTTAAAGAAGATTCCTCTGCTCCATGCTTTGCACTCCCCCCTCATTAGTCTGACTGCATGTGAAAGTATGACTCAGCTCGTACCCTTGTATCATAAGTGTTTTTAAAATCACACTCATTAAATGTAGCCCTGCTTTATTTCGCCTTTTCCATTTCCCACATGCTCACTGCTCACTGACAATTATCTCCCTTGAAAGATTTGTGCATATGTGTATTTGTTGCTTATCTACAGTATACTGCGCATGTGTATTCAAATGTGCCGTGCCTTTGGGATAATCACTGAGGTATGTAATCAAAAGCACAGCGCAAGTAAATAAAGCAACTCAATAAACAGACCCAACAATATTTCTTCTATTAACTAATGAAAACACGTAAATTAATAATGAGCAAAACTGATAAGCTTAAAGACTGAAACTAATATAATAAATTAGACCACTTTTTAATTTCCCCTTTAAAGAGACCACTTTCAGGACTGATTAAAAATGGAAAAAGTAACAAGCAACATTCTGCAGTAAAAAAAAAAAATAAAAGTCTAAGTTGACATAAATAAGGAGGCTCTGACAGTGACCCTATTGAAACACTTTCAGAACTATTGTTAACAGAATTAATTCACCTCTGACTTTAACGATTAAACCACATCTTATTACTTAAATGGAATAAGGGACTGAACTTTTTACTCAAGGTCTAACACTCAAATTATACGCCACCATCACAAATCATAAAATAAACAAAGCCCTGGCCATTCTGTGTCTCCTTTTTGCTTAACTTAACATTTATGTTTTTTTCATCATCTTCTGTATCTCCACCTCCAAGTTCAGTTTTTTGTATTTGTCATCTAGATTATAGACTGGAGGATTATAATTGAATATTTATTGGTCTTTGTCCATGGACAACTCAACATTAATCATTTCTCCTCTAATCCAGCCTGTCTTTTATCTTCCCACATAAAGGAGAGTTAATCCCCAAATCCCTGTTTACAGCACACAGTCGTTTCTCCTGCTCGCTTGATGAAGTGCCATTGGTTAGTTTTGTCAGGTGATGATTGCGAGCCACCAAGGTTATGCACAAGTTTTATTTCGCTCTAAATGTGTGAGGATATTTTAATAACCTGTGATAAAATAAACTTGTGAACTGAGCCGTTACTTTTTTATATTCCGAGTGTATTCTGAATGCCCTGAATCGACTGCGTTTCATAAAAGCCGAGTTAATCCTGCACATATACTCTTCTGTTTTTGGGATGATGTAACTATTAACTTAACTTGTCATTATTAGGGATAATAGGTCTGCATTTCACGCACATCCAGTCGTAGGAAATGAGTCCAAAGTGGCCTAAAACTGTCACAGAAGTGAGCAGTTTCACTTTTAGGAATAGGAGTAAAACCATTTTATCAGTGTCCTTAACCTGTTCTCTTGAGAATTACCAGAAGCAAAGAGCTGTCCTAAGAATTCCCAGCAGGGTCTCAAAGATAAGAGTGCATTCTGTTTGACCTGGGAAGTCAGACTTTCCATGTTCCCGGTCGGTGATTTTTGGATTTGGAAAGAGCTAAGGACCCCCTCGAAAACGCGATGCTGCATCTCAAGGGGCTACTCTCTCAATAAATTCAATAAGGAGCAAAAGCTGTGGTAAGATACTGGAGAAAAAATAAGCACATTTGTCTTATTTGTGTCTCAATAAATCAGTCAGACCCACAGTACTATCAAACTCCTATCTGTGGAAATGTGTTTATACTTGAAAATACAACATAATGTGCTTGTTGCTGTGTCTCTGTTTTCCTTTTCTCTCTCCCCTTTCCACTCACCCTAACCGGTCGAAACAGATGGCCGTCCACCCTGAGATCGGTTCTGTCTGAGGTTTTTTTTCCTTCCCGTCGTTGCCAAGTGCTTGCTCTCGGTGGATCTGTTGTTTTCTCATATAATACTGTAAGGTTTTGAACTTATGATAAGGGCCTTGAGATGATTTTTTGTTGTGATTCGGTGCTACATAAATAAAACCGAACTGATCTTTCAACCGTTATTGCTGACAGTGGCTAACCTTTTTTTTTTTTTTTCCACCATTGCATTGTATTTATTGACTTTCAGTTCATTTAAATGAAGCAATAAAATACATCACAACACTCCCATACTCTGGGAAAAAGAAAGGAGCCTTAACATGTCATGTCTTAATTATCTACAGACAAGCCAAGGCTATTTATACTGTACAGCACATCTCATACACAAAGGCAATTCAGTGTGCTTTACAGAAATGAAAGAAACATCCAGGAGGAAATTAAAAAAGCGCTTAAACAATTAAAGATCAAAAATATTAAAAGATATAATTAAAATAGAATACAGAGTACATGAAATCCTAATAGAAGAGAATAAAATAATAATAAAAAAAATGTATTAAAATGATACAAAGAATATACAGGACTCCAGATTTACAAAACATTAAGACTTATATATATACAGAGTCACAAGTCAATTATGAAATGCAGAAAAGGTGTCAAGATCTTATAAAAATCTTTAATCTTCTCTTTTGCCAGATAAGTCATCATTCTAATAACAGGTTAAAAGACACCTCTTTAATCCACTGACTTGAAGTAGGTCCTTGAACGTCCTTCCATTTTAAAGCAAGAACACGCTTGGCATGCAAAAAGCTAAACCTACAAAACAATTTCCCTTCCGTCGCTTCCTTTCTTTTCCTGCAGAAGCCACAATCTGCCTTCTACAGAAACAACACTCTGTGGTAGTTTCGAAAATTAATTGAAGAACTGCTTTCCAAAACTTTTGAAGCTTCTCACAATCCCACACACGATGAAACGCGGCGCCTATTTCTCCATTACATTTAATACAGTTATCAGAAATGTTAGGGTTAAAACGATGTCATTTTACAGGAGTAATGCAGGTTCTGAACAACCGCTTGTCCTGGAAAAGCCAGAACCTGATGTTAACAGTTTGGGTTTGGTCTAAAAGACATGCACCTTCTTCCAGGTGTCTGTTTGAACCGAGATGTCTGTTTGAAGATCATTTTTCAGTGCAGACAGATATGAAAGACAATTTTCTTTAGAAGCCATAATCATAAAACTTTGATAGCTGACCTTTGTTATGGAAATGGTTTCTGGCGAGAGTCTCAGCAGTGAACAGTGTGGCTTCTTATGTGGTTTTAATTTTTGTATTTATGAAACTTCTTATCTGTAAATACTTAAAAAAGGTTTCCAAGGAACATTTATCAGCTAATCCAAGTGTGGATGTGTGAGACAGGAGTAGCTGAGGGACATCCACGGGACAGAGAACCACAAGACACCTATACAGAACCAAACATTAGTTTGGGTTTTTGTACTGGTTTCGCCACCTAAAAAAAGACCCATCCAAAAACAATCCATACTACTTTAAGTGTATGTTATACTTAGGATATTTCTTCTGCTTTACCTTGCCAACATACAGTCCTTTTCGACAGGGAATCGAAGCCCTGAAGCGCTCTTCAAACCAATCAGACGTTGGCATTTTATCACACTGGTTCAGATCCAAACTGACTGAAAAAAGTAGCCAATGGAGGCGGTGGTAAAAGACGTTAAACTGCGGGTGTTTTCAAACTGATCCGGTGGTTCTGAAAACAGTGATATAACGGCTTCGGTTTCTTGTCAGAAAATGAACGAGGTTTGGCCGACTGTCACTGAAGACAGGTGAGTTGCACACGCCTGATTAGAGGGGGTTGATATTTATTTTTTTATTAAAATTTCATGACGCAGAATATGATAAGTTTGACTCAGCATCAAGGTGTCACATAACTCATGTTTTAGTGTTAAGTATCACTTTAATCCTTTATTCATCCAGAACCGGCATTCCTATTTTCTTTTTTCTGGAACGCGGACAACCTGGATTTGACGTCATTGCAAGCTCCCACTTCTGCGGTAAATGTAACACATGCGTATACTTTTCCGTAGCTGTTTGACCATGTGTAGAGCCCTGGAAGAAAGCTTCTCCATTGGATTCAAACTGGACAACAACTCTGACTGTAATTGTTACCTCAAAGCTCCAGTACAATACATATTTAATTGTCTTGGACGTGCATTCTCTTTCACCTGGCGCTCCCCTGCTGCAGTTCATCTCCATTGCTCTAGCTCCTCCAATCAAGTCAGTTTTCTTGCCAGTCCTGACGACACGAACTCCATGCCTGTCTCAAACACCTGTCTCAAAATTCCCTCATCAATCTCAGGTTCTATACCTGCCCACATCCACACCTCTTCTGCCAGACTGTCACCGAGCCTTTGTTTGCCAGTGCCTTCTAGCCTTTCTTCCTCCTGTTTCTGGATTTTGCCTGTTCTGGCCTTCTGCCTGCTCCATCCTGGTTTGTGTCTCTGCCTAGTTCTGAGCTCTGTCTGTCCAAAGATCTTTCTTATGCATGCCACAGCCAGTGATTCATTCCTGGTGTCTGTGTGTCCTGCATCTAGGTCCTCTTCCCTGTTACAGAGTAGTCCAGCCATGACTTTTTATACATACCCCACCTCTGCATATTGATCAAGCATCCCTGATACTTGATATTAAAGCCAAAGGTGAACCTGGACCATTGCCATGTTAATGTTACTAAGGACACTGATATAATAGATATAATAAACAAGAGGCAAACAATCTACATTCCTAAATCACTTCAAAATGGTGCGTAATCACGTTGTGTGCACAAACATGAAGGCAGATGAAGGCAGATGAATGACTCAACCTATGTATTTACCCTTAAACAGTTGCTATCAGTATCATCACTGTATTTTTGTAAACTTTCAAATAATGCTGCATTCATAATAATGCCAATGTGTTCCTTACTCTGTACTGTTTCAATTTTCTTCAGAAGCTTTCGGTTTTAGACAGTTCACACTTCCATTTTTCTTATTCACTAAAACCACAATATGTTCGTACTCATAAAGACTTGATTGTTTTAATTTATTTATTTTTATTTTCAAATCTTTTAAAACTTGGGGCGTGCAGGAGGAGATGCTCTCAACATCACAACCAAACTAGACAGTTGTGTATGAATGAAAAATAACGCTTTAGAGTTAAATAAATCTGAGTCAAAACAATGATATATGTACAGTAATATTATTCCAAATACAACAATATTCTGAATTTGATACATGCTACAAACACCAGACTCCATTTGGATTTAGGGATTTGAAATTTGAGATGCCAATTAATTGTCATAGAAATAATTATGATTAACAGTATGGCCAATATACCTCATGAAGAAGAAGGGACATGTAGAGGCGTAGGATTTTGAAAAATAGAAAATTAAATTATATTTCTGTTTGCCTTTTGTTAATTAAAATTGAACATGGCATGTCATGGCTTAGACATACAAAGCCTGTTACTGACATATTCAACCAAGGCACAAAATATACAAAATAAACCATGTGCTATGGCCAAAAAATTATGCATAATTAAAAAAGGAAATTACGCAGACGTGATATAACTTAAAGCCCGGTTGTGAAATATGGCTACAGCGTTACTTCTCCATTGAACTCACGGCAGGAGAAGAATGAGAAGCAACGAGATGCCATTAAAAGATTCAAACGATGGTTAACGATGTGGAAATAACGAAAAAAATATGTTATTTCTGTTAGTTTCATCAAAACTGTTTTTATACAGGTGAATGGAGATGATTATCATGATTATGTAAAATACTCACCATTATCTCAAATAATTACAATGTGACAATTAGGAAGTAATTGCGATGGGTCTATTTGGATTATAATGACTTAGGCCTTCTTCCAAATGGAGCATTTTCTGATCAAGACATGTGTGATATGCTGATATTACTCTGGTTTTTGAAGGATACCTTGGACATGAAGACCGCACATTCAGAATTGGCGTCTCGTTTGCAGGTTTTAGCGCAGCTCACGACACACACAACTGTTCTCGATCCTCTCTGGTCGAGACGGATGCCTGAAAGAAAACCCTGCATTTATGGTCATAAGGAGAAGCACGCGCACTTTTAAACATTATTAAAGACTTGGATATGAACAGGTTTTTGCTTAAAACGCAATGACGACCTTTTCGCGAAGGCGGCTGAAGGAATGAAGGAAGGAGGCTGTGTTCGCACGGTCGAACATCTTCACATCGCCGGAAAACTTTGAAAAAAATCCTATTTTTAATCAGGATGCGCGGCTGATTTTAAATAGGAATATCAGCAGGACATTCGTTTTCATTAGACATGTAAACAGCTTATTCGCAATATTGCCTTTTTCAGAATAAGTGCAAAATAAAAGTCATATTTTGTGCATGTAAATGTGAGTGAAGGCTAAGATCTGACATATCTAATCTGAAAGCACAGATTAATCATCTAATTTCAGGCTCTATATATAAGCACTTACTGTAGCTCAGACCATTCACTATGGGATACTGATAATTTCACTTGATTAACTAACTAGTGAGGACGAACATCTGGTAGCAATTAACCTTCAGACCTGCGTTGATGCCCATGGACCAGCATGCATCGGTAGAGCTGGGCTGAGCTCCAGACCTCTAAAAGCACATTTCTTTCTACAACAACTGTTACTCTTCATTGTCATACATATTGAAGCTGTGGAGGTTAAAGGTTGTTTTTCAGTCAAAGATGACTAGAAGCAAAAGCCAAAGCCGGATTAACACACAAGGATTCCCGGTGAGGGAGAAAAAAAAAAAAAACCCAAAAAAACATCGATTGTTTTCTGCCCGTCATCTATCTATCTTAAGTCATAGTATTGATACACATCCTGATTGTGTCATTCACCCTGTTAAGCAGAGTCGACGCCTGAATTAAATATATCCATTAATTAGTCATACGGCGGCTTGGATGAAGCTACAGATAAATTTCCTCCGTTTGACCTTGTTGCCATGGAGGATGATTTTGCCAACGTGTACAAATCATCCAGGTCTTAACATTTACTCTTGCCAATTCAGAAATGCTGTGTGTGCGCAGCACTCTGGTGGAAATAAACAACATCATGCCGGATGCAGTCTTTATCCACCTGATCCAGTGTTTTGTGGCCAAGGTTACAGAGGCAACAACAACCTTCAGAGGTTTCTATGTAATAGTAAATTGGTCTGTTTGTGCGGAATGAGAAAAAATGAACGCAGGCTGCTTTATCTATGTATGACTTATGATGCATACTGCTCACAAAATGTGATGAAGAGAGAAAAACATCGGGCAAAAGGTCATCTGTGAGAAAGTAATATGCATTGGTAGCTTCTTTGATTTTTAAAAAAAAACTATGCTTCATAAGTTAATCGTAGGATTTGTTCACTGTACATGAACATAACCACAGCACAGCAAGTATCTTTGCACGCAGAGCAGCTTGGAGCGGACTTCTCCGAGCAGCTCTCCAAACCAAATGCTGAAATGCTCATCTGGTACCTGTACACGGTCATAAAAGACCATAAAATCTTTTGTAGTGGAGTTGGGACGCGCTGAATAATAGCCTCATTATGTCTCATGTTTTAATGAAATGTGTTTACCCACAACAAAGGGTCTATTTCATCCATGCAGTAGTCACTAAAAAATATATATATATATAAGCTTCAGGACTGCAGTTTTGAATCCGTTCCAGTCTAACCTGTCCCGCCTATCAGCAAGAAAAGTAGTAGGAGCAGCATTTTAGCGCTGCAGATGTAGACATGTTCCCCTCACTGCAGTGGAGCTACGCCAAACTACACACTGTAACAAACCCTATAGGACAGTCTTTTACTGATTAAGTCTAAGTCGAAACTTACCACAGAGTTGACCAGCTCACAGAGTTAAAATGCTTACTGACTAGTTAGCTGGTAACATTTGTCAGCTGATGGAAAAAGGCTTAAAAAGCGAAGCAGCAGAAGGCAAAGAAATATAACAGTCATCATAAAATATGTGAACATAAGCTATTTTTCCTCCATGCTAAGACAATTACTACACAGACTTCATTTCAGAGTTGTCGTTCGTTATCAGGGGTGAAGTGCAACTAAATACTTCTGCCCCAAGTATTGTACTTTTTTTCATTTTTACACTTTACACTTTCTTTTTCAGGGAAATGTTTTCAAATGCAAGAACCGGGTAAGAGGTAAGACGCAGGGATCACTCGGGAGGCAGAGTAAAAGTCCAAAATCCACATCTTGACTTGCAGCAAGAGGTTACTCACAGGTAGTCAGTCAGCATGGCAAACAAAACAGGCAGGGAGCAAGAAGCTGAAAATCAGTGACAGTCCAAAAACCCAATAAATCCAGCAAGGCAAACTACAATCAAGGATTCTGCAGAGGCAAAAGTCAGGTGCAACAGACAGGCCACACAACACAGTAAACACTAGAAAACGAGGAACAGCTGGAAGACAACCTGCCAACTGACGACGGAAGAGGTTGGACGACACATATACAAAGGGCTTGTGACCAACGATTAACAGGTGAGACGCTGTCCTCGTCTCATTTCCCGGTACGTTGCTCCTCGAGCCCTCGCCTCCACTCGCCGCCATTTTAGATAAATGTCAGTTAAAAATGAGATGTGTGCAACAGCTGCATCATCTGTCCGTTATTTTTTGTTACCGCCGTATCTGCCAGACGAGTGTTCGTGTAAACGTATGATTAACTTTTAATTAAGCTCGCGGCGCGGCGTAACGTGTCGGTAGGCGATGTAGGGGTGTCATCCATTGTTTAATTTAACACTCGTGTGGTAGGAAACGCTTCTGTTTCTGAACACGGCTCTGGGCGGAGCTTAGGTTGAACTTAGATTTGACCGTTTTTATGTTGTACTCAAACGAAATAAATCCTTCCACCTTATTAGTTGTGTTGTCTTGTTTATTCATTTTGTCTGTTTTCCTCCCTCGCAGCTCCAGCTTTTTATTTACAGTTTAAAGTACATCATTTTGCCTTATTTTCAATAAATTACATTGACTTACTTTACACTCGTCTGTCCTTTTATTAGGAAGCAACCTGTGTGCCTTCTTGTTATTCCTTCCAAATATTACTACAATTTAAACAGTAATTCACATTTCCTGGGGTTCTGATCTCCAGGTGTTGTTGTCGGTTCCATTTCCCTCCTTCGCTGTGACACGCACACACAAGTTCACACACAAGTTTGATGGCACATTTGATCTTTTTAAACTAATACAACTTCGGAATGAGGAAAACTTTCATTTTGCCCCTGCCGTGGTTTGTATGATTTGTTTATTTAATGTCCTGAAGTCACAATTTTACAAGTGGAGACATGGCGAGATCCAGACAAGAGAGAGAGAGAGAGACAGGGAAAAAGAGAAGGCAGAGGTAGATTTAATTAACGTCAGCGTCCAGACTTCACATTTGTCCACATCAGGGTTGTTTTTCATTTGTTTATAGCTTCTGTCTCTGTAAAATGTGCAGTTTTTAAATTCGTTTCAGCTTGTTTCTGAGTCGACCAAGTAAATAAAATAAATGCTGTGGGTACGTCCTGTTGGGCACTTCTGTCCTTCAAAATAAGAGCATATGCTCTTAGAAGTAGAGATTACGCAATAAAAGCATGTTAATTACATTAAATATTACTAATGCTACAGTTAAATTATTTTCTCATTTCACTCACTTAAGTAACAACTGAACGTAATGTAGTAATTCTATAAATCATAAAGCACAAAACGGATCAGTGTAATGTTTGCAGTATGGTTCTAAACATGCAGTCATATTTCCATCTTGCTCAATATTTAGACTTTTTTTTTTTAATTCAATAAAAACAGCAAATTCAATGAAATGTAATTTTCATGTAAGACACAACAAAACCCATTTGGTTGGAATATGCAATTTTTGCTGTTTCAAGCCATTGTACTGTTGACGCAGGAAGCAATATTTAACAAAATCCAAAGTGAGAACCTGATCATCACAGCTTGCATCTTTTATTATTATTATTATTATTATTATTATTATTATTATTATTATTAAAGGCTTTAGTATTAATTTATGAGGGTTATTGGATGCATGAAAATTAGAGCCACTTGTACAACTGGGTACCAAAGGGTTACGGCTGCCTGTAGTTGTAGAAATCATAAAGTAATGTCACTTTCTCCATCTAATTTTTAACACCTAATTAGTTTTCCCTCCAAGTACCACAGCTAGGTAGAAAAAAAAAAAACAGCACATAAATATTAAAGAGAACAGGCTCCTCGTTTTTCTAACTCTGTTTAAGTGGGTTTGACATACACTCCCATTTTCGAGCACACTCGTTCTTTTTTTTTTTTTGGATGAAAATGCCTCCACTAACAGATGGCTGTAGCAAATGTAAAAAAAAATATCATTTTTTCATGAGTTTGTTAACGTCCTGTTTTATCGAGCAGGGCGTGGAAAATATCACGGCGAACAAATGGAATTAAAAGGCAATTTCTCAAAATAACGCTAAATCTTTGGCACGGTACAAGGAAAGGAGGAAAAAAAAAAAAAAAAAAAAACACCCCATGATTTATTGTGACTGTTCACATTTGGCCACCATTGATTAACTGTGTCCTTAGTTGGCACCACCTCAAACGGTATTCCTAAATGATGATTAAAAAGAACCAGTGGAGAGTGTAAAAGAAGGTGAAATAAATATGTTCCAGTTAATTTGAAGAGATGTAAATAACGTCAAAGTCTACGTTTTTGTTCCTTTTTATACTTCATTTACCCTGTTGAAGGCAACTGATGAATATTAAGTATGTTTACCCAGTTTATTTTGTCACTGGAGATGGTTTACCATAATGACACTGCCAAGATTGTGTTATTCTATTAATTTGGCAACAAAAGCTATTCATCTGTGCTTTTCAGTATCTGGAAGACTGTTTAACACCCAGGTGGGAAACTGAACCAAACAATAAGGAATCTGATTTTCCCATTTAGCAGCATATTCTGGCAGTCTCTCATTAACCTGATGTCATCATATTGTAAATGGCAACAAGACACACAAATGATTACGCCATTCAAGTCGGTCGCTGTCCACAATCGTTATAATAAGAATCAAATAAATACAGGACTCCGGACCAGGCTTATTGTATGTTTGATGCACTTATCTTATATTATTGTCTTATTCAACGTCAGGAATCGCAAAAGTTTCTGAACCAAAAGTAAGTTTCATATCTGCATTTCAGTTTAGTTTCAAATTATAGTATTTAACCACTCATGCCACTTCTCAACCTTGCCTCTCAGGATTATGTTCATCCGTCAACCAGGAGTTATGGACGTTACTTAAACTAAACCCACATTCTGCCATATTCCTCTGTTCTATGTTCTGTATGAACCTTTAAGTTCTGGGGGGTGGGTCTCTGGGATTAAGACGACCTTCCTGTGACAGACATGGTGTGAATAGTACTCTAGTATAGTACAATGGTTGTATAGTACAATGCTCTTTTATCATCTAGACATGCAGGAGCAAGGATGATTACAAATTCCTGGTCTACATGAAGAAATAATGTAAAGGCCGGGTAAAAAAAATAAGATGATAAAGTTCTGGTGTCTGTCATATAATGTGCTGCCAGTTAAGCACAATGTGCGCTTCTTTTGCTTTAATTTAAAACATTCAACAATATAATACTGCTATTTTCAATACTTTGTTGTTCTAGATCACTCCTCTGAATCACGTTTACACATCAAAAGCCCTGTTAAGCAATGAATGGTTTCTATCCACTGAAACGCTAGAGGGCTTTTAATTTGAAAGAGTAAGGAAGTGTTGAGTTTGTATTAAAAGTGCGATGCAGCAAATGGGAGCAGATCAAAATGAAGTTTCACGCAAAATATGACCATTTGAAACAGAGGGAATTAGAAATAAAGGCCTGGTACCTCCTGCAGCTGTGGTAAATAAAGGACCCGGTCACCATTTGAGGAAATACCGTAAGCATATTTTTGGTTAGAAACGTAGAGATTAAATATACTGTACCTGTGGTTTGCAGAAACGCACAATGGCATCGTTACGGGAGGACAACTTCAAGACATGGAGTAACGTCTAATGGTTAAGCGACTACTGTGCGTATTTTTATGGTTGGATGGGGTTTTGGAGATATCGGGGGTATTGCCATGAGAAAAATGTTTCGTTTTCTTCTTAATACTGAGATAAAAAAGTCTTTAAATATAAACTGGTGTTTTACCTCATGGCAAAACTGGTGCTTGTTGAGTTGTGTTAACATTCTCTCCAGCCTCTCAAAGAGTATTCATTCACTCCCCACAGTCCCACTCAGATATACCCTTATCCTTCTTATCCTCAGCAAATCAATACCTACCTCAGCTACTTTGGGAATCAGCCATCCACACACACCAACTAAGAAGCGATGCTTCAAAAGCACAAAGCAGAAATCCTTGGTGGAAATCTTTGCTTGCGTTAGCATCTTCAGGTCTATCCCATGGTATTTGAACTTTTAGAATATACTGAACAACTCATCCTCATCAGTGAGCAGACTGGTTATTAGTGGAGCTATTTGTGGATGTCTCTGCAATGAGTGAATGTTTGTCTCCAAATTGAAACACTACCAACACGTTCTTGAATCGAATATCAAACATTTACACCATCTATTCCCTCATTATAAATGGATTTCATGAAGTGTTGCCCAATTTCTTGGAGGGCAATTATTAAAAGTGCCTTTAATGGAGGTCAATGAGCTTGGTCCAAGCCATCAATCTAATTGTGTGTCATTTGAATATCATGAATCATACCATACATGTTTACATTTGACATTTCTTTGCACTTAACAGTGCTGTAATATCTTTGCCTGTTTCCTGTAATCATTGGTGCATGAATATTGATGTGGTATCTCTCCAGGCACTTCATCTAAAATGAATGAAGACGGGCCTCCAGCTCAGACAGATCTGCACAAACACGGCATGCTCATTAAAGACCAATTGTATAATAATGTGCACCTGTCTGGAGAAATGAAAGGCAGCTTTCCTGAATGTATTTCCTGCGAAGAGAGCTGAAATTAGCCATTAAGATATGACGATTTCTGCTGTTTTATGTGCAACAACTATGGCTGATATACATAGTTTTACAGGAGACAAATAATATATTTAAACAATAAATTATGTTGGACTGCAAAGTTTCATAAGATCACAATAAATCAGTTACTGGATTATTATGACTAAGAGTTGACTTAAACATTTACACATTTAAACGCTTAATAGGTGATTGTGTGAAAAGCAAACAGAAAAGGATGATGTGATTAAGTTTGAAGTTACAGCAAATATTTTAGTTTGGCTTTTTCTTTCCAAGAGCAGAAACTGAAATATGGAAAGACACCCCCCGGTCTACAGTAAAATGTGTTTTTCTTTGGGAAGAGGGGAAAATGTTGAGCTGTCTTCCCGGGCTAGAGTTCCAACCCCAGATGGGTAAAATCACATGACCTGTTTACATATCTCGTATGCTAATCTGGCATATTGCAATGGGAGCTGGGAACCCGAACCTGGGAATCTGAACGCGCAGAGAGAGTTTATGAGTGCCCCTATCTAAATGAGTTTCATCAATGTCAAGAGCTGTTTATTTAAAAAAGAAAGCTGTCAAATACGGATTTGCCTGACATTCACTACTTGTGATTCACACTGTGAAGATAAACAGTCAAATGCAGGTATATAGAACATTTATTTAAGGCATTTACGGGAAATCTCCGAGAGGCAAGGCTGTCCTACAGGTATATTCAGACTTTTTTAAAATACCACCAATGTGGTCTCAAAAGTCTTCCCACAGTAGATACAGGGGTGCCTTTATTGTCAGGATTAAACTCTACTTTTCACTCGAGAGGACCCCCTTTAATGTAATTTCCCTCCTGTCATCTGAGCAGATAATCTGTAACAGTTTGTATTTGCCTGTCTGCTCATGCAAACTACTGAGGTCCTCTGATTTATTCAAAACAACATCGCAATGCTGCTTCCACTAATGTAGCACGTCACTTATTGTTGCTGGAGGGTTTTTCCAGGAAAGAGTTGCCCGCTCATAGGCGCTCAGAGTGACAAATGCAAAAGCTTTCATGAATGTGTATAATGGACATATATAATGTACAGCCAGTACTTTTAGCTGTAGTCTTGGATAATCCTGAGAGGCAAGCTCTACGCTCACTGTAGCAACAAAAAAAAAAAAGTGTCAAGCCACTGAACCAGTAACTTTTTTGAGTCTCAACATTTTGTGACTACACCAGCAACGCTACAACTCGTGTTCACATTGCTCATAAAGACTGAAAGAAGCTAGGAATCTAAATTTCTGCATCAGTAGCTCGCACATGTCATGTCTGCCGCTGCATCTGTTCTGTTGACGTACTGCTCCTTGAAGCTCACTGAGTGCAGGCTGCACCAAAAGGCTATTCTTCCTTTATTTTGCTGCTTATGATTTTCTTTTTTTTTTCCTTCTTCTTTTGCTTGGAGACTTTCCAAAAGAGCTAATTCTTTTTTTCAGGATGGCTAAAGGCAGTCAGGCCAATCCTGTGGAGCAGCTTCTGCCATGCTGCACTGCACCTACTACACTCCAAACAGGGTCATGACTAGAGGGCATCTGCATGCTGTTGAAGTGGCGTTCCTCTTTGCGGAGTTGGTGTGTGTTGCACAATCTGAGCAGCTGTCTGAGGTTAATATTACTGGAGGCCACTGCACAGGGTGTCACAATAAACAGAATAAGTAATCAACGCCTAATGTAATTACCTGTGTGTCTGGGTAAATACTCCATGAATCGTGGAATTCAAACACAGACAGAAGACAAAGGGTGAATAAGATACACTATATGAATTAAGTGACAGGATAAATATAAGTTAGTTTTGTTACAACTTGTCTGAACTTCCATTTTTGACTTTTCTAAAGTAAAATAAGTTGGCGTGGGTATCCTGGAGTGAAGTTCTGCCGTTACTAACATTATGTCCCGTCTACAGTGGAGAACAGCTTCTCCGTTGCAAAAGCTAAGTACCAAAGAAATCCATCAGCAACCGCGAGGCTGCACAGCTGCAGGTTTGGAAATGAAACCTTGTTGTCATCGTGTGCAATCATCGGCCAGCTTATTTGCCAGTCCTGGAATTCAGTGCTTCATTTTGCTGACATTAGTCCTTACGTAATGAAAAAAAAACAAAGAATTTGAAAACCCTCATCTTTTAGAAATAATTATTACAGAATTAAATACAAAATGCACCCAAGAAACAGTCCAAACGGCAAGTAATTTCACAGATTTCACTGTGCTTCCTGCAGGCTGGTGACCTCCCTGGAGCTGTAATTTGGTATGCAACACTTTGGATTGCTAATTCTGATTGTAATTGAAACTAAGAGGTGCTAATCTATTTTATCCCCAGACTTAATTTGTATTTGACTCTTTGAGCATGTAATTTTTATATTACATGCTCGAATATAGTGTAAAGGCTAGGTACAGGTTTTATTGTTTCTGAATTTTTGTGGTTAAGAAAACTGTAAACATTAACAAACAATTATATTCACTTACATTTTTGCATTTTTTTTAACTCTTGTAAAAGCAGTGTTTCCAACTAAGTGACTTTCTCGCTAAATTTGTCGACTTTCAAGACGCCTCAAGCCCAAAAAGTACTCAGTGACAAATCTAGTAACTTTTTGAGCAGATCGCAAAGGTTCATTGTGTGCTATTCAGTGACATCTAGTGGTGAAGTTGTGGATTGCAACCAAGTGAATAACGCATTCTCCTTTCCCTGCGGTGGTCCTCGTTAGAGTCAGTGTTTCAGTCTGTTCTGGGCTTTTAGTTAAGGGGATGTTAACTCTGATCCACACATAGTGGGCGACAGCAATGCACCTAACACTGGATGCCACCCGCTACAAAATGGAAGAAGAAGAAGAGGAAGTCCAGTTGGAGCTACTGTAGAAATATGGTGGTGTAACATGATGGACTCTGACTCGCTCCCTCTGCAGATACAACATGCTCAGCTCATTCCCAACTGCTCTTATTTTCATGTGATCATACACGAAAGCGTAATTATGAATATTATATTCCATTTCTGCAATTAGATCCCCTTAAATCATATACACTGGACCCACCATGTGCATTGAGAGCAGCAGCATTTAGTCGACCAATCAGCAGCCACATAAGACACACGTAAATGGACCTAACGACCAATCACTGACCTCTTTTGTTTGAAGGGAACTCCCTCTCCTTTGAGTACAGATGCATCAGTTGCCCTTGTTCTAAATAATTAGTGACATTTTTTCGACAAAATACAGTTTTAAATATATGTAAATAGTTAGGCAATGATATTCAACCATGCAAATAAGAGTTTGATTCCATCTGTGAAAATCTAGCAACTTTTCAAGCATACTGAATTCCACTGAAGAGAGTTGGCAACACTGTGTAAAAATGTTTTGTTTGTTTGGTATTTCGAAGCTGTTTGATATGGTTTAATAACCAAGTAACCTGGCAACAGTGAGCAATGAGCACATATAACACCACTTCAGAAAAGTGCAGACATCCTACTACCATGGTCTCTTAATAGTCTGCAGGCAGCAGCATTATTTTCAGCTCTGGACTCATAAAAATGTATTCCTTCTTAACATCACAAGTTAATTTACTGCGACTGATCAACCACAACGGACGAGGCAAGTAGGCGGTCTCACGCCGATTCTTTTTTTTTTTTTTCTTCCCATTTTCTGCCATAATGGTGCAGCAAAACTGGTTAGTTTTAACCAGGGGTTAGTGCATATTGTTTATTGAAAAATGCAAAAACAGTGCTGACATTTTCATTCTTTAACCTCTTTTTTTTTTTTCCTAAAAACTGCTTAAGTATCACTGACACTGGGAGAAATTATTTTGTTTGACATAGCAGCACACTGACAGTGTCACAGGCAGAAGAGCAGCAGGTCTGTACTTTATTCAACACCACAGAGAAGCATCAAGAACAGTCAGGCCGCACACACACACACACACACACACACACACACACACACACACACACACACACACGCGCCCACACACACACACACACACACACACACACACACACACACAC
>JAPQRN010000002.1:21018427-21046637 GCA_037367275.1 Coranthus polyacanthus | reverse complement strand
ACACACACTCACACACACACACTCACACACACACACACACACACACACACACACACACACACACACACACACACACTCTGAGGTTTTCTCCCTTCCTGCATGTGTGTAAAACAAGTTCACTCAGAAGTAAGGCAAAATGTGACACTGGCTCAGCTGCACACACATTGCCGTGGGTCCAGTGGTAGCCTTGTGTTTACCCTGGCCATTAAAGAAGAAGAAACAAAAAAAGGACTTGGCACAAAAATATTTACGTGTTCATTTTCAGCATAAAATATGAAACATCATTTAGCATGACCTCTTACAAATGCCTAAAACTATTTCTCTGCGATTGTGGGGTAGTAATCCTCTAGATCTCTGGATTTAGGTCTCTTACCTTTTATAATAACAGTTTTATCATTAAACGTTAAAAACAAGGCTGGAGTTGTAAACCGTTAAATAAAAGGGCTTCAGTAGTTGTATCTACAGTTAGATGACTTGGATTTCATCATGTCCTAACAATGCGACGCAGTGCAGCTTCTTGACATCCTGCGCGATGCTGTGCCTATTTTGTGTATTCTCTGCATTTTTGCTTATATTTCAGTGTTCCCACTGTTCAGTTTATTGTTCTCACTATACAACTGTGTGGACAAGTTATTGTTTATGCTGAGAATGAATTGCAAGTACAAACATACTGATATTTACACAGTTGGAATGAGATGAATGTTTACATTGAGTTGATTTAGAAAAGACAATCTACCATTTATACGGTTTACCAGCAGTGAGAGGAAGTCCTTTTTTAAAATCGTTCCCATGTTGCCTCATTAAAAGCACATTCTTTACAATACCCCATGTGGATCTCGAAAAAAGTAATAAGTAAACAGCCTCACTCTGAAATCACACTTTTCATTTTGCACAGATTACACAGACAAAATTAATACTAGAATTACCTGTCTAATATTCTTCATTATGGCTCACTGTGCAACACATGAGAAACTCCGACTGTGACGCTGAATAAAAATAAATGTAAATGGAGAATTTTAAGTAATGTCGGTCAGCTTTACATTCTTCGTCTGTTGTTGTAGAGTGTAAGAGAAATAAGTGTGCACCATGCGGCGAAAGATCTGCTGCTCATCTCCACTTCAAACCAGGGTACACAGCAAGTCCTACCACCGACCGCCGCTCTGCATGCCTACCGCCGACTGGGTTTATATGAGGTAAAAGAGTTTTGCACAGTGGGGAGGGAAGGAGCGACAGGGAGCAAGAAGAGATCAAGAGGAAAGGAAATCATACAGTACTTATGCTCTGTCATACCTCGTGGATGGCACAGCAAGGCGATGTCTAAAACATAACAAAAAAATGTCACATATGGCTACATTTCCCTTAATATAGACACACGCTGCTCCTCTGTCTGACCCGAGCTCGCAGTCAGCGTTTACCACAAAATTTTTTTTAAACCCGCTGCACTCAACACGCCCACGCTCTCCTAAACTTTGTCCTGAAAGAAGTCTGTGCTCAAAAACTAAACTTTGTTAAAAAAAAAAAAAAAAAACACCACTATCGCCACACAGTTCGTACACATGGACGGGACCAGAACCCCCCCCAAAAAAAACTCAATTAAAAAGAGCAGTCTTTCCTTTTCATGTTTGTATTTAGTTTGGTGGTTGTGGAGGATGTGAATTGAAGATTTCGCCAGCTATGGCGGCATCTGTCACCAGCAGATTGTCTCAGCTACTGTTAATTGTGTGATTAGCCAAACATAGAAACAAAATACTTCCTTGACTGTTATTATACATTGTGTTGCTCTCTAGTGTAATGTAATCTATTTACACTCATCTACAGACGGTTATATAGAATACGACACCATTTTGTTTACGTCTGATGTAGTGTTTTTGCCATTAAAACAACAAAAGAGATCACAAACATCTGAATCTCCTGGTTCGTCTTTTGAGCACATATTGTATCACAACTGAAAAAGTTGTCCTTCAGGATTTGGGGCTGTGAGGCGGCGCATCTCGTCAGGAAACCTTATCAAGCCAGAACTAGGAATTACCCACGGGGCATATTCCAACCTCGTGTCAATCATGTGCAAAGACAGGTAGTCACTGAGAGGAACAGTAAACACAACCATAACCAGGAAATGCAATCATGGCTGAAGCTCTTGCCGCCGTCACCACCCACTCCCGGCAAGAAACCATGTTCGATGGCAAATGAAAAGAAGAAATATATATATATGAGCAAAACAGTAGTTGGAGTTGCCCTCCGCTGTTGGAGACAACCTTTGGCAAGTAAAGGGATGGAGTTGCTGAAGGTGCAACCTTTCCTCTAGATTGGTGAACTGGTTATATAGTCATAGTGTAGATATTTTTATTGACTTGCCTCTTAGCAAAATTCACTGAATGGGTTAAAGTTCAGTCACGCAGTGTATATGTTTCAGGGTTGTTGTTTTTTTACAGCTTTTATTGTGAAAGGTATGAAAGGAATTGTCGGATCTAAAATGTCCTGCACTTGACAATATGTGAAATAATAAAATCACGGCATCCAGGTTCAGACCACGGAGCCTCGCTGTAATTGTTTCATAACTTTATTAAGTATAGGCACAATTCATAACCCTCAGCTGTAATAACTTATAAAAGTAGCTTTTTGCAAATGGGGAGTGAGGATAATTTATCCATATATATGTGGGTGCAGTGCCTCTAGAAAGGCATAATATCCTCTACAATTGAATGAAGTCATTAATGTTCTGAGGTCCGACATCAAACTACACGATGTTAATGCCTCGCTCAAGGTGACACCCAAAAGGTGAACGTACAAAACAACAGGACATCTACAGTCATTACCATTGCTACGTCCGTGATCCACTGCGTTAAGACTATTATTTATAACGACAGGGCTTCAAAGAAAGACCGAGAATAAACAGACAATTATTTAAACAATGTAATCATATAAACGCTGAACTGCTCACCCTCATCAAACAATTCTCATTTCCATTAAAAACTAGATGCTTACGGAGTTCACTTGGGGGCTAAAGAAAAAAGAGCAGAAGCAGATTGTCTCATCCATCAGTTGATCATCAAAAGTTAACATTAACAAAGCAAAAGTACAGAGGCTGTAGACTCACAGTTGGATTTGACCTGTGTGATCAAACCATATGGGTTATTGGCTTTAATTAGGTGCAACTGCCTTTGGTTGTATTTTTAGTTTTGGCAACGACTTCTGTGAGCAAAACAACAATAATTTACAGCGATCATTAGCGGCCACTGTTCGCCCACCCCAGGCACAAATAATTGCATAATCTGGACATGAGAAAGAGGAGTCTGTGAACTAGTTCAGCAGTGTTTAAATGACAAAACAACTGTAATTTGTAATGAGAAAAAAAAAAAAAACATATTAAATGAAAGTCACCAATCAAAATGCTGGGTGTTTACAAAGGTTTTTTAAAAAAAAAGCTTTTAGCAAAAACCACAATGACCACCGTTCATTCTGTGGCTTTTTGTCTTTTCTCTGTTCTTCCTTTGGCAGATTTCAGGACAATGCAGATCAACAAAAGATGCCAGGACCAATTTGAGTGCAACACCATCATTGGTCGGATGATTTACAAGGACCTGTCCCTACGTCTAGACGGGATCCATTCATTTGGCCTTTGGCATTCATTTGGTATGCACTCAAATTTTCAGTCTTACTTTTGATTGGTTCTCTTGTTTAAATTCGCACAGCCTCACGTCTGCCAATCAAATCAACGGACATTGTTTTAAGCAACCTGAGTCTGGCACGCCTTTCTGCTGGAAATTCAACTGTATTTTCCTTCTGAAATCCAAAAAAACACTCTAACTTTACCTTTTAATAAAAAATGAACACTCAGCTGTTGAGTACCGTGGTGAAGTTTGACACTTCCTGGTTTAAATGTATGTTTTTAGGAGTTTTTACCCAATTTAAGTTAAAAAAGTAATCAAAACGTAACCAAATACTATACGTTACATTACTTTGAGGAAGTAATTAAAATAGCTACATTACTTATTACATTGTTATCAGGGTAACTATAACAGTACCTACAGAGTCATGCTGTTACATCAATATGGCATGTATCAAACTGTACCAACAAGAAGAGTGTTATTCTGTTATTCTACTACTGACAAAAGTAGTTACAACCCACTTACCCCGGCAGGAGGCAGGACTACTACCTGAGAACAAACAAGTTTTTTCTTTGTCTTTATGGAAATGTGACGTTTTCACAAATGGTTAATGGCGCGGCATTGTGTGGCTTCGAGGTAAAAACGCGACTCACAGAGACAAATGTTGAAGCAGTTTAGAGAGAGAAAGCCAGGTTATATAGAGAGTTGTACGGAAGAGAAAACATCATAGGTAGCGTTTACACATAGGAAGGATCATATAAGCTGTATATGTGTGAGTACGCAGGCAAAACATCTGTCGTGCGGTGACAGTAAAGCATGAATGCAGTTTGTCTGAAATAGTCGAACAGAACAACTATTCTGTGCCACGACACCAGTTTTTATAACCCGAATAACTTCTTTGCATAATAGCGGACGTCAGTGATGCTTTTCTTATTTATTTTTGTACTTTTTTAGATTTTAATCTGCGACCATCACCAACATGACGCATACTGTAAATGTTTTCATTTATACCTTCACGGGGGCCTAATGCCAACCATATGGACTCTGGGCCTGCCCCCTGCCATACCGCTCTATTTTACATAATCCAAAGCCATTTCTCACTGCTTGCTTTTCCTATAATGAGAAGAGCAGACTAAAGGGCATATTCTAAATGTCATTTCATGCACTATTCAAACAGACAAGCTAAGGATATATTTGTAAACATTACGGTGTTGCTTTGCAAGATGAAACAGTATGTGTGAGGCTAAAATCAATTTCACAGCCAACTATTTCCTTTTGCTTCGTGAATTTAAATGTTCATCCAGATATTTTCTACCATCCAGGCTTTTAAGGGCACTTTTGATGAGGCTTACGTCCAAATGCCTCTTATATACAGTGTCTACTGTAGACCTAGAGTATTTCCGTTCCATTGTTCATAACACTGATTATTATTATATATTAATATTAGCATTAGACTGTGATGACAAGGGATTTAAGATATCCAACAGCTGTAACACAGACAGAAAAAGAAAACACTTCATTGTTCCTTTGCTTCCAAAAGTATATATCATCTGGGCTGCAATGGAAGTAATGTAATTCACTGTTCCCAGTTTATTTAATAAAACACACTTTGGGAGAACAAGACCACTGAACACACATTTACTTCATTTTCTTTGTTTGATTGATGATGGCTATAGAAAAAAAAGGGGCCTCTGGGACTTTGGCTGCTCTTACGCAATGCCTTTCATTTTATCTTTTTTTTTCTCTTCTCAAACTCTTAAAACAAACTGTAATCTTTCAGTCACTGTGAGATCCTAATTATCCATTAGCACTGCTAACCAGCTATGTCGAAGCTGACTTCAGAATGTGACGCATTTCATCTTTTCACTGCATGCTTCTTTCAAGTTGTGGACGCACACACACACAAAAAAAAAAAAAAAAATGCACAAATAACTCATAACAAGCCCAAGGAAAAAGTATTATACCGTAGCGATAATTGGAGTACATTTCTGATCCTTAAAATATTTAAGAACACGTACATGGCTAATTTACCACTTGCCAATTGAATTGAATCTGTGAGGAATACGTCCATTCGAATCCTTTGATCTGGAGTATTTTATCATTTGAATTAATCATTTTATGATTTTTTTTTTTTTTTAAAGGACAATGAGTCTAAACTGCTTCCTGCCAGATAAGTTCTCCTCTGCATTCATCATCTTTCCAGCAGATGAATGGATCAAACAATAGCACGATGGGTATCAGTGTGACAGAGCGGTCTTCTGATAGCTACACTGCAGTTTCACTCAAGAGTTTAGTGTTGAGTCTGTAAAAAGGTTTTGTCCTTGTAGTTGTTGCAGTTGTGTAATCTCTCCTGTGGGATTCAGCCCATTGACATTGTGGTAACAAAGTGGCTTCAGTGACTTTACAGCTATTAGCTTGTACACTGCAAAGTCTCATCTTAATGCAGAATAACATCTGAAACGTGTTCTTCCACTGAAACAGATGCTCATGAATCTGAGTCATTCAATGTCACGGTAAACACAGTAAAAATCTAAAGTTCAAACTGTCATTGCGTGACATTAAAAGGGTAATAGTCAATTCCATTATGACAGACATCTTTGGGACAATAAATGACAAATATCTTAAACAAACAATTTCTTAAATATGACTCACATGTTAAAATGAATTTTTACAAGCTGCCTGCAGTGCTGCTGTAGGCATAAACACTTTTTAGGAATAAAGACACTTTTCTTTTGTATTTTCAACGATTTAATTATTTCTTCTCTCTTGTTTTCAGAAAACAACATCTACAATAACATCTACAAGGATGTGTCAAAAATTGGATCTACTCTAACTTTATTTCTATATATTGTACTTTTTTTTGCTGGTGTCAGCTGGTCCGCCTGTCAGTACGTCCAGCGCTCCACTCTCTATCACAATCTCTCTTTTTCTTTATTGCCGAAGTGATAAAATGCATCAATATTTCAACATGCTACGTAATTTTCTTTTTTTTCTCCCAACAAATCGAATTTGCTGACTTGACACTGTTTCCGTTATATTTACTTACATATAGCTTTCATCACAGGTCATATTACCCCAGACACACACACACACACACACACACACACACACACACACACACGCACGCGCACACACACGCACGCGCACACGCGCACACACACACACACACACACACGCACGCGCACACACACGCACGCGCACCCGCGCGCACACACACACACACACACACACACACACACACACACACAACAAGTTGTTAACCAAATATAGTGGTTCCTTAATGTTTCTTGATGCTGATTTCGTGGCTCAACTCCCAGCAACAGAGCTTCATAAATTCAGCTCCACATGTGGTGAAATTGTTTTTCTTCGCCGGTGTTTTTCGGACGTGTAATAATTATACCATATGTGTACGATAATGTATAATCAATAATGCCAAATGTATAATAGTTTCATCACTTTGTGACAGCATAGTCGGTATAGACAGTCTAATCACTCAAAGTTATGTCTTTTTAATTCATTTCTTTACATGATCAGGAAAGTAAAATATTGATCCGACAACCATAAACGCATCTCTTCTCCCATGACATCTTGACGAGTACACCTCGCGAGCACAGCTGTCCCAACCCAATATACTCTGTCAATCAGTAATTTTAGGTATTTCACATCGAATACAGTAACTTACAGGCCAAGTGCACAAGTCTTGGTCATGATTTACATACAATAATTTTCCCCAAAAAAACATTGCCCTTCCAATACTCGTTTGCATGTGCGTTTATGTCAAGTCAGTGTTGGACTGTGTTTTACGCTGGGAGCCCATCGTTTTTAGATGCTCGCCAACTCCATTTCTAAGCTAACAACTCCATTGCATACATCCATGATAACAGTTACAATACACTGGTTTCTACTCGCAAAAATCCTTACCTTCACCCCAGAGGTCTTCAGTGCCTCTCTTCTGCAACAGTGTGCAACAATATCTCCTATGAGCTTAGAAATGGATTTACCTAATGTCCAAAAACCGGCCAGCTCCCTGCATGTGCAAATCTTTCATACTGAACCTTCAAGTAATATTGCACTGACTTATTCCTCCTTATTTTTTCCAGTTTTGCAATACGAGCTTCTCATATACGTACACTATTACTGACGAAAAGATAATCGTATTTTCTCTGCATTTTGAAAGAGACACCCACTGATGAAAATACAGATTTGCAATTACAAATTCTTCAAATCCATCTTTTAATGTCCACCCAAGTCTTTCTGTTTTCCTCGCAATACTTAAGGACTTAAAACTCTATGCAATGAGGTGGTATCAAACTTACAAATTTGATCTCCAGTACTGCGTATTCTTGTAATTCATTTATACAGTATTTGGTATGAAGTGTGTAGTAAACATTCCTCTCATTTTTTTTTTCCTGTATCTACCCAACTCAGATCTTTATTCTAGGGCCGGATCCGCATATTCGACTACCGGATATGTTACTTGCAACAGAAAGGGCGAACCTTTTGATTTCTCACTCAAGCAGAGCTTAATTTGAACACTGAGTAGAGCACCGTTTCTTTCACATCCTATCTGGGTTGTTTTCCCAGAGACCCACTCCACCTGCGGTGTCATGGCTGCTACACTCTGACATGGAGGTAATTACCACATAAAACGTGATGTACTGACCCACAAGCATGATAAAACAGAAGAACAAAAATGGCAAAATGCGCGTAACAGATTGTAAATGTCCATAACTTGCTGACACAGAAACGGGGACTTCCCTGCCACGCCACTCGGGATGCAACAGTATTTCATCTCAGCTTGATCGCCTGACATCCTCTCACTCACAGCAGTGAACATCATGCTACAGTTCACCTAAGCTGTCCCTTCGGTCTTTGTTTAGGCCTATTTAAATACACTTTACTGCACTGAAAATACTGTTATGAAAGAAATGCAGTGGAAACTATTCATAGTGCTGAAATCTGTCCATGTCAAATTGAAGTAGTAGCTAAGGGAAGGTTCAGACAATGTGACATGAATGCAGAATTAGTATGATTTTTGCTACAGCGGTCTCCTTGTTGAGTTTCTTCAACTTTATAACTATCCTTTCACTGACTGCTCTGCCTTTAACTTCTCGGGGGCGTCATGTGACGGTGCATTACCAACCCCACCCGCCACCTCGGTGCTGGCTCCTCTAACACTGAGCATTTAGAAGGACTTCGAGAAACAACCCTTAATTGGTTTACATAATATTTCTTAGAAAATGTCCTCTGTCACCTTGTTTACTGCTATATCCTCATCAGATTTTGGTTGCATAATTCCTTCCAGTTGTTTTCTTCTTCACAACTATACACCTACTTGATCAGATAGTGTGCTTGGCATTTCTTTCCTGATGAAACACTGCTTTATCTACCTGTAATAACTGGTGATTGAAGAAGCGTCAACTGTCATTAAGGCTGTGTTGCACGCACAAACTGTCTGCATCCAAATTGTGAAACGCGTGAGAGGTTTAATACCATAAAGCGCATAAAAACATGTTAAATTTGAGAAGTTTGAGAAGGCATTTAATACATTTACTACGTATTTTTATATATATCAATCAGAAAGAAATGTGAAATCAATGAGAGGTTGTATTGTAGAAAGGTGTGAAGTGCAGAGGCTTTGCCCAGAGCTGCAGAGAAACAGACAAACCAAAATCACAAAAAGTTGTTGGCAGCTGAAACTAGTAACAATTGACTGCTTTAACGTGATGTGAGTGCTGAAAACAAATGCATGAACTACAATGAAGTAAGGTCACCTATTAAGTGGATTTAAATCAGCGTGTTTTATAACAGGAACACACTCAAAGCTTCAGTAGGTAGATTTTGATGAGTTCAAGTTGCAAATTCATTTATATTCAGCAAACTATTTCTTGTACAGGCTGAAAAGAAATGAGTAATCACCAGTGTGTCAGAATCTGAGCTGGACTGTAAAATGTATCCCCACACTCCCACAAGGTTCTGTCATTCAGCAATGTAATATAATACAAAAGGCATCAGAGCCTGTATGAATTACATTTCATAATAAAATCAATTAAATGAATTAGAATGTCATACAATACACTTGCATGTGTGTATGTAGTGTGTGTGTATGTAGTGTGTGTGTGAGTGTGTGAGTGTCTGAGTGCGTCTGAGTGCGTCTGAGTGTGTATGAGTGGAGGGCTTCTCAAGGCGAGCTACAGGGAGGCCCTGCCTGCATGGATGGATGGATTTTTAGTTATGGTGCTGCTCAGCAGTACTGATAGTGACATTGCTCTATTTTCTTTGAAAATGTATTTTACAGCTCAGGTATGTCACGAGCTGAGAAAACCTCTGCAGCAGGAGAATATTACTTTACTCTTACAGCTGCAGATGGGTGACAAATTAAAGGAAAAACAGAACCTAAAGCATCTCCGTGAGGAAGCTGCAGTGCACCGCGGCGTCGATTCTACAAGCGTCTGAACTCTACTGGAGGGATGAACCCCATTCTTATGAAAACAAATATGACCTCATTTGGTGTTTGATGATGGTGGTGGATGGCGGTCTGACAAGTTGGTCCAAAATCTCGATCGGGTTGAGATTTGGTGACTGTGAAAGACATAGCGTATGATTCACACTCACATTCCAAATGGGGGAATAAAATAAGAACATAAGTTCAGCGATGCGTCCATGTTCTGTTCTCTCAATATCTCAGGAAGGCCTCGATGGAATTTCTTCAAATTTGTCACAAAAGTTCATTTGGACTCAAGGATGAACTGATTAGATGTAGGTCGCCAAAGGCAACTATCCATTTCTACGTAGGCAATTTTTAATAATTAATAATTAAAATAACAAATCTCATCAAATTGTTCTCGGGGTTAGGGCTAAATATTCTTATACAGCAGGTCCCCAAGTACCTCTGTCATAATTTGTTTCATGTAGCATTTTCTTAATTACTAAAAAAAAAAAAAAAAGTGCTTGGCCGGTGTATTTTTTTTTTATCTACCAGAATCCCCTTGGCTGGTGAGTCAAAAAGTTAATTTCAGATACTGGATGGGGGCACTGCAAACCCGGGAGAGACCAGTCCCATCAGGCTTTCCTTCAATTTGTCACCTGTCTGTACTTAAACACAAAACCCTCACACAAACATGCTCTTTAAAAGTAAATTCACGCTCATCAATTACAAACACTATAAGCTCATCTTGTCTCAATCATTGGTTACTCGAACACAGTAATTGTTCTCTCAAGAAGTAACAGGAAAGGGTAAGAAATAGCTCAATAGCACTTCCTCTCTAATGTGCTCAGCTCCACTGATTATCCCTCATGATGACACTATTACTCTTCTCCCCTGGTAACACTGATAGACAACAAATTGAGTGCATAAACAAAACCTCAACCCACCAGTAGGGTTATAAATTAGTGCGTTTGTGTCTGTTATGCCGGGTCTCATACGAGGGTTACCTCTCCAGTGGTTAAGTGAGCAAAGAAAGTTTTGTGGCTATTTTTTTTTTTTATTTTTTTTTTTACTTTGTAACAGTAATCCCTCTGCAGTGCAGCACTTTCGGGTTCAAGATGAATCTTTCAGCTTAAAGCATTCGGGGTACAAGAAGAGGGGTCTAATGCACTTCTCAGCTTAAACACTGCACTCTGTATTTAAGCACTCTGAAGTCTAAAGGGTCAGCTGCATGATTCACTCAAAATGCTGTTTAGAAAAGTGGAATGTGTCAGAAAGCTCCTTTCCAATAGTTGTTAAAGAAGTAGGCTCATGCCTCTTTTTTTCCCTTTTAGTATATGACAGTTTAAGCAATATTTTACTCTTTGCAGCAAAAAAAAAAAAATTTTTTAAATGGCCGGGGTTTCAAACTGAGCAAAATACTACAGGGAGCTCAATGAGTTTTTTGTGATACCTTGACTGTTAAGAGATGTGACTGAATGTTGTTAAAATGACTGGTGCTTTTAGAAGAAGATGTATTGATGTCTAATTCTAACAGAGAAGTGAACAGAAACTGACCCAAAGTGGGCCTTAGTTAACTGTTCAGTCTTCTACTTCTGCCTTCGGGTGGAAATACAGACTGTGTATGTTTACACTGCAGGCAGAAGGCATATGGAAGTAAGGCCGACCTTAGTGTATTCTATCGCTCCTATGCCAGTGTGTATTAACTACTTCTGGTGTTTCTGGCAGGTATCAAACAACTTCAGGTGCATTCCTATGACTACTAATGCTGCCCACGCCAGCTATGATGTGCAGATAGCCCTGCAGGAAACTTGTGACAGAAGCAGTAAGATTTGTGATCAGTCCATCAGAGATTCATTCATGTGGCTGAGTGTCTACTAAGTGTAATAAATCTCATCTGGATTTGATCCAATATGAGATACTTGAAATGACAAGTGTACGATGGGGTGCATTTCCATTCTTGTTTTTTTTTTTTTTTTTACCAGTGCTGGGCAAAGCACTAGACTTATTAATACTTATGAGATGTGGGTGGGGATTCAGAGACTGGAATGTTTTCGACCCCGAGTCAAGATTAAGAGTGAAGTTGAGAAGCTGTTTTGGAACTAAACTACACTCAGAGTGTTGATGGTACGACTGAAGCAGCGCGGCCTCTCCAGAAAAACAATACTGGTCAGTTTTTGAAGGGGATTAAAATGACTGATGTTTATGCATGCGACTCCTCGCAGCTGTGTGGCGACCTCTTGTGGTGCTTGTAAAACACGAAGTGCAACGCTGGTGAGGTGACGTTGTTAGATAGGGGCAAAGCTTAGAAGGAGGTGGTTGGGGGCTGGTACGGTGGAATAACAAACTCTGTGGATTAAACACAGACTCGTGTCCCGTTTCCAACCGAGGGTAAATGCTATGTTTGTTTTTGTAATGTTCCTCATGTAACTTGTAACCTTTAACCGTGGCATTTTCACAGTATTATTTTTTTTTAGCATTATTAATGGCATTTTGTGCATAAAATTTGAGCGCACGCGTTGTTTTGGGAGTGATGGTGATCGTAATGGGGGCGCGTTAATCCGCCAAAAAGAAAGTCTGGCGGCTTTTGTGTGTTCTGAACAGGAATTGAGTTTCATATTGAAGCAGTACTACACCAAGCGCAGACCGCTGCTACAGAGCCAGGGTAACACAATAAAGCCACCATTAGCTTAGGGTCTTCAGGTAAATTACAGGTGGTAACAAAAGAGGCAAAATAAATGAGAGTTGATCATATGATTGATTGTGGATTGTGACTTCACCGATTGTGATTGTAACCAATTTCCCTGACTCCACCTGCTGATAATATATTCCTCCTACAGACGGACAAAGGGACTGGAGCGCACGCAGCCTTTGTAAGTGCAGCAGAGAAATGTTTTGAATCTTTATCGGAGTCAAAAAAGACAAAAGCTTCCGTGAGCGAGTGTTGCAGCCGATATCCATTTCAAAAAATAAAAATAAAAGTTCAAAAACTCCAGCTACTCCATTAATCAGGTATACTAAATTAGAGAATGTTTGACTAATTCAGTTCCTCGTCCGTGTTCGGAGTATGAATTCGATATGCGTTTCCGTGAAGCTGTGAGTTAACTATGTCTCTAGGCTGGGTGCTGGCTGAGATTCTTCCATTCGTCTTCGCTGTAATGTTGCTGCATGTTGTGTTCCTCCAACTAATAATGTATTCACATTGCTCCAGCCATTTGCCTCTTTCACAATGTGCTGTGTTTGTGCCATGATAGTGTTTGTGCCTTTGGTCATCAAAATTGCAAATAATATTTGTCCAGGCCCGTGCGTGCTCGGTGTTTGTGCTTGTGATTGTGCTCGAGCCGAGTTTCAGAGCAGCAGAACCCCGTGTATCATCACAGTGACAGGAAAAGCCTTGAGAGAGTTCCAATATAACTTTCCAAGGATGAAACACTGACTCTCTTTTTCTTCGTTTTTTTTTTCCACAGTTTTTCTTTTTTCTCCTTTTTTTTTCTACCTGTAAAACATTTGTTTTTGCAAGGGCTATAGGCAGCTACATCTGTCTGAAAAGAAAGGGTTTTTTTAACGTGATATTGACCTTTGCACCTACACTGCTGCATTATTTCACTTTCACTTTCTTTGTCTAAATTGTGGGGCTACAGTTAATCTGACCTAGATCTCTCATTTATCTTCAATCACACCTAAAAGTACAGGTTTTTTTTTTTCCTGCATAGAGAATTAGGAGGTGGCAACCTCTGTCAAATTGTGTGCCATTTCCACCTCTCAACAAAACTCTGACTGGGTCCTCATGGAAAACACCAAATACTATTTTACTGATATAGAAAGGAGGCTTTTAAACTTTCTTGTACGTTAGGGTTTAGCACGCTAATCCACCAACAAATGTTGCCGTCTGATAAGAAGGTACAAGGTACAAGATAATCATTTGTCATTTTCTTCTATGATATAATTATTAGAACTCCTAAAATACAGACTTGATCAGGCTGGTACCACCTCCACCCAGTTTCGAGCCAGGAAAACCTCACTGTGAAATGAAAACACTCCGAGGAAAAGTATATCGCTGTTATCAGCAAAATGCAGCCTTTTTTAAAACCTACCATATTACTGTTTTAACATGATAATTTTATCATTTTATTCAATCATACAAATTAAACTATATAGAATATATAAATTAAACTCTTAGAAATGCTGTGCTTGTAAGACCTCCACCTCATTCTGAGCAAAGGAAAACCCTGTGCAACCACAGAATAAGTCAGTGCTTTTATGTGACTGTGTCTATAAAATGTTTATTGAATTGTATGGATGTGACTGAAATATGCACACACACTGGGGAAGAAAAAAAAAAAGCATTCAAAGCTGTCTTAGACTGCAGTGTTGGAAAATATTCATACATGCTGTCATATTAATATGATATCTGTATTAATGAGGAGGCTCCGGGCCCCACGTTTGTGCAGAAAAATATGAGGAACGTATTTAGCGTTTTTGCCACTATTAGCTTTCATTTCTCACGGGAATTCAATGTGTCATATAAGCATCTAGAGCTGGCAAATGTCTGTTATTAACCTGTGGTGTGCAGAATAAATAAACATTTGGAAATGTGCCGGTGTTTGCCACATGCAGGCAAGTTTCTGGATTGTATAACACGTCCATACTGTATCTACGCTACACTTAAATGACAATGGGATTGTTTGTCAATGAGAAGCCCTTCGATACAGCGTTTGATCTATGAAAGGTCTATTTCAGGTCACATGACATAATGAGCACTGGGTTTCCCCCACAAATTTTGAATTTCAAATCACACAGGTCCATCTCGCAAAGACTATTAGCGGTCGCTTCTGTCTTTTAAGTAAACCAGGGCACACTTAATGAGAGCTGATAGCAGATTTTCTTCACTCAAAGAGGCATTTCTAACCATCACTGATGACCACCGCCAAATCAAACCTAACGCTCGGCTGTTGATTGACTCTTTGATTAGAGTGATTGGACTTTAGAGGGTTCGGTTCAGATGAAGACTGCGAGGAAGCGCAGTCACCCTGACGTCAGCCTGACATTTCTCCCATATGCTACACTTTCATAATGATTTCATGCCCCGATGAGCTGCTCATTCTTTCGAAAAGAGAAGTGTGTTGCCTGCAATTTATTATTAGCTTCCGTCTTACTGAACAAATGAGAACAAACAAGGCCTCGGCCGTCGCATCATAGTCCAGTTTACGACTGTGAAACGGATCTACAGTATGTACGGACACATCACTTAAGAGCTACTCAGTAATTATGCAAGACATGAAATTGCATGTTTGTGTGTGTGTGTGTCAGAGCAGATAAATTACCATATTCCCGTGTTTTTGTCACTGTGTTTGCGTGCTCTCTATTAACCTCAACTCACTTTTGAACTTTTAACAGAGATAAATGGAAACTCGAGATGAAGCTATTTTGTGAGATACAGTAAACTGGGCTGCTATATATACGTGCTACAAAAATGTCATGTCTTCTAGAGACATGCCGTTGGTGTCAGAATAAGATTCATTTAGGGTGTGGCAAAGACCTATTATGTGCAGGTACATAATAATGGCAGCCTTTGGGGGAGATCTCAAAAATATCATTAAATTATCATCAAGTTTAAGTAAAACAAAGACGATGTTTTTTATGTACATCTACAAGAATAGACAGAGTTAACATAGAGAGAACAGATATCTAGATGTGACGCTCTTTTTAAAAGCAACTCACAGCCATTATACATGCAACAAACAAAGCACCGTAAGGGCACTGAATAATGCAGTTTTTTGCAAACACACTTATTTTATTTTTAAAGTCACAAGTTCATGGATCTGGTAATATAAAAAAAAAAAGGTTTTTCAAAAGAGAGGAGGGAGTCTAACTTCAAAATGCGCAGTGTTTGTACAACTATGAAGAGTATTAGAGTTGTAGTGGGTTTAAATATGGAATGGTTTGGATGTGAAACTGGGTTACGTTGGGTTATGAATATGTACATATAAGTTAAACATAATTGGATAATGCCTTAATATAGCCTATTAGTAATTGGTTAAATGTGTATTTCAGAGATTATGAGTACCTGCCGTATGTATGTGTGAGTACTTTCTTCCTCATGAAGCCAACCTGAGCTGTGTCTGTGCCTGTAGGAACACATAATGGTTTCATGTCAGTTTAGCAGCATAAATATTCAAGCACGTTTATGAAAATAAATATATAACTGAATCTGATTATAATCAGATGTAATGGCTTCCAAAAATGTCTAAAAAAAATAAATAATGTACAAACGAAATCACAATTACAAATCACAGTCACAAAAATTGACGCGCAAATCTTTTTGTGATAAGTAATTAATAATAACCACCCTGCATTTATTTATTTCACATGTTCAAAATAAAAACTTATCAGTCAATCAGTATTCTTACTCTGGGACTTTTCTCTTACTCTTATTCCGGGGGATTTACAGTTATTTATCTTATAGCAGCGGTTATTATAAGTAAGTAAATAAGTAAGGCCACATTAGCTTCAACCTCCTTAAGGCGCCCCTGCTGGAAGCCCACTCTGGCATGACATCGAACGGATAACCATTTACACACATCTGTGCTGTGCATCTGAGCCGTTGCAGGCTTGTCGCAAAGTAGGAAAAAAAAAAGAGGAAGATGTAAACGGTGCGTTAGGAACATGTTGAAGCTTCAGCTTTGGACTCGCAGGTAAAGGACCACGTTTAATACTGATTTTGTACCATTATAACCTCTACGGGATGTTTTACATAAAATTTTGAAAAGCATAATACGTACCCTGTAAAGAACGCCATATTGTAGATCAAAAGTATGCAAAGAACGCCCCAGTGAGTTTCAGTTATTACTAAAAATTAATCTGATAAGGTCATCCAGATGGTAGGCTTGAATGAAATAGTGTGTTTAGAAAGAGATGTGATTTCACAAAACTGGTCCTCTGGGGAGCAGGGGAAACGTTGCTGCCAAATTGGAGCATTCATGAAGTCAGAGTGTACAAAGACAATTCTTGTTCATTAATTCAAAGTGGAAGCTGAGCACTCTTACAGAAGAGTAGTCCAACAGCGGGCCTGGATGTTTGCTATAGGAGGCAACGAGCCAAATGGTTTCATACTCACTCAGTGGCCGCGCACGCTAGCACACCGGCTGCCAGTGGCAATCTACAAAGGCTAAATTCCTCAGAGTGCTATTTACTACTGCCTTTCAATTTGCAGGCTGCTTAGTCGTCGAGTCACGTGACTTTTTCAGTCTGCTACATCATATGTCATCTTCTTTCATCGTGATCATTTTTTATGGCTCAGATAATCAGTTGTTTATCTCATGAATCAAACGTTTAATATATTTATATCACGATTTTTTATTTTTTTTCTCTTTGATGTGGGTCGTTTAGTTGTTTATTTCCTTCTAATGAGCCATTTGATTGAGTTTATATTTGAATTATTCCCCAGTAATTGCTCTGGAATGAAAGGTTTGAAACAAGCGAATCTTTAAAATCTACTCAATCTATTACCAGAATTATTAAAGCAAGACAATGACCCTTAAATCAAAGTGGTGTTGCATTAAGTCCCAAAACAAAACAATACAAATCAAGGGGAACAAGCACATGGTGGAAATATAAAGCTCTCACAAAAAGTTTTGTAGCCAAACAACGGGTGCGTTTTCATCGTTTGCGCACAACAGAACCCGAGCGGAAAAAGCCAGAAATGCTCACAATATTGCATGAAAAGCTTTTCTGCTTGGAAGAGGTGGATAAGTTGATGTATGGATAAAACGTTAATGCGAACAAGCGCAGTGATTCAGTAAATAATTATGTGCACATGCGGACCAACAGGCAGACCGCAACGTTCGCTGAATTAATACAAGAAACAAAAACAGAAATGAACGATGGAAACAGCAATGAAGCGCCACCGTGTATGAAGAGCTGCAGAAACAAATGTCAGATAAAGGCTTTGACAAACCGTGGAAGAGTTTGAAATGTTTGTATGATCCAGACCAATGGCTCGGTTCAGGAGACAAAAGTTAAAGCCAGCTTCAGGTTTTTGACAAATATGGGCTACGTCTCATGTCTATCAGCTCCTTAAACAGCAGCTCAGGTACTGTTACTGTGTGAAGCACTTTAAGCCATGATGATGATGATGATGATGATGAACTCTTAATATTCACATAACTAGAGTGGATGGAAAAGCACACACATTTGCATTTTCTTTTGCAGATTGTCTGAAAATTATGTTAAAATATTTGATACGTTTGGATGGAAACCTGCCTGACGTTGATCATTTCAGATTAAAACAAGTAGTCATTTAATCAAATCTTATCAACGACCGGCAATTACAGCCGTCAATCACGTATTCAACCCCCTACCTGCCAGAAAACACCTGGGATTAGCCAAAGTCTGCGTCACAAGGTTGATTTTCTACCACCCGAAAACAGCAGCTTTAAGGGGCTTCGTCCTTGACCCGCGTCTTACCCGTCCACCAAGATTTTACGTAGTCCTGCTGACAGAAAAACCAACAAACGGACGGAGGCTATTAGGTTACATCCTTCTACATCCTGGCAGAGGTAAAAAACTCTTTTCCAAACACTCAATGACATAATGCGTATGTATTGAAGAAAATTTAAAACAATACCTTAACTCGTCTCTGACAAACAGTACTTGTGAACATGTGATTCCAGCATCCTTTGTTGGAGTCTGTTCAAGGAACCCTATTTTCCTCCTCCATCTCTCTTTTCTGTCCTATTATTTCCTGTCAGCTCTCTACTGGGTTTTATATATAACTGCAAAATAAAGTAAAAGAAATTTCCTTCCCTCGAGAAACTGCTCCCCATGTACAACATATAATGATGGATAATGGAGTTGGATCTGAGTTAATGTTCTGGTCCAGTGTCTACTTAGGTCATTCACACTCATTCAGTCACACTTAAGAACATCAAATATCAGAATAAGTACTATATGGCTGATTGGAGTTATGAGGCCAAAAAGGCCAGAGCTAAGCCTGGTTAAGTGTTGTAAAAAAAAAAAAGAAAAAAAAAAAGAAGACAAGTGGTTAGTAGGATTTTATTGTCTGACAAATTACAATTCTAACAGAACAGAGAATAAAAAACTTGCCACTTTCATTAAAGAAAGCAACCACTTACAATAGACTAGCAATGACTTGAGATAGACAGCATAATTTCACACAGTTAGCTTTTGTGGAGGCAGAGTGGTAGAGCAGCAGAGAAACATGACAGCAACTGTGGAATGAGAAAATCGAAGTGAGCAATAACAAACCTCAGCCCGGAGAAAGAAAAAAAAATTACCTCGATTGAAAGGGACATTGAAATTTAGGACTTGAAAGGGGGTTCAAAAAAACAAAAAAACATAGGCATTGTTTAACTGACAGTATCGACGAAGGAAAGATCACGTTCTTTCGTGATCAGGAAGCGTGTCTTTAGGAGCTGTTTTCTGTGTTCTGCTGAATGTTTGCAAATTGTCTCAGATGCATGAAGCGTCACAAACAAACCCCCCTTTTGGATCTGTGAACCACCAACTACAGCCCCCCCTTTTGTTTTCATTGTGACGGGCCAAAGCAGTGTGAGTTTGGAAAGTATTCTATATGTGCATTTGAAATGTTTGCCTTGTGTTTTTCACGGATATTTGAAGCACCTATGGAGATGCATTTCACGTGGACATAATAACACCGTGGTTCTCGATTCCTGCTGTATGACTGAACTCAGGGTGACTGGTTCTTTCTGCTCTTTTCCCTCACTTGACTCTAATAGTACAGCTTCCATCCACTATTTGTTCAAAGACTTGTGTATTACACTGGTACAATAAAAAGTAAGTGACCTCGGGCTACGGTACATTGATTTTTCAGACTTTACCTCCTGACTGCATAAAAGCTTTCTCATGTATGATATAGAGACAACAGAAGACTAACATTTATTATTTACAGTCAGCCATTCAAGATCTCTGCGGCGGTTAGGTGTTTGAGTTGGCAGCGCTGCTTCGGTGGTTGAAATATTAAAATAATATTTAAATAAGGAAAACGGATGGAGAGCAATGGACAAAATTAGACTGAAATGAATAAAACATCTCCAGCCCATATTTCCGATGTGAGAATGCGAGCACAAAACCACGATTACTCCACACCTAAACTGAGATCTCCGTGTTAACTAGATCCCAACGCTGAACAAAGTAAACCAACACCACATACTCTCAAACTTTGCGTATGTACTTTTTTTCAAAATTCAAAGAAATCGCAAAGCTTCCAAGAGTAAACCATTCATTTTCTGTTAGTGGGAAGCTGGTGGGAAAGATGTGCAGTGGGCTGTCCGGTGCCATGGTAACGGCAACGTACAATTACAAGGTGATAGGCTCAGTTTATGTTGTTTGTCGCTTGGAAGTCAAAGTGCAAATATGAGGTCAGGGTATGTTCAATACGGATGTACATACATCGACAGTACGAGACCGGAAACATTTAGAATCAAAGCAGCTGTGTGTTGGCTTCGGTTCTTTTTCCTTTTCATGAGAATCAGCAGCACCAGTTGTGATTAGAGCAGCATCCCGTTGTGATGTTCACTCAGTTTATGATTAGAGTAATATGCTTTGAATGCAGGTATGATACAGGTCAGGGGTCCGAAACCCACGGCCTCTGAGCCAGATGTGGCTCTTGAGCTTCTCTCCTGTGGCTTTGTTCAAAAAACACAAAGAACACAGTGAAATGAATAACAATTAGCTTTGAACATTTTGCTATTATTGCTATGGGCCTAAAGCCATTCTTACATTGTTCACCGGTAAAAAAACCAGCACAATAATAACATGAACTCAACTTGCATTTGTTTGTAGTTAGTCTGTTAGTCTTTTAAGTAAGGGGCGGTTTGTCTCCATTACACAAGGAATGAGTTTTGTGTTTAGGAAATAGTGCCCCACCCCCCAATAAAAATAATAAAAATCTCAACTGTTTTCTTTATTGTATTGTATAATTTCATAAATGCACCAAACATTGCATTATTCTAAAAGACATGCAAAGTTTAAGGACCAAATAATCATATATAATCCAACAGTACACTCCTTGTGCTAAAAAATAGAGGGGGTTAAATATTTTTGGCAGCTCCAGACAGATTTCTTTCTTCTACATAGAAAGCACTGTCAAAATGCCTCTGGTTTGAGCTGTTTACCGTTGCTCTAGTCAATCAATTCGAGGAACTACAGGGAGCTTTTATCAAGTAACAAAAGTTGCTGTTCTTAAGAAGGAAAATGTAAGAAATTGAACACCGGAAAAACAGTTTGTGAACCTTTGTTTGAACTGTATTTTGCACAGTTCAACCATGTGTGTGTGTGTGTGTGTGTGTGTGTGCGCACTCATAGAAGAAAAAAAACAAAAAACAGCAAAAGCAATGCCACTAACACTTAAATCAGGTTAACAGTTACAAAAAAGTCTCTCCAAATTAACTTAAAATAATTAAATAACTGAAATAATTAAACCCTTAATTTGTCATCGGCCTGTAAGTCTGATACTCAAGAAACATTTAGACAGTGATCCAGTAGATGGAACGTAAGGCCCTTAAACTGAGCATGCTGTGACAGTGGCGAGCATGTTTCTACCATTGTGAGTACCCGACCATGAGAGACACCAGCAGTATTTTCACAAGTCCACCAGGATGTCGCTGATTTTACAGCAACACACACACACACACACAGCGAACCTGTCAGCTGAGCAGAATGGTTTGCCCTCACCCTCAGCTTTCTAATAAAATAATAATAATAACAACAATGATCCCCGTCGTGCCTCGCCTGTGCAGACTGCATCCTGCATATGCACAACCATTGTTCCAAACAAACGCAGATACGCGAGGCAGCCATCATGCACACACAAACACACAGTTAAAAGCAATACTTGGCCATACTTTGTTTAATTAAAACGGAAAATATTCTCTATTTTTTTATTATTATTATCATATCCATGTAAGAGGAGAGCAATGCCTTCAAACTTGCTGAATTCAAGAACAAAAGGGTAATAATTCATAAGGATGGCCTCAGTACTGGGAAAACATCCCTTAGAATAATGTGACATAAACCATTTAAAACTGAAAGTGTTCTCCGCAATAACTGTTTTCATAAAGTCAGTGCTCACTACAAGATGTCAAACTGAATACACCTGAAAGCTGATTTTTTTGATCACTGCCCATCTCATGTGAATAATGTGCTACTGGTGCAGAGAGAGGTTGTGGCTGAGACAGAAAATGAGCAGGGCTGAACTCAGACGAACTGACTTTGAAGAAGAGCTTTTATCTTTTCAGAGTCGTTCTTGCTTGAGGTAACAAACAGACACAGATTCTCGAATAAATCATAAAGGCAGAGCAAAGCGAAAAGTAAGAGAGCTGCAAACAAATGGCACTCATTCAAGGCACCGAGCGAATTTATCACACATGTTTGGGAATTTATAGTGAAGTGCTAAAAAAAAAAAAAAAAGCTAAAGCAAAAATTATTTGATAAAGTGTCTCTAGGAACTTAAATATCCATCGACACACACAGATTTACTAAACTGCTGCCAGTCTGCTTGCCTGACTATAGGATCATAAACAAGTGTTTTAGGAGGACTTTTACCATTATTTTATACTGTATAAAATGACAATACAAAGTTATTTCTTAGCTGTCCCACTGGTCCCCAGACTGAGGGGCTTTTTGCTTGTAAAGTGATGCATTTATAAATCATGATTCTCAGCCAGTGTGCCACCACAGGGTTCATTCAAGTACTGTTATTTTGAGACAATTTGTGTTTTTCTGTACTTTGCATAATCATGGGCTCGTCCTCTTAGCGGGTAAAGTAATATTTGGGAAGGTTAAAACCCTCCCTGCTTCTGCTCTGAGATGGCACTCGGCATGAACAGTCCTCACTGCAGGTTTCGCAGACTTTCATGGACAAACTGTTCTTAACTGTATTTGCCATCCTTGCTGAGTCAGTTTTCTGTTTTTTTTTAAGGATTAAATTTATGGATTTAACTCAAAAAAATGCACAATAAAGCATTACTGCTAGTAACTTTTAAGAACACAGACCTTAATATTGGTCTTCGGGGAACAGTTGGAGAAACAATTAAGAGATTTAACAGAAGTATCAAATGATATTTAAGTTAAAGCATTACTGAAACTGCATCTTCAAGCTCACCTGCTGAACTGTGTCCATTGCATTTCTGTTTAAGTGATGTTTTTAAAAAGCACCGTGTCGTTTTTATGGTTTGGAAATCACACTGCTCCCTAAACTGTTCTGTACCTTTTACCAGGCAAACATGTAATTAACCGTGGGACTGTAATTACAAAAACAAAACAACAAAACAAAAAAAAAAAAAATTGGCAGGAAAGTGGAACTTAACACCTGCTGAAAATCGTGGTGAATCATGTGTGAAAGTGACTTAACCTTTGCTTTGCTGCACGGATGTTAAGTATATTACAGGATGTGTCAAATTCAAACAATTTGGATATGGTTACATGTGAAACAAAGTGCAGCGACTCACTGTTTCTAGTCTGGTGATATTCTCCAAAAATTATGTCTAGGGTCTTGTTCCTATTATTACTGCAGCCCATGATGTCTGAATTTTTGAAGGGTGACACTTTAAGCCGGGTATACACTGTGCAATTTTGGGCTGTCCCAGATTAAAGATGACAAAACGTAATGATATCTTTGGTCGTGGCAAAAAAAATATAAACTTTGGCATCACATCACAGGCTCGCAGATATCCGGATCTTGTGATTAAAGACAGGCTGGGACAAAATCCCTAACCTCAACCTTCTAACCTCAAGCTTTCTTTGCAACCTTGTCATCCCAAGTTGGCCTCTTTTCCTGCATCACAACCAGGTCCACATTCTCCTCCTCCCCCTTGACTTTGGAGGTTTTGCTCTACACACAAACACCACTTTTGTATCAGCACAGTCGTTAGCTTAGCTTAATTGTTTGCAACTATAGCGTCGCAGGTAGACGATGTGCGCTGACAACGTTTACTTCTTGAACATTTACCTGCGTCGTAGCCTGAGATGCAGCAGGTGTTGCCATCGCACAGTCTGCATACACGTCCTGCCCAAGTTAGAGGCGCGTTGCGCAGTGTCGCCGCCGATGGATTTATAATCTCACAGTCTGCAGGAGCCTTTAGGACGTGTTTGACGAGCAAACTTCACAGACAAAAAAGCCTATTCCGTCACTTGTGTTTATCCATTCTTTTTGTGTATGCGCCTCACATCTGTCTGTCTATCCACATCATAGTGGGTCACTGTGAAACTGTCACAAATATGCAACAGCAAGTCACTCAGTAAAGGACGATTACTCTCCAAGGCCACACCACTTCTGCGTCTGACAAAACTGTGTGTCTTTGTGTGGACTGCATATGTGAAATCACACCTCCGGCCGTCTGAATCATTCAGACTGTATTTGAAGGAATCGCTCAGTTATGTGCATCATTTGATGAGGTATACACTGGTCTCATGGAAATAATGCCACAGAAACAAAAGCTCAGAGCTTATTCCAAGATATTTTCTACCAGGCAGTGCTGAAGGTGTACAGGAAGCAGACGGATCTCGGATCTGTGCTGACATAAGGTGACACCTGGTGACGCAAGGATCAGCAATAAAACTGAATAAACTGGAGACTGACTTTGTAGAAGTGCAAAGGCTGAACCTGCACCCCAATGAATTCTGGGTACCGAGACCCACGGTTCACTCGCTGCGTCTGTCTGGGTGCAACAGGGCACTTATCTCTCTCTAAAACTGACAATTGAGCTCATTTGGAAAAGTTGAAATGTACAGCTCATTAATCAGAAAACACAGTGAAATACAAAAAAGGGCCAAAGTGCATTTCAGATGTGAGATGCGCAGGAAAAAAAAAACGCACACCTGCAAAACAACCCATTGTCTAATTAGCATTCTTTTAAAAAGCATACATTCATTAAATCAGTAAGTCATGTAAAAGATGTGGAAATAAATATAATCCTGTCCCTGCCACGTTAGCTGCTACTTAATGACAAAAAATAACGCTCATAGTTAACGAAGAGAAAAAGTCAAGACTGAAGAGTGACCGAGTGAAGCGCTGCATTCGTATTCAGGCAGACTTAATTGGTCAGAAAATATTCCTAAGATCATGTCATTTACTATTTCTTTTTATAAAGTTTTGCATGATGTTCAGCTTAGTGATAAAAAAGTACAATTTCTGAAAGCTACTTAAAAGAGTAAACAGTCTTTTATATTTAAGACCCCAAAAGACTACGCTGATGTGGGACTGCATTGTTTTTATACACCTACTTCAAAGTGCTAGGGTTCATGGAGTATTTTGCAGCCTGTTATTACCATTTTTGTTTAATTTTGTGTATATGTGCGGATGAGTCTGAGTGTCTGTGACACCGCGGGAGATCAAAGAAAGCTCATAAACACCATACCGCTTCATGCATAAGACGCTTAACAACTCCTGCAAGCCCGCAGTTTAAGGTACAGCATTAGTGACGAGCCTTTGCTGTTTATTTAGATTCAAAGCTAATGGTGTGCACAGATAGGAGATAATTAATAGCAATATTAATTATAAATGCCACTGTGAGCAGAAATGCCATTGTGCGCATAAATGCCATTGTGTGCTCTATGGTTGCAATGAGTCTCAGAAAATATCACAGTTTTATGGTATTCATTAACTTCAGGTTTTCACTGTTGAACAAAAGCTTTATCACAATTGAAAGCGTTTTTATTGTTAGCATGTGTAAATACTCTCCCTTTTGAAATAAATTCAACAAATAAAAAAGTTGTACATCTGGCTTCTGAACAAAATAAATTAGGTTCTCCATTGGGCTGCTTCCCCCCCCCCAAAAAAAACCACAGATAAACTAAGCTGGTAATTGTCAATTTTCATATCATGGTTTACTGTGAAACCTCTATACTGCTGCAAACCTAGTATGTACTTTCTTTTTATAAGCAAGGGGCAATTATTGTAACTATCTGTGAGTATAGGAATAGTGGTTGCCTCTGTGTAGTGGTAGCCTTTCTCAAAAAACTCAGCCTTTTCATGTTGTAAACGGATCACGTTGCAATAAGAAAGTAAACATAAGGTGGATTTAGGGCATTTACAATGCAGTCAACTGAAACTACAATGACAAATTGCTACATCATGAGGGAAATAACTATGATGTGATTTGATGAGACAAAGATTATGATGAAGTGAAAGACTCAGTGAACCAGGACGTTCTCAGTGGCTGTGGGCATCTGTCCTTATGGACAGTTAGAGGAACATGATGAGGAAAATATGCTCAGCAAATACATTTTTTACTGAGCAGCACAGTCGGTATCACTGAAAGACGGACTCCTAAAATGACTCAAAACATCACAGTTGATGTGCAAGTTGCACATTGTAAATTATAATGGAAAACATTCATCCTCCCCCTGTATGATGGATCAGAAAAATCCTGTACTTTGGCTTTCTGTGCAACATACACAATCAAATTTGTTCTGTGGGGAAAGGGACTGGTTTGATCTCAGGTTGTAGTAAGTCCTGCTGGTATAGTAAATGACCTCATTTAATGAGGGGAGCATTCACAAGCCTTTTGCCTGCCATGTGCTGGTGCACATTATTAACATAAAAATCCAGCAGCACGCCCTAGAGTTTAATATGTCCAGGATTATATGAACACATTGTCAGCCCGCCTCTCCCCCTCTGTTTCCATCTCTGCCTCACTCGCTATCTCTATCTTTCTCCTCGCTCTCTTCCACTGTACCTGCCTTCTTTGCTTTCATCCTCAATTGTTGGCATGTAAACAGCTTCTCTTGCGTGTTACAGTGATGAAAGGAGCTTCCTGTGGAGACGGCTTTGTGTCCAGCTCTGACATTTCTATTTGTTCAGAACATGGCTGTTGAGGCTTTGGCAAAGCTTGAGATGTTGGATTACAGCCTGGTCATGTTCCAGATTTAAGCACTTGACCTTTAATAGGACTCTGCTCTGTTTATTTCCTAGCAGATGTTTATTTAGGTTAGATATTTCTTGATGGCGTCTGTGTTCCTCCGCTGGGCTTGAGAAAGTCCCCCGTTCCTCCAGTCTAGTCATGAGATTAACGTTATTCAGGGCTTTATTAGGATTAAGGTGAGGATGAGTCTTTTTTTTTGTTTGGGGGGTTAGAAAATATTTTCAAAAAACAATCTGCTGTGCACTCTAAATATAAATAAATAAATACAACTCTTGATGGTCCTTTTGAGTGTTGATCATTAAAATTCCCCTGCCTCTGTTCACTGCTTTATTAAAATTTGGTGGAGCAGGAAACTCTTCATAACTACTGAATAGCTCGAACAATACTGGATGTTTGAAGCGGGTACCATATACATTTTAGAGTTTCAATATATAGGACTATTTATACCTTAATTACACAACCTCACCAGGAAAATGGCGATAGTTGTCACCAGATAGCTGTTGAGCTGAATAAGTCAACGTAATAAATACCTAAATAAATCTGAATCAATGACCATCAAACTCCAAGTAGTTGATCAATTAATGTGGACCTGCAAATCTAGGTGTGAGCAATTTTGAGCAATAATTTTGCCTTAAAGTCAGTATTTCTAGGTGAGAATGGAAATACTGACTTTAAGGCCTAATATTAACTCCAGTATCTGCGGACGTCAATAGTTTGTAAAACGTCTAAAAGGTCTCGATTAGTAATCAGTCTATCTCTAGTGGGAAAGGTAATGGCAGAGTTTTGGTCAAGTGAGCAATAGACTGAACGGGGAGAGTGAGACATGTTACTGAAGAAAAAACAGCAAAAATAGAAAAATAAAACGTTCTGTTCTGCTTGTTTCGCAGCAGTTACGTTCTAAAGCGCAAATAAATAAGCTCACATCATCACATAATTCTATGGGAGAAGCACACACTTGTTCCTGTCTGCTGTGCGTTGCTGAGACAGAACTGCCCCGTGAGAAGAGCAGAATGAACCGGATTCGCTTCATTTTTATTCTGTACTGCCCGCACATGCTGCTGTTACCGGCTAAAGGTACAAACTCCCTGCCCAGAAACTTGGTGTGTACAGCAAAACAAAAAGAAAATACAGGCAGAGGGCAGGGTGTTTGCAGGTATGAACACCACCACACACTGACAGACGGTCACGAGTGATGATTGAGGCGTGTGTCACGGTAACGAGGTGGATGAGATTTTAAAGCATAAGTCTGACTGTTTATTTTATTGATCCTA
>JAPQRN010000002.1:20978450-21008761 GCA_037367275.1 Coranthus polyacanthus | reverse complement strand
GGTGTTTTTAGGAAAATGTTGCATATGTTGCCCTGAAATAAAGGATGATGTGATTTTTTGCTGGGGTCTGTACCAAACAAGCATGTTCCGTTACGTCTTAAGGAGAACATGATTTGCAGGCCGGTGCATCTCTGTAGCACCACAATGCTCCATTTATAATGTTGTGACACCTTTTACCTTTATCAAACAATTGCAGCTCCTGCGATTTGGATACTGCCCTTGGCCATATTGCAATTTTGATAATATTTCAATTAACTGCCCATGGTGTGTGTATGCGTGTTCTGGTCTACATTTTGAGTAAAAACATGTCCAACGTTCCTTATCAATGTAGGCATGTCATCTCATTCCACATACATCTCTGTTATTCATTACACTCAGAGTTATTGAATTGTGGTTATCCAGATATGCTGACTTTAATACATTCCTAGTGACCGTAAAAAAAATTATGATATAAAATACAACATTATGATAACGATGAAATTATGAGTCTGAAACCTTTTCAAATGTGCCCATAGGAGGCTTTATAATTATCTCATGTTTATCTAAGCTGGGAGTGTCTGTTTTTAGTCTTACACAAACTTTGTGCATAATACCTTGGAGTAATTCTGAGATGCTTTATATACACACATGCCCCAGTACCCTGACAAATCCCAGAGTACAGAAATATCTCGTATCATGAAAAACAGAATTATCCTTTAATTAATCTCTACATTACACTAATCCTGATCGGGGGTTGTGATAAGTCTACATGCAAAATGAGCTCTGCAGGGATGAGTGAAGGGTCAATGAATCTCTGAAGATGTTTCTCATTAAGTTCAAAAACACTACAGCTCCGTCGTCACAACTACAAGCCTTTACCACAAAAATCCGTCAAACTCACTTGCCTCAATCCGATGCTTGTGGCTTTATTGAGTTAGGTTGACAAGACAAGTATGCCAGGTCAGGGAGCACGCTCGATCCGTTTAAACGCCCACTTGACATCGAGACACAGGGACTTGACAAATCTCTTTATGAGTCCCTGAAGAGGTATCACTCTGACCTGATGGAGCCCACTATAAGCAACACGCTTCTCTGTGTATAGAGAAAACATTCAACATTTATTGTGGTATTTTGATTTATTCTCTCTTTGTGTCCCTTTTTTCCTCCCAACAGACTTGATAGTATCTGGAGTTTCATTGTAATGCAGTCTTACTTTTCACTTGGAAGAAGCTCCTGAGACGTCTTTTTTAGAAGTACCTTCAACAACTGCTGAGCCGTTGCACAAATGAGGAGGAAAACTCAAAATGTAGCTGGAGGGCGATGATCCTCACTGGTGTCAAAGTTGTTTTTTATTATTTATCTTAAATGAAAGTTGTTCCTCGAAACGGTACTCCTGCTGTCTGGCTGCTGTGAACTTTTACTATTCAAACAACTCCGACTCAAAGACGGGTCCTAATTGACACACTTGAACAAAAAGAAGCAAGAAAAAGGAAGGCTTTTCCTTTGCTCTCTTTTGTAATGAATGCTTTTAGAGCTCACACGATCCCGTTACTTTCTTCTACAAAGCACACCATTTACAATACACTCTATATGTCCTCCTACACAACAACAGCACGTTCTGTTAACGAGTTTAGCAGAAGAGCAGCACTTTATCAAATGGTCACCGCAGCCAATCCAGCGCAACACACATCTTCACGCCGGTGGGAAACGGAAGACGTTTCAGCTGTGTGTAGGAGTTTTCCCTTGAGAACGTGCAGCTTTGCAGTACAGGGAAAAGCCATTGACTGCGGATTGTGATCTGATACTCAATACTACTAGTGTGGGCAGAGCATGTCTGATAAGCCTGAATACATCACGGAGTCAATTGAAGAGCTTCAATTCCACCGAAGGCATTTCACGTTTTGAGTTTTTCATCTCGCTAAACAGCATGACCAAAGTATAAAAGGAGAACATTGTGTAAATAATTGATCAAGCCGTAGATAGTGGCGTATTTGAAGCAAATTAAAGCGAGACAATCACGTAAACATTACTGTCTAAAGACTTCCACTAAAATATTTTGGCTGCTCTTTCTCTTTGAATCTGTCCGTCAGTCTGTCTAACCTCTCCTCTTTCTGTCGCTCCTCCCTCCCCTCCTCTCAACGCTGGCTCTCACTCTAATACACTGCAGCAGTTGTAACTCTTACATCACCCCCCTCTCATCATTTTGGAGGTCGGTGGAGAATATTGAACAGTCACTTACCCTCATACTGACATGACTGTAGAGAAAGCACAGAAAGGACGTGGTATATTTAGTTACCATCTCCCCAAACCAGCTTGACTTTTTTTCATGTTTGCTGTGATGTGTCTCAAGTTAGGAGGGGTGGGTGTGGGGGGGGGGGATGACTCTTTCACACATGACGTTGGTGTAAAAGCACCTCTACTTATTTCATTCGCATTTCCTTCCTCTCAGACTGCTCGGTGATGTGCAATTTTCGCGCACAGCTTTATGCAGTGGAGATCAGTGTGTCTGGAATCACAATACAATCATGCCTCGTACACATTGATTTTTCTTCAATGCAGTGAGAGTGTTGTTGTCTTGGGGGAGGAAGACAGAGGAACTGGCAAGGATGTTGATGCATATTCTGACATTTTTGTGAGATTAGTTTTTGTTTTTACCCTCCTGCATGGGCGTAGGTTTTGGTTGAACATATGGGAGGGCGGGGGCAAATTAAGCCAGTTCTGGACGTCCTCCCAAGGAAATTTTCAGCAAAAGCCCGTATTTCAAGCTGTTAAAGATTATTTTTAACCAAATTTAAGACTGAGTTTTGGACAGATCATCTTTTTCTTATTCAAGCACTGCAGGTAAATGTTACTTCAACAATATCAAGTAAAAAGTTCAGTGCTGGTTCTAAAGCTTTCTGATGTCAGAAATGAGGACTTTCACAAAAGGACAGCTTGACTCACATTGACAAAAAGAAATTAAAAGACGAATAAGTTAAATGGGTCTTTGCACACTGGGGGTGTTTTCTTACTCAGTCAGTCAGTATATTTTTTCAAACGTTGTTTATACCATGAGTACTTTCACACAGACCACGAATATTACATGGCAAAAAAAAGCGGTGTTTCACTTTTTCTGAACTAGGTCGATTTTTACAAGCTTTCGCAGCGCAAGTAAGTGTAGTAGGTCATGTGACAACAACGACGAACCCGGACCTGTTGACTTCTAGCCACACTGTTTTGTATGAAACACACAAATGGTGAAGATAATGAAGTGAAGGACAAGGTTTGGAGCAGCATCGACAAACAACTAGACTATCAGGTTTGTAAAAATAAGACTATTTAATGACTTCCAAGGCCCAATATTTGTAAAACTGAATTTAAGATATTTTAAGGACCTCCAGGCACCCCGTCTGTGGTGGAGATAGTTGGGTTTGCCACAGAAGAGTTCATATTCATGTTCACATTTTTGAGGTAAAACCAAGACAAAGTACTAAACGGATAAAAATATGTGTTCTGAATATAGAAATCTACGCCTATGCCCTCTTGTCCTGTTAAATCTAGTAACAAACGGGTTATAGAGAGGCCTACACAGAAATGTAGTGGTTGTAAAACAAAGCATTAGAATGTACTGTACAGTGGGCACACTGAGGCTACAAACCTTATTATTAGTGAAATTATTAAAGCAAAGGGAAATGCCCTATAGTGTGAAATGATAAGCTGTGGCATCCAGACAAATGAGTACAGCAGACCTTGCCAGTGACTCATTTAATTAGATGTTATCATTCTAACCTCAAAATTATTCATAGAGTTGGAAATCTCCAGTTTTAGCACAGTCTACACATAATTCTAACATAACACATAATTCTAAAGGCACAAGTCCATACGGCTAAAGTGTGTCATTCCAACACATTGGACATATTTGTATGCTTGTGTGGTGAAAATCATACGCGGGGGTATATTAAATATGAAAGAAGAGGAGGAAAAGTACGTTCTCGTCACTCCAAACTCCGGTCATTACCTCCCCTCCTGAGAAACACAAACAGTTCTTACATGTGGCTCCACAACCTTATACATAAACAATGTCGTGTATAGCATGAAATGTTTCTTACTTATAAATGAATACTCTACAGAGTGTAAACAGCATGCACTTAGATGAAAAGAAGCATGGAAACATAAATCAGTCATCCTGCCCTCATGCTGCTGTGGGACATCTCATATGATGTGATTTAAGATGAAAAGATGAATCTGTAGAGAGGAAAGAAACCGCACATGTGTGTTATATGGACGCTTTTCAACTTTCAAACACAGAGGAAAAAGGAACACAGTTAAAAGGCTTGTTTTTCCATCTCTGAAAATGATAATGCTTCTGTGAAATCAGTGTTAGTACTGTACGTCTTGTATTTTCTGCCAGACAAGAGGAATGAAATCTTTAAATTGCTAAATGGTTGTCTCATACTTGAATGAAGCCGAGTTTCTTTTGTGTAGTTGTCAATATTTTATCCCGTGTTGTTTTGTTGGTTCTTTGCAATTTCCATTCCGCAAACTTTAGGATTTGTCTGTCTGTCTTTTTTTTTTTTTTTTCCACTTAAACAAAGTGATTTTAGTCTTTTTCACTGCCGCAGGACGGGAATATCATCTTAATTTTACAAAGTACATTGTGATTGCTGTTAAATAAAGGCAAGTTGAAAAAGTGGTGCTGTAAATCCACTGCTCCTATGGCCATTATGTGCCTCACTTCTGTATTTATGCAGGAAGCAGCCATATCCCCCTTTTACTCCCTCTCACTGATCTCTCGTCTCATGTATTTTGGATCACAGGCAGTTCCCTCGCTCACACTATTGATGGCCCACCAGACCTCGCTCAGTGTCAGCTGAGGTGATGCATATTGAAAAGTTTTGCACTGTTGACATCGGGGCTCTACTATTTGATCTCCTCGGGTTCGGCAAAGCGGTGAACTCTGTTTTGGGATGTACAAAATAAATCCTATAAATGGAATATTCGCTTAGGAGGGTTGAGTTTCTGGTTTATGAGGGAGTCGGTAATCCTATAAAGTCTGGATTTGCCTTTCTTTATGATGCTCGGTATTGTGGTAGATCTCACGGGCGCACGACTTGTCAAACAGGAACAAATTACAAATAATTGACAAAAACCGGGGCCCCTGATTACTGATTGAGGAAAAATCAAAGATAAACAGCTTTTCCTGTGATCTGCCTCTCTCCACTATCCTTACTATGCGAGACACTGTGTACTGTACAGCACCTCAGAGAATCAATGGATAGATTCAGCCTAATTTTCACCTGCTCGTTTATTTTCATCCCCGCTCTGCTCCAGAAACGTTTCCCCTCTCCTCCCCCGCCCCGTGCCTTGTAGCAGCCTCCTGTCGTTGCAAATAGTTATCGGGTTGCTGTACACCCAATAAACGAGAGCAGATTTTGGAAAGCCTAATGCGCATCCTGTGATATTGAACAAGGTCAATCTGGATTTGCGAGCGTCAGTGTGTCTTTAAAACACAAGGCGAAACATTCTTCTCTGCGGCGCCTCTCACAGTGACGCCATGAGTCTTCATAAAAACCTGTTTACATTACAAAGCATCACATTCTTTGCATTTCACAGCGTTCACAGCAGCCAAGTACACTAAAACTGACATGGACAATGACAATACTAAATGGATGTTGACAGTGGATTTGTTTGGATAGATTATGAATACGTAACAAACATGCACAGTCTATTTGCCCGTTAGCAGTGTGCATCTCACCCACTGGTTCTGATTCATATTTGAATACACCATGAACAATGTAATGCAACTAGATACATTGGTATGGAGCCGATGGTTTGGTACCAGTCAAGACAGATAATTCAGTGCAATACGACGTAGATTAATATGCTTTGTATTTCGCCACAGAGGGAGATTTGAGCTTCTTTATGAAAAGAAATTCTACAATTTCAAAAAGCACTAATCAAGGCTATGATATTTGACTGCATATTAAACTTATGGCCCACCAGCTTTTGCCTTTTCAGTTTAATTTGTATTAAACAAATTCTCACCTCCCACCTTTTTCTGCTCTAGAGCTGGAACAGGCAATTATCAGATGCTAAAAATAAATAAATAAAACACACAAATCTTTTAAGGCTTAGTCTCACCGAAACCGCATCTTTTTTTTCCTTTTTTTTTTTTAATGCAATCACCTCCAAGCTTCTTTTAATCAGTCTAGCCATGTATCCATCACAGCAACTGACAAAAAAAGAGACACATTAACATATTTTGCTGCTATGCACATCAGCGCTTTAAGTGAATTGTTTTTCTAAAATAAGAGATAGCAATTACGCCATGCATCACAAACCGTCTGCATAAAAGGTTATTCAAATTCGCAAAAATTAAATTAAGCACTAAATACCTAAGACAGAGGACCTTTTTAAAACTGGAATTGACTGAAATCAGTGAAGCAAATACAATGTTAAGTCTTAATTATTAAAGTTAAATATTATGGAAGCATTTTGCTGCCAGGCCACAAAAAAGAAACACAGATGAGCTGTAACATGAAAATCGCTACTGCCCATCGACAAATAAGATGACAGGGGCCGACGTTTATCTACGGTTATATTTAAGGTTATTTCATGAATTGTATGCTTGAATTTGTGCGCATTTAAAGATCATTTGATGAATGTGTGAAAGACTTGAAAACAGTTCGGTTATCTAAATGAAGATTCCTTTTGTTTCCCTGGTGTTACAGACGAACTTCAGGAAAGTGTTCACACACGATTCCTCACAGGCTCTGTTGACGTATTAACTGGATTCTTTTATTACACAAACAAACTGAGTGCTTAGGAAGGGATTCGCACGACATCAGGCAATGAACGTGCAAATGCTTAAATCATTCAAAAGTATCATCATGATATAAACCCCTAGAGCCGCTCCCTGCTCGAAACCCAGTATGAACCAGTTCGTCACGCAGCAATCTAAGAGACAGGTAGCGTTCAGATTTACAACTTGGCAAAGGCGGCGGAGGAGCAAATGCATACTAATGAGGAGGACTGATAAAGGTGGAAAACAGACTTGTGTGAGAGGCAGAAGGACTCGGATGGCAGCTGCAAAGCTTCTGTCATTCTGGGCCAAAGGTTGGTCAGGGATGACCTGGGTCATAATGGAGACTGAAGGCGCCCAACACGTAAAAAGTGTGTTACTAATAACTTAACTAAGTGTACACAGGAAGATTAGTCATGTTGTAAATTGTCTAACATGAGGTTCCCAGAGGGGGAATCCAATACAGGAGGAACGTCTAACAGGTTTTCTATGACACCGGGCACAAAAGGGGGAATAAATGACAAAAGAATTAAATAAGTAACAGCCAGAATATAACATCGATGTCAGCATCAGCTATCTGCCATGTTGTTAACGCAGTTGTTAAGTTGTTTAAATGTTGGAATCGGCCCAGATTTTCACAATTGGTGTATTCCTAGTGATTCCACGTGAAACATTTCACACTATAACATGATAACTTATTGAATTCAACGTATTCAACACTGCTATAATGTAGTATGTCGCGCTGACCTAAAAATGTTGTTAGAATATCTTGTTATAACATGGACCTAACATAAACCTTTCACGTTCTAACATAATACTAATGTGTTTTTTTTTTTTTTCTTTTTCTGGTTTGGCAGCAGTAAGCTTCCATAAAATACTGATAAAGATATACGGCGTATGTTTGCGGCGTTGAGGTGAAAGTTAACTTTAAAAACTTGTGCCACTGTGCAGCAGAGGACTCCTTGTTTGACAGTGGGACCTCGTCATAGTAGTGCACTGCATAGTGTTAACCCGAGGCTAAATGTGACCTTGGGCACTTGCCCTTGGCAGGTGAATTGAGGTGGGTGAGTTATGACTGGTGGTGAGGCGATATCAGATGGCCGGGGAAATAATGATGTTGACTGGCCAAATACTACTGATCGTGCCTGAGGCTCTTACTTCAGTGGCCACTCACACTGGGGTTGTTATGGTCAGTGTGTTTTAATTCACAAGTTTCTCAAAATAAATGAACAATTATATGCGAGTATACTGTAGATGTTGTAGTTAAATCCTCTGGTAATTTGGAAAAATGCATACATACACACCCGACTATAAGCACAGATTAATGGCCTGATAAAAAGTATGGTGTCTGTTGTCTTTTATATAATGTTAAGCTTTCAACAGATTGGAAAAGCATGACTGAGATAAAGAGTGAGATAGGGAAAATTAAACAGAATGCAGCAGCAGACTGTAAATGAATATGGGTTCATAAAGATCTCATTTGTATTTTATGTTTGACTTTGATGGCCCTCTGGCTTCTAAATATGCACATCAAGCGGGGAACATCTGAATAGCTCATAATGATGTAGAAATTTATGGGCTCCATTGTTTAGAGTGGAGAGGTCTTCTTCTGCAGGACAGTGCAGATTTCAGCTCAAAGTACACAATAAACCATATCGAGAGTCTGACTATCCACTAAATGTATCTTGTTAAAGTTCTGCAAATCGTTTAATTATTTGCAAAGCTTCTGCTCAATGAGCTCACTTTCCAACATAGAAAATCGGATGTTAGAAGCTAATGTGTGAGGTTAGACATCCAGGCATGACAGATGCCATGGAGAGAGAGTAAATGATCGCAGCACAACTTCGTTCTGAGCCCCGGAGTGCTCCATACTTTGCTGTGTTTACTCAAATGAAGCCCTGGATCCATCAGGCAAAGATATAATTACTTTACGCTCTTTAAATATTAAGCACTCTCTCACTCTTGTGTAAATGCATGACTTCATACCATGTTAAGATATTTCCTCTGACGTTAAACATTTCTCACAAAGCATTAACAGTGGGAGATCCTCTCTCCTCTTCCTGTTAATGCCAGCTCACAAAGTCCATGAATACAGTGTCAAACTTTATTTTGAATGACATGGCCACCTCCTTACTTAGCCTTTCTACCTAAAAACTGAAATTATTCCTGAGCTGTGTTACCTGACAGATTGTCAGAATTTAAACAAAGCCTAATGAACCTCAAGCTTTCAGTTTAAAGCATTTCCTGAGCACAGCTGTTTTCTTATACTCAAAAACCTTTTCAAACCTTCACCCCTCATTTCCTCCCCAATCCTGTCAGTATCGTGCAACTTTTCATACCCGTGAACCGACCTCAGCATGCCTTTTTCTCTAACAACACGTTCCCTCGCTCTCATTAGAGGTAATTACTTAATTAGAAATAATCTAATCAGTTTATTACACAAAAATAACAGGGGCTGTCTCATAAAACAGCATGTTAAGGAACTGATTGCAATAATTGGAAATGAAACTATCCTCCCGTAAATACATTTCACTGCGAAGAAGAGCTATATATATCGCCTGAAAGTGAGCTGTACTCACTGTTTAGCCGCGTTCGTAAGAGCCCACCCACAAGTTCCTGTCAAAGCAGATTGTGCTAGTTTGTTTTTGGTGTCTGCATGTTGTGGTGACCCACTGTGGTCAGCAAGGTGGCCGACCTGCATTGATGTGCTCCAGACCAGACACAGCTGTGTAAATATTGAGCCAAGCCAAGCTGAGGCGATGGCCATCAGCCATCACTGTTGCTGCATGCTCTGGCATCAGGTTGTTTGACCAGCGGCTCTATTTTCTAACCTCATGCCTCCGTAATTCTCAGCATTGGAACATTCCGCCGTGTTTACAGCATTTTGAGATTGTGGTGGCTGATATCTGGCTGATGAAACATTCATTTAGGAACTTTATACTATAACCACAGGATTCCTGTACATAACAGAGGTTCTGGAGAGCCTTTTGTTTTTGCATAAATTTGCATAGAAATGATTGAAAAAAATGCTTTCCCTATGTAACTACTTTGCAAAACAGAGATCATATTAATATCGTTTAGGTTATGCAAAAACAGGGATGTTGACATAGAACAATCCCCTTCATGCATTAATTAGCGTAATTAATGACCTCGTTATCATAACTGGTAATGTTTAATATATCATGGTGATTATGGTGTAACACTGAGCAGATGAAGTGCCTCTTTCTTTTTTTATTGTTTTAGACTGATCTGGATGGAGCTGAAGGATTTAAAGACTAGACTTTCATGAATAATTGCAGGTTTTTAGAATAGACTTCTCGGGTTGATCTCCCATAATTAGGCCAACCCAGTGTTCTAGGCGCTGCAACTCGTACAGAACCGTCTTGGAGAACAACAGGGGAAATGCATTTTTCCCCATCATATCGTTCCGCTAAGGTTTAATTTCCAGCGTGCGACTTGACCAGTTGGCTTGGCGCATCCCGTTACACACAGCCACAGAGCATCCATTAATGGTCTCTGGATGTCTGCAGACGCATGATAAAATACCATTATCAGCTCTGCAAAGCAATTTGGATTGCGCCAGAGAAAGAAGTGCCACTTTTATAGATGTTTGTTACATAAAGCAGAGTGACAGGAAAACAACACATACAAGCCTATTTTACTTGCCAGTCTGTCAAAGATGTGTCACGCTCTGTCCTCTGTTGTCATGGCAAATGAAGACTCAAACATCTGAAGCGATGGTGTGGAGGAACGGCAGACTATGGGCAGTGAGTCAGATTGTTGTGTAAAAATCTCTTGATATGCCTGTTATTTGGGAGGTCTAAGACCAATTTACAATATGATAGTTCAGAAGATGAACCACTCAACAACTGCTATTACAGATGTTCTTTGACAGAGAAAATACATCTAAGAAAAAAGCATGACCACAAAAAAAAAAGAAGAAAAAGCAATATTCTGTCTTAATGTTTTAAGTGGAGAGTTTAATTGTCAGTTTAATATGAACAGTTTTTGGACTAGTGCTGCATTTAAACCAGGGCTTGAAGTGGGCCAGGTTACTTTTGTGTATTGGCACTTTCCACAAGTTGCACGTACTCTTTTCTGTCTTCTCTCTGCCAAATATAAAGTATCTAGGGAGCTCTGCACAGAGCAACCCGGCTCCTCTGCTCCTCTTAGGTTTATCTGCTATTCTCTATTGGCAAGCGGGAGAGACATTCACAGCTACGTTATTAATGTTACAATAATGTCTGGGTCGCCAACCCTCTTTTCAGACTAGTCCTACACTCCGACGCCACAAAAACAAATCTCACACCAAATAGGTCATAGTAACAAAGCCGCTCAAAGGAGAGATTTCCAGCTGTGATATTGTTCGTAAGCTGATCTGAGTTTAATACAAGCTCCCGTTCACCTGTGACATTTTTAGTCTAACACGGCTCGACACCAAAGACTTGAGAAAACAACATGCTTTATGTCATTCACAGGGCAAACTGCACGCCCAGCCACCAGCACGCAACATGCCTTTGTGCGGTCACATCCATTTGGGGGAAATATATTTCAACTACAGCTGCAAGTTTTAATCAAACACCTTATTAGTCAATTAAAAGAAAACTTTTCATTCCGTATTTGTATGTAACATAAATTAGTTTCTATATCCTGCTCTGAAAATTCTAATGTAGGTCATGAAAGGCTGTGCTCCGACTCTGAGCTGTACATTTGTTTTTTTCTTGAGAAAGACTGGAGCTTCACAGTACATTTATCAATTGAGTTTGCTCTCTACGGCTTTGATAAAGAACGAGGTGTATTGGCCCGGATTTGTGATGACCTTGGTAGAATGCTGCAGCTGCAATGCATACTCGCAGAATAATTCGCACGCGGCAAAGGTCAAATCTCGCGATCATATGCTGACACTCATTTTCAGACCCAGTGTAAGAATGTCCATACGGCAAATGCTATCCCTAAATGACGAATCGCTTCCTGAATCAACAAACAAAAAACAAATGGGTAAATAATGACAGATATCGCTCGTCTATAACTCCCATTTATTGAGCAATTGGAAGCGATGTTTGGAGTTCAACCTTCCCATGCCAAAGCAATTTCACCTGATTTCTAGTCTATTATCAAATAACAATCAAAAACACCATCTGCACTTGCCACGAATGCTGCCAATTGAGATCTAAGTTGCAGTAGTTCTTGAATGCTATAAAGGAAAATTATTGCAGGTTCTGCAAAATACCATCTGTTTGATGCTTGTGTTTTTTACCAACTCTATAGATTAGCCGTTTCGACCGGAGCCGTTCACTAAGCTGTAATGAACATAATATTTCACACCAGAGTTTGTGTCTGAAACATGATAGCCTCACCAGATTGTGATCATATTACCTGAGTTAAAGGTGAGTCTACAGCATCTAAAAAACGGCCATCATTACTCATTTGACATTCTGCAACTGGTACGAGGCACTACAATATCAGCTCCCCTTTCTTTATTGAGGTGAATGTGATATCTGAATAACATACGCCCAACAACTGCCATATACGCTGACTTGGGCCAATTAGACCCTCTAGATACATGGAACGCAAACCTTATCGCATTGCATCTGGGAAATAACAATCCTTTTACAAAGCAACAACTTTCATGAAATTTTATGGGGCTCCGTACCATTTCAAATGCACAGTTGGCTTTTTTTTCTTCACCCAGGTTCAGGGACAGCAGCTATGTTTTCTCTGCTAAACACGTAAACAGAAAATCATTAAATCTCCTGTTTGTCTGTAGATAGACACGATGTGATTGCAATAGAGTAATTTATGCTACAGATGTTTGCTGCAGAGCGCGCTCTCTACACCGGGGAGTCATGATTAATTTATATGTGTTTGGATAAAAGCATGTATCCAAGCCCTATTAATATTGCTGTTTTGCAGAATAAGATCATATCTTTGCAAATTGAATATTCATCGAGAGTCTAGCCCGTTTCCCGCAGAAGTTGGAACTTCATTCAGATATTAGCTACAGGTTGTAAATCTCACTCCAGATTCTGGATTTTGAAAATGCTTAGTCAGCCTGGGAGGTGGCGAGGGCTTTATTCAAATAATCCTCCCATAAATGGCTCTATAAGCATTATAATACATTTTAGTCTCAACACAAGCGGGGACTATTTACTGGATGGCTGATCAGGTGGACTGTTTAGAGCTTGCGTGTGGGTGTGTGTGTAAGCCCGCGTTCCCTCTGTTGTTTGATTGTTTAACTACTGTATATTTAGACATAATTATGCACATTATTAGCTAAAGTTCACCTTCAACTGGCACAATGTTAAACTCACTGTAATGTTATCACATCTGGGCTGTGGCCTTTTCACCAGCTCTAAACCCTCTTTGTCCAAATCCCTCTGCCCATACCCCTTTGTTATAACAGGCACTAATGCGACAAACTGATTAAGCTCTATTAACTTGCAAATTAGTTCCTTTGTTCTAACTTTATCCCCATCAGCTTAGTCCATTTTAAAGAGCCAAAAAACTCATTGCACTGTCAGTGATGCTGCTGAATTGTCCACTTCATACATCAAGTATGTCTTTTTGGATTGTATACAAAAACATTTTGAATTAAGTGCCATTATGGACTTTTTTCCCTTGTAAAGCTACTGAAGAGTACAGACGGCGCTGAAAAAAAAAAAATCTCCTCTGCACCACCATTCAACGACAACGTAACACTCTACTGAGTGAATTTTCACGCTGGTAGAAACAACCCATGCAAAACATGTTTCACATGAAGTAATCCTTAAAAAACAATGATGCAATGCACGAGTGTACGCATATAATACTGTGGATTATCTGTGCAAAGAAGCCTCAGACATAGATAGCCCTACAGAAAACTGAAGTATGAGTTCAAGCTTCAAAATCACAGGATACTAGTACAGAAGACAGAAAGTGAAAGGTCTTTCATTAGATCATGTCTCTGCCTTCATTGTTCAGTTCCACATTTTCACTCTGTAACAGCTCATCATCACCTTCAAATTCAAAGAACAGGTTTTTCTTCACTATTTGCCTGCCTATATGTAGATTAAAGAGTTATTGGTTGATGTAATTGAATTCCTCCTGCCCATAGTGTTTGTAGAAAGTCTTTTCCTTTGGATAATACACGAAAGAGGCAAAATCCACAGTCTTTATTGTATGTAAAAATGTGTGGTGAATTATGGCCGAATCTAATGCGAGTTTGTCAAATCTAGTGGGTATCGTCCAAAGTTAGTCTTTTCGGTACAAATTCCTTTTTTGTGTTACTATCCCTCTGCTTCAGCTCAGCACATTGTCTAGGGAAATGCAAGGAATACATTTTGCACTAAAAAAAAAAAAAAAAGACTAGAGCTGTTCTGTCGCCCATCTTGGAATCACTTCAGGAGGAAATCTCTTGCCAGCGTGTGTGCAGAAGGAATCGTTGCAGCAACCAATGACTTCTTAGTGTTTTAAAACTGAGGTGAAAAAAATGTCAACATATTCTTTAACGAAACACCATGCAACTCAAACTTTTAAAACTCTTCTCTCAGTTTGTATTCGCCAAGCACAGACAAAATTCCGATTTGTGGACTTTGTAATTATGTAGCAGCAATGATGCCAACTTTTACTTCTGTCTAATAAAATATATATCTGCATTTTATCCCAACCGCACTGAAGCTGTGGCTTGTAGGATAAATAACTAATTTTAGAGTGCAGTAGAGGATGTTTTTCCAGAACGAGGGCCTCAAAGGTGTTTACAACAGCATGTACATGTTTAATGAACTGATTAGGAAAAGAGTGTGCCCGGCCCTGCTTTGAAATATTATTAAAAGCGGCAGGTGTTTCCAGGTTATGAATTTGAAAGCAGAATCAAGACCACTGTGCTACACAATCAGAGTAGTCTGAAGGCCCTATGAGCTCGTGACCATACTGAACTTTAATAAGTAGTCATGTGCTAAGCAGTTTTTGCCTCGACTAGAGTGACTTGTAACAAATCAGATGTTGTTGAAAAGGCTGGGAGAGAGGTGCAATACTCTGTCCAACAATGACTTGAATAATTAAAGTTGAAGAAAGCCACAGCCTACCGCTAAGTAAAGGCCAGAACATGGTAGCTGTCACTTCCAATCATCTAAATGGATGCAAATGTCACAACTGGACTTGTAGTGAGAATGAAAGGAGCCTTGTTTGTCTTAATCTAAGCCAATCTAGTTGAGGAAATGTCTCGGACACTGCCTCTTACCTGAGGTGCCCTTCATTTCCGTATGACTTCTGTCCGCTTAGCCAGAGTGGCTGCAATCTGTGCAGCTGTCTCTGGTTTGTTTGTTTGTCAGGGGTAAGACGTGGCATGAAAGCAGCCGCGTCAGACAATAAAGACCTATTTTCGCACGCTTCCTCGGATAACAGCACAGCTTCACTGAAAGGCCTGCTCCACATCATTGGCAAGCCTTGACATAATTCAGATAAGAATGTTCTACCCAAGAGGCTAATGTTTGTAAATCACAGCTCCACCTTTTTTTTACGAGGCATTCCTCATGAACAGCGATACCATATGTTGACAGTTTAATGTAACCTCAGAACGGGACACTCAGCTAATATTCAATTTCTGTTCAAAATATAGATAACATGACAAAACGCATTTTAAACTATCACTCTGACATTGTAGCAGCTCTGCAAGCTGAAGACTACGATGACAAGTGGATGTTAAGACAAGGAAAATTGATTCGACCCCATTTTCAATATACTTTGACATTTATAGCTCACATTGTGTACTGTAATAAGTACAAACGGTCATGTTAGCAAGTCTCTGGTTGTCGTAAAACAATTAATATCCTGTCACGTTAACTATTCATGTGTAGGTCAAGGGTCACCTTTTTAATTTACTCGATCAGACCCCCTCCCCTCCCTTCCACACACACACACACAACAAAGTGTGAAGTTAAAATCTGAAAAACAGAACCAACCTGAGGCAACCAAGACACTTTTGGCAACATTGATCATAATGTGTATGGTGTGGCTGCTGTCAGTATTGATAGATGAATTTCACGGAAATAGTCACAGATGGCCTGCAGGCTACAGTGCTAGCGCTGTTTCTTAGAGACCTGGTTGCATGCATGCAGACGTGACTCATTTGTTGCTTCAGGCGGTAGATCTGCCATATGAGTTGAGCATTGGCATGACAAGGCAGGCACGAGGAGAAGCTGCACTCAGTCTGCGCCTTAACCATCAGGGGCGTCAGGCGAAGAACGAAAGCATCCCTCCTGATGTGGAAATAACATTTTCAATTCAACTATGCAGACATTTTCTCTTCTATAACAGTATGACCATTTCAGTGTGTGTCGCAAACGGCACATCCTTCGGTGCCTTAGTGGAGGCGGCAACAGTATTAACTCTAATTTCACGACAGAAAAAAAATTCATTCATCGAGCAGATAAATAGAGGTAACTTCCACTGGCATACATCTCGAAAGCACCAGCACCTCGGGTTTACGGCGGCCCAGTTGAACTAAAGCTGAGAGGCTTCACAAAGCAATGAATATGAAAATGAAGTAGTATCTGTGAAATTATCAGTGTTACAGTTTAATTGGCAACAAGATTTACAGTCCTTTCCTGTTAACATTCAGCAAGACGCTATCTAAAATCTATGTGCAGTAGATTATTTTTTTTTAGAAAATTATATAAAGCTTCTGGTTTTGCACAACAGCATAAAAAAAGAGTTTATATCTCTACTTGATACGTAATCCTTTAAAATCTGCCTGGTTTCATTCCCAAAGTTTAAAGAGATCAAGAGTCACAAAACACAACTATTCTTATTAAATAGTGCTGACTCATGGTCACAGCGATATGAACGTGCACAATGAAGACATCACAATTAAACAACATTTTATTTACACGTGCTGTGAATTTGAAGACGGGGCCGACTGGTAGCCGTCAGCTATTTGAATTGATGTCAACTTGTGTCGACTGCGAGGTTAGTTTATTCATCATATCATCGTCGCAATATTGAACAACGCTACTGCGCGTCGCAGATTTTCTTCATATCATGTGTAGGTCATAAATTCTTCAGTTTTGTTTCCCATAAACCAAAGCAATCATCTGAAAAGTTCCTGAGTTTGACCAAGTAGACAGAAGCCTGCAGGTCTCCACATTTATAAACTGTGGCAAAATGAATAATGTAAGTTATGTGTCCTGCTGCAGAGTCTGTTGTCTGACATACAGTATCTTGGCTGACCCTTTCAGCGCTTCTTGAGTGTAGATAACCTGCCTGAACAGCAACCAATCTTTCATCAAGCTTAATGCGAAGAATAACAATATGAATTTTTTGTTTCCCCATCTCACTATGACTGTGAGTAAGAGCATGTTAATAAATGATGCAAGGAATGTGATGTTTTATCTTCCCCAAAGGTGTTTGCTGAAGTCAACACACGGCGCATGTTGCTAAAACGTCATTTAAAAAGTGTCAAATGAGTTCTCGACACCGTCCAGCTGAGGAAGTCCACAGCTCGGGATAAACGATCTGACACGAAAACAGCACAAACACATGATTTGCTGCGATTCTATAATTTAGTGTTGTGCAGCCCAAAAGGATTTTATATTTTTCCGTTTTCATATTTCTGACAGATGAATTGGTTTTTTCCATTATGAAATTAATAATTTTCTATCTTATATAATGGTAAATAATAAAATATTTACCAAAGACAGATGTCCTGCTTGCAGCTGTTCTTTTTTTTTTTGTCCACTCTCATATTCTGGATCGCATTCTGACTCAAACATGTAGAGATGGATTTGAAACATTTACATTTCAGTACAAGAAAAAAAAAAAAAAAAAAAAAAAAGGTCATTTTTCTACTACTGTTTGTTTACAAGAGTCTTACGGAGCTGGTAGAAGAACAGGGCGCTGCTGCTCACAGGGGTTGTGTCCTGGAATCCCAGAATGAAAATACTGCCCTGGAAATGTTCATAACAAGTGAACACATAGATATCACAGCTTCAGTTTACATCATTTGTATTCTTCTGACGAGTCCTAATGTAAAACAAGCATTCAACACACCCAAAATGTTTTGGCTATAGACAGGGTTGCTATTTAACAGCAGCTTTAATGTAATTAAATCAACACTCTTTTAGTCGCTGTCTTTTTAGAGTTAGAGCTCGGTAATATATCATTAGACCCACAGAGGCCCATAAACATTCCTATGAACTATCCTGCTGGGAAAATGTCCTGACGTCCACTATTTTTAACCATTCCCAATTTTGGAAGCCAGCCCGTGTTTGCTATAAGAAATGTGAAAATGGTTTACACGTTTTCAAGGCGTCCTGCTTTATATGTTTCTGTGACATGTTCGCTGACCTACCTGCACAATGTGGACGTGAGGAAAGTAAATCCCCATAATGACTGCATATCAAGGCATGCTCATAAACATGACATGAAGCGAAGGGGAAAATATGAGTGATGGATGTTGTTCAAGGACATATCCATGATCATCTAACCATAATGCCCCCAGTACTCCAAATAATCTCTTCTATTAGTGTGGTCATATGGCTGCAGCGTGTACAGTCATGGATCTTTAACTCTGCTATTGTAGGTTTAGCTTCCCCCCCCCTTACAGTGCAGCCATTGCCCTGAGCTTAGCATTCCCTGCCCTCTGCCTCTTTCGTCTCCTGGTATCAGTTGTCGACGGCAACAGCAAACCGAGGCTAAAAAGGTCCCCGATCCAAATGGAGAAGCTTCAGACCCCAAGGTCTTTTGTTTTATGCAACGCTGTTTTTCAAGAAACCAAACAGATGTTTTATGTATAGGGAGAAGGGGAATTAATTGATCCAAGCCAACAGAAGTTTCCCAAACGCTGGCCTGATAATAGGGGACCCGTCATCATTAGGATTGATGGCACCAATTTATTATTAATGATTCGTAAAATGAGATCCAGTAGACCCCATTTTAAATACATTTTCCATTACGGAGGAGCTGACAAGCAACACTGCTGATTTCACCACCAAAGCCTTTCACTGTCTCTCTTTTTTCCCCTCTGAAACACAGTATCCCCGACTTCACAAAGCGCAATGTCTCACTTTGGTGATGCTTGGATTGTCCCAAATTGAAAGCATTTGTTTTAAAGCTGAGAGGTGAATTTCAAGCCCTGTCACGGTGCCGTGATATTGAGGTGTTTTATTTTGTTTTACGCCACTAGATACATCGTCTTACAGTATATCCTAACGCGCATTCTCTTTCCTTGAAATGTCCCCCATTGGTCGCAGACTCTGCAGCCATCTGCCATATGACTTCCAGTCAGACTGCAATTACTGTATGTAGTCATACAATATGATTCAAAATGCCGAGACGTCCTGTCTGCGTCTAAACTCATATACATAACTCATGATTCAGAATATCATATTTTCCCTTTGGAAAAAAAAAAAAAAAAAAAATGACAAGGGCACTGATGAAATCAATGTGTAACACAGCAGATGAAGAATTAATGGCTGCACTAGAGTGTTACTATAACATCCATCTGAAATGTTGTCTGTAGTATCAGAAAGGTATTGCTTGGCACAAAGTAATTGCAATGTGAAAGGATGCAAAAATTAGGGTCAGACAAAACCCTAAACTTGCTGAGACATTGCAGTTGATATAAATACAGACGGCATTTAAACGACCTGAGGGGCCATAATAAATTATTTCACAGACTCCCAAAGTAGACATCTACCTTCTTACAGTAGATAAAGCTTCCTCTCCAAAAATACCATTAGCAATGCCTAGAGTGTGCTTAATAATTGATGACTGGAGCATTCATGATAATTAAGAGTTAAGTGAGTGCATGTGTATGTGTATGTGTGCGCTTTAAAGCCCCCGCAAATGTGTGGCGATGTCTATGTTGCTGTATCCACAGTTGGAGTCCATGTTTGCGCGTGGTTCCACCCCTGTTAAATAGGTGGCGATTCCTGTTGAGCTGTGAAAGCAGCACTGTAAAATCCTGGTAGCTTGCCACTCATCCTCCTTTACACTCATGCTGACATAAGGGGAGTTCTAGGAAGCCATTCCTCCAAACGACCAATTTTCCAAGCAATAGGCTCTTGCAGAAAATGACTGTCTCTCTGAGCCTACAGCTGAGATCTATAACGTTTGTTGTTTGTTTGTCACAAAAACACGTGGACAGATTTGATAGATACTAGTTATCTACTGGATATCGGCCTCAGCAGTTGCAGACGTCAGATGAAGATGTGAGATTTTAACCATGTTTTTAGCAGTTCTGACCACGAGGGTTATAGACTGAGCCTGAAGTCAGTTTCATCTCTGACCACACTCACACTACAAAAAGGTTTTAACAGGTTCTGCTAGTCCTAAACCATAACTATTTCAACCCAAATAGTTACGGTAAAGTTAAGCAGTTAAGTTTCAAGTTTAAAAAAGTAACAAAGAATCACCATTTTATTTTTAAAATGCTGTGTATAAATAAACAGAAATATGAATAAATAAATCACTGCATGCGTGCATGTATGGATGGATGGTAAGGTAGTTATTTAAAGCTTTGAAATCCCCCCCCCCCATGTTCACACAGCGGTATCACTGTGTGAAGTCATCATTAGTTTCAATGAGGCCACTGCACTGAACAGCAGGGGCTTGAGGCAGACGGCAAAAAGACGCAGGGTTGGATGGCAAAACACCTCGATGAAAATTCTGCTGTAACACAACCTGGATTTTAACCTAATACATTTTTTCCACTTTATGTCAGATGCAGTGCATATCTTCTGTCGGTCCACAAGCTCGGACAGGTCGACACAACGCTATTCAAGTCAGTCAGCAACGTCAGTGCTTGTAATTTTAATTTGTTCTTACAGTATTTTTTTGTATCTTATCTCTTTTCTGTGCATTCTTTTTTATTCTGTATTCATTGTATGTACCTTGACACCACTGAAAACGAGGTGTGTTTTGCAACTTTTAAATTAGGGATGCACCTCATGTGAAATTCTGTGCTGACGCCGATGTTGTTTTCTGTTTGTTTCTTTTGTTTTTCTTGGTATTTATTCCTCCTTGTGCGCCGAGGAAATGGAGAAATCTACTCTCTAATAACTACTGTTTTAAAGTCTTTCAGGCTCTCATCACACACATTTTGAATGAGCATAAATCCAATCATACAAATTCATAAAACAACATTTAAAATAACACAAGAGGCAAACATCTGTCACTGCCATCAGTGAAAGGTGTGATGTAAGGCCACTATCGGAGTCAAATTCTGCACGATACTTTGTAAAACGTGGATTTTTCATTTGTTGAGTAGATCTCAGAAAAGCTATCCAGCACATGGGTAAATGTTTGTACCTAAATGCTCGCATATCTGGGAGTTTACCGTGTTTTGATGTAATTTAGTGGCACACTGCTTCTGTCTTGTCTGGGGACACTTGGGACTTCATGATGCATTCAGGAGCTCCTCATAAACTCTGAAATCTACATCGCTTTGTAGGGCGAAGCACTTCATCTACAGGGATTTCACAGTGCATTCAAGTGTCCCTCAAACTCAGAAATCAGGTTGTTTTTCCTTTTTTTTTTTTTTAAATACATAGGCCTCCATCCTTCTTCAGGCTTCAGTTATCATCAGGATACTCATCAAGTGGCATTGTTATGGAAATCATATACTGATAAATACAGAAAACATGCATTGCGATCACATTTGCTGCCGTATCCCTCGGCCCTACACTCCTGACAGCAGCATCCTGTTTTTTTACAGAGTGGCTCAGTTTTACTGTTTACCTCAGTCTGCCTTCTGTCACCTAAACCTTTAAAATCCTCTCTCTTCAAAAAGCCTGCCTTATAGAAGACTGCTGTGCTGTGTTTTTGGCCTGCGGTTAAAACTCACGGCATTCAAACAGGCGTTCCCGAATCATACTTTAAAATCTCATTCACACTTCAAACATAATATCCCCACCCATGCGCTTAAAACACAAAGCGATTGTCAATTTGAATGCCCACAGGTTACAGCTGGCTCATCCTAGTCTGAGCAAAAACTCAAATTCTCACAGATGCATTATGGTCATTCTGTGAAATGTCACAACGAAAATTGTACCCACTTTGTCTTTAACTGTAGCTGTTCCTGCCTGTATCAGACATTCACACTAACAAGGACAGGGATGTCAATCACTTATCATTTCAACTGCCTCATTATAACACGTAAATGGGGATTATCATATTAAGGCAATTAAGACCACCAAAAGGTAGATCATTGAAAATCAAGTACCGTCCTCATTGCCCTATAAAGAAACATCGTCCATTAAGTTTGTGGTTAAATGAGTGCTTAGTATTCACTTGCAAATGCTCCTTGTCTTTGGTCTCTCCTGAGAATAAGACACACACAAACAGACTGACAGAGCGGCAGCAAGAGAGGTGTGTATGTATGCACCGTATGTTCAGATATCTACTTGCAAAAACAAATGTGCTTTACCCCTCAATTCTCCCTTTAAACTGCACGAGGACTGACAGCGATTTAAAATGTGTACAATGGCCACCTTCCATTATTCATTTTGTGCGGGTCGGTCTGTGTTAGTTTGCCTGAAAAATGAAATGCATGAATTCAAAAACACACTCTGTACTGTACTATGTAATTAGAGCGTATTATGCACTTAACTGCAATTTGAATAATACAATGCAAATCACTTTCTGTTGAGAGTTTTAAGGGAGGATACTTTGCTTTGCACTTACACCCACTGAGACGGGAGCAGGAAATCAAAAACGGGGGAAAAAAGTCTTCCACTGGAAATTCCATTAAGAGGGTCTGGCCCTCTACTTTTGACTCAGCTGTTAGCCTAGTAGCACTTTGTGCACACCACATGACGTGACAAGCTAATCGCTACAGGACAGCTGCAACCGTTTTGCCATTGCAGAGCTGATGAAAATATATACCCCATGATGCTGACCTCAATTGGCTTTTAAGTCTTCAAAGCAAACCATCCTCTCCCCAAAATGCCCATTTCTCCCAACAGTTATCTTAATCACTGTTTATTTATATAAAAGTGACTTATATTAACCGCCAGAGTTAATTTTGATGAAACGGTTCTCTCAGTTTCAGTTCTCTTGCAGCCATGGCGTAAGGCAGATGGTAATCGTCTTTCATAATTCAAGCCTCATAAGTCCTAAATTGAATCTCTGAGATGCATTTCTCTTAATGTAATCCAGATTTATTGAATTACACATCTGCTTTAGATTTATTATTCGGACTAAGAGAATAAATCTATCAAGAGTTTTTATTTTACATAGTATCTTAAAGCACAGACGAGTTTCAATGAGGTTTGCCATTAAATTACAATGGCAAACTAACATGGTCTACATAAAATACTGTACTGTTAAGTATTCAACAAGTGACGAGTAGAAGTAAATTATGTGCCAGGGCGCGTGTAGAACTGTTTCCTAATAAGAAGGCTGTTCAAACTTCAGAGAGATAGAATATTGGCTGCACATAACTAAAACTGTGCAGCAGTCTTTTTACTGAGCCATGGAAAAATTGATTGCAATATAAACACATTTTAATGAGTCTGATGATCACTGGAATTCAAAGCTAATTTGACTGAGTATCACAACAAAATGTAGCTTTGGGAAATGTGCAGCAGGCGAGCCAATGCCAAGAATTCCACATTAATCTGCGCATGAAATCAAATGCACTGGATTTTGTTTCCCTTTCTTCTCTCACCAGACAGGACAATGTAGGACTGCCTTTGTCTATGGTTTTCAGTAGGAGGTTGTGTTCTCTACCGCCACATGCTGCAGCAGCTAATCTACCAGGAATTGACCAAAAATGAAAGCAATTAGATGTCTTCATGTCCACATTTAGCTAACTCTTCTCTGTGATGTACTTGAAAATGTTTGCACAATCAAGGTCTAGGCCAAAGCATGATCAATTTGTCTCTCAGCTATTTCCACACTACATCTATCAAATTGCAGATTTTAGGGAATGGGTTGTGCCTGCCTAGAATTTATGATGACTATTAGAGACACTGGCATGAGTGCAAAACCAAGACACTGGGAGAGAGAAATATTTTTGTAGGGACTTTACTTCAATAAAAAGATTAAATTCCACACGAGCCAAAAATATTTCATTCTCATGAACCATGAGTGCTGTATTTCTGCCAAACTATAATCAAAGACCTAAAGACTGGAGTCCAAGAGGGGGACTGGATGCTACAGTAATGGTGACATATTGAAAAGCTTCCCTCCTACAACATAAACTGAACTGATCTCGCATGATGGATCTATTCCTGAGCGGCAGCGAGACAAATAGTTGCATTTTAGAATAAGAAAAAAATAAAAAAAACACTACTTGAAAACAAAAACCTGGATGTGACATTAGCCGGTACCAGCAGAATAATTTAAAGTTTAGTGTGCAAAAGATGACAGCTTCACCAGATTAAGAAAACATTTGGCACATCTGAAGTTGGTCATCTGGTATTTTTTTATAATATATTTAATCAAATAATTGGTGTGACAGGAAAAAAACAGAGTTTGAAAATGTAAACAAATCGTAACTGGTGCCATTTCTAATCAGAGGTTGTACCACAGGCGTTTTGAATCTTTGGAAAAGGGTTTTCAATTCAGAGGAGAAAACTTTATTATTATGGCTATTTATTACTGGAAAGCTGGCTTTACGCATAAAGGGTCAAAAACACAAGTGGGTGACTTTATCGTACTAATTGCAACAGTGATTGCATCTTCTGTCATCATATTATAAGATGACATTTGAGGCGAAGGTTCACAGACAGAGAGATCACAAGGAGTCGCTATTTGCATAGAGGCTCTTACTGTATGGGAACTATTTTGGTATAAAACCTGACCTAATTCATGTTTCATATCCAATGCTTAGGAATTTAGACTAAATTCAAAGAATGGACTAAGGAGACTGTCGAAATGTTACATAATAACACAAATGTCCCCCACTTTATCTCTTTCACTGGCGCAACCTCTTTTCAGCTTCTTATTCTTATTATTTATTTATTTTTTTTTAATGGTGATTTATGGTTTAATTGCCCTTTTTTAGCACACGGCCAATTGAGTTTGATAAGCATCTTGGTTTATTATTAAAATCTTCAAGATCATCTGAGCCAGTTGTATTTACCACATTTGTTTAAATATAATCAAGTTAAATCAAGTAAATCAATTTAACGAAAAGACAGTGGCGTCGAACACACACACATACACACACACAAATGCCGCAATATTTAGTAGAAACTCTAATGACCACGGGTAAGTATTTAGAGTGGAAGACATCACCAAAAGAACAGCTGGAAATTATGAGAGAAAATGATGGTAGTTCCACTTCCTCTTTTTAGCTCATGTACTGGAGTATAAAAAGCCATTATGTGGCTCTGACTGAGGCTATTAAAGGAGGCCAATATTAGATTTGAAATACAAATCACAGCCATACGAGAGATAAAATCATCAGTAAAAGAACAAAATCTGATATTTCAAAAGTTGTAAATTTATCAATACAGGTTTTGATCTTGGCTGTTCCACACGACAGGTACGCGGATATTTGGACACTACGGCTACACACTGTGCAATTATCTAATCACAAACGGCTGCAATTTAAAAGTCCGGTGTGTGTCTGGTGTAATTTTGAATTCAGTAGAAACGGTGTAAAAAAAAAAAAAATGCAAAAGGAAAGTCATTGCATTTTCTTTTGAGGAACTGAGAACTGCAGTGTTATCCACAATAATCGCAACGCGACTTTTTCACCAAATCATTCAGCCCTAATATGGATTTCGTGTTCTTCCACATGGCATGAAAGCAGGCAAGACATTTGCATGAAGGCAACTGGTAAACATGGACGAAGCAGAGTTAGATTCTACCTGTGGCAGTACCGGTTTTAATTACAGTATTTTACAGAGAGCGTGTGCATTATGTGTGTTTTTTTAAGCATTACTATTGCGGCTTATGAGGAGTTTGTTGCGATTGTGTGACGTGTTTTGTTGAGGAGTCATGACCACTTCATGAACAACAGTAACCCCGGACTTTCACCACGCTCCGACGTGGTTTGGTTCCGTCCCCTGCACGGCTTCAATCCACACCAGGAACCTTTCGGTCTGATCTCCTGATTGGGTCATTTTCACTTTTTTTCCATTTTTTTATGCCCCAACCACAGATAGGCCACGAAGGTAAATGGTTTCTTTTGGTCTGTTGTACTTGTTTATACTGTGCTGCTGTAAACGTACAAAGTTAATACAGTTAAGTGGAGATCTGAACGGTGGCTGTGTTTAAGTTGTTAAAAATCTAGTGTTTTGCATCAATATTTTGACACTGTGCTCGTTACTGACGTTGTCGAGTCTGCACGGGGTGTTTTATTTTGAACATTTACCGGCTCCTCTGTGCCATTCTTGGATCTCAGTTCCTGCCCATCTCATCTGCTCTGTGCTGCTTGATGCGGCCATAACGCGAGTCCTTCAAAAATAGATTCTGCGCTTATTTCTGGTGAAGCGGAGTGCTGAGCCAGTTCAGACGCTTCTGGTGGAAACACAAACATTGCTTGGAGTGGCTGCGATCAGCTCCGGAGGCCATGGCGCCGCCGCGACGCGACGCACCCTGGAAATCAGGGGTTACTCAGTGGGGGGGGGGGCTGCAAATACCCCACGATGCAGCTGTAAGACTAGTTTTACACAGACACTGCCGAAGCAATAGAACAAAACACGTTAGAGATCTCTTATGTTATTATGAGAAGTGTCATTAATGGGAAACACAGAGCGGAGTGAACATGACACAGAAAGGGGAAAAGGACTCCAAAACGAGGAGCTTATACCTAACAGACAGGCTGCTCCTGTCACGCAGACGTAGCTTGGGGATGAAAAATCTGACAAAATTGTACTTTGCAAATTACGCCACAGACTGGTCCTCACAACAGACTCCAACACCACTAACCTCTTTTACAACCTACACAAGAATCATGTGAACAGTACAGACAGAGTCCATGGATCAGAGCCGCAAAAAAAAAATAAAGGTCTAAAGAAATGGAGAAAAATAATGAATATGTAAAAGTATCAATACGTATGCTTTGTTGAGTCTATGATTCAAAGTGTTCCAAGTGGTCATCTTATATAAACTATTTATTCATTGAATTGACAGGAAATGTACAACATTTTTTTTTCTCTAAATATGAAATGAGCTATATCGGGTGTAAGTCATTATTGAGATATATGAAACTGACATTAGTCATAAAGCACAGGCGGGGAGGAGGTTTTACTTGAGCTGCTTCTTCTCATTACATGAACCGAGGTTATGACCTTGTGAGATGTCGGTGTTGTGACAGTACAAGCATGTGGCTTTCCCTGTTTGAGCTCACAGAGCCAAACATGCATTTGCCTTATGTTTCTGCAGTGCTGTTCGATGCCCTGAAGAAACGCTGTCACGCAGCTTGTTATGAAGCTCCTTTCCCCTTCTGCTGGAATAAAATAACACACATTAACCCCGACTCAAAATATCTAATTTCAGCTGTTTGTGCTTTGGTAACCCAGCTACCCAAGTGTTTTCAAATGGATATGAACTCAACATATGAAACTGAATCCAAATCAAACGTAATTGAAACTTTGAGTTGGGAAGGAAAGCGAGCAAATGTTAGTTCATTCCGTTTGCGCCGTTGTGTGATCTTTTAGAAAATGGACTTTTGGAGATTGTAGGTTTTGGAATGACGTGCTGTGATCTGAAATACAGCCAACAAAATGTTTGGCTAAATTACAGACAATCTAGTGAATTTAGACAAGCAGTAGAAGCAGCAAAATGCTTTATGCGAGGTTAACACAGTCTTAAAACAAGCGACCTGGTTTTTGTCTTCCACCTTTACATTATGCTTCCATTTGGAATTCTTCATGCAGGAGCTGAACATGCAAAGCAGATATGTTTCATCACAGGTTTCCAGGTTTAAAGATGACGCAGCATTTCAGAAAATTATACTTTTTACAATTTTATATCGCAAGTGTGTATAATTAGATATGTAACTTAGAGAACATCCTATTGTGTTCAAATGATTGAAGTAGGTTAAGTATATCGATTATTTGATCATTTGTGATCAACGGCTGTGATTATCACAATATAATTTTAGATTGTGGTAATTATTGTTCTTGCAATGTCATTTTTTCTTGTCTTTATGATTTATTTTGTTTACATTCTTAGCCTTAACATACAAAATGCTTCTGATCTTTTGCTTTTTAGCAAGTGTTTGTCATGTTCTAACCATTAAGAAGAGTTTAAAGCCACAAATAATTCACATTGCACATTAATGTTAACCTACATTTTTTAAAAAACAAAATGAACTAAATAAATCACAAAATGTTTTTTTCTCGTTAGGTCTTTTTCATAGTTTTTGTCTCTTTGTCTTTTATGCCATTTTTGTCTTGTTGTGTCTTTTACAAACTGAAAACCACAAATTAACGGTCTGGTTTCTTCAGCTTTGATTCAGCCTGCAGACTGTTATTTGACGGCAGTGACTGGGCTTTAAACAGTACCATTTGCCATCAAGTCATTTTTTCCCCACTTGGTTCTTACAAACAAATTAGGATCGCATTTGTGTTCTTACAACTGTATGCGGAGTGTATTATTATAAAACTAACCTTTGGATATTGTTAAACATAGACCAGACAGTGGCAGAAATGAGGAAGAAAGCAGTTGACTTTTCAAACTTGGTTGCAGGTTGATGGTTAAAAATCTTTAATGTGCCTATTAAAGGCTTCTAAATCCGATGTTGCTTATTACATCCACTGTGGCCAAATTCATGTGAAGGGACCAGTCGAGCCCATACATCATTAGAGCCATGGTCTTGCGACCAGGGATTAAAAAGGTCATCTAAGGCAAAACAAAGGGTGTAAATTTCAGAGCCCCCAGCAATGATAATGGCCTGCAGTGGGCGGAAATGAGGGAACATAAATTTGTGTGCAAACAGGCATCAGCCAAGCAGGGAATTTACTGGCCAGCCTTAACACATGGCACACAAACGGAGATGGCTTTTTGTGGGGAAAATTCTTCCCACAATTCCAAGTTCTGCTCAAGGAGCTTAGAAGGAGGTGAAGCACTCCTGGGGCAAATCCTGAAGGCGGCAGCCATCAAAGGACTAGAATCACCCAAACTCATTTAAATTATGGGATATTATGCTTTAGAAAGTATGACGCCTTATAATGTATAATTATTGTTCACTACATATATTTTTCTTCTGATTTATATGAAGCTGCTGAAAGCAAATGTTCTCTAGACTTAAAGGAAACTTATAGGTGAAGTAAAAAAAAAAAAAAACCCACAGTGTCCTACATTACACTTTCATTACAAGTTCTTAAAAGCTCTTTCACTGAATTAGCAGAGACATGATACATTAGCCCATTAATGAAAGAAGCACAATGTGTCTCATTCTCTTGTTTGTGTCACACAGTCGTAATCCTGTATATCTAAGAATTCCTGCTAATGCTCTACATAATGGACACAAAAGGAAAACTCTTGTGTAGGCTGATGAAAATGCTAGTAAGACTTCATGCACTAAATCCGTCCTGCACACCTTTCAGTTCACACCGCACATAAATGAGGTGTCTGAAGATATTAAATAAACACCGTTTCTCTAGTTAGTTATTTCGAAGAGAATATTTCGAAGCAAGCCCTTTATATAGTGTGCACTGAAACACGTCTGACAAATTTGAATTTCAAATTAGCATCCTTTGAAGATGAAAAAAAAATCCTCTTACATTTGAAAGAACTGGATGTGTCCCAGTGGGAACTGCATGGCAGGATGCAGTACAGTGATTTTCTATGGTCAGACAGCAACACTGGGTCAAAAAGGTACACAGTCTGCTCTGGAAGTAAGCTGACATGAAGCGTGTTACAAAGCGGGCCAACTGATCAGCTATATGTTTGTGTTTGAAGATGTTGCTTCAAGGCAGAAGAGTTATCGCCTGATAGGGAAGCTGCAGACTTCACAGTCTGATGGTGCCCTCGTTTAATAGAGCACCTCTCATATGCAGTGGCACGAAAATGAAAACAAGACGCAAGCGATGTTGGAAACGTGTTTTCCGAATTGATTGCATAGACCTGTTTGCTGACATGACCGCAGACACCTCTAAAGGTAAAGAGCTCCCTGGAGGACAGAGGTCATTTATGTGTACACATTTCTCCTTATGTTTTCTTTACCGACACGTCAGGTCAGATCAGAGACTCGAAGCGAGAGTGGACAGGGAGTTTCCAGTGTTTCCCAGAGATGTATTTCATCTATGGTCGGGTTAGTGTTCGTGTCGGAGTTTGTGTTAAATGTTTTGCTGCCACTGTACAGTCATGACAGCACATTAAAAAGTTTTGTAAAGGATTGTGTTCAGCTGCTGTTGACTGGGACAGTCTGACTGCACGGTATGTCTGGTTTTACACAGATGCTTTACGCAGCAAAACACAAAGTTAGAGATCTGTTATATTAGGAGAAGTGTAAAAATACTGTAGTGCCCCAAGTGGTGGGGTTTCTGTGCCTAAAGGTTTTGTCATGTCAGGTTGTTCTATGTTTTGTTCTATCGTGTTTACCGTTCATTTTTATCATGTTATGTGATTTTTACTCTGATGTGACACCGAGAGCTAGGGCAGGGTGTGAATA
>JAPQRN010000002.1:20933227-20965795 GCA_037367275.1 Coranthus polyacanthus | reverse complement strand
TAAAGTCTTGAGAAAAAACTTAAAATGCATTATTGCATGTCAACACATTTATTAACAGTCATTTACAATGTGTTGCGAGAAGACAGACCAAACACTCTTTGCCCCATGGCAGACAAACCAAGAGTATAGATTTTATCTAGTTGTGAAAAAAATACATAAGGGAAGAAATGTGAATTTACATCATGGACTTAATCTGCTAACACTGCCTGGGGCTTGGTGTCCAACCTCGGGGGAGCCCCAGCAATCCCCCGACTCTCTCTGGAGACAAGCAGAGAGAAATGTGCAACAGAATGGAAATCGCAACACTCTCAGCCCTCCCAGATTGCTATTGAAAGCATTTACAGTACACTGGGTAAGACATGCAACCAAGCATTGATAATGAGGGAGAGAGTGCGAAACACAGAATGTTATTTGGCAATATTTGCAGGCAAATACAAAGCAAGAGAGTCAAGTATTTTTATTCACCCCTCTAGTTCTCTAGCGCTGGATATCAGTAGTGGCCTTTGTGCTTTAGCCTTTTGATGCATTATTAGTGATCTCACAAATGACTGTAGCTGTAAGTGGAGTGTAATATTTCCCTACTGGGACAAAGAATATTGTAATGTAGGTCTACCTGAAATATGCAATCACCTGCCTCTGAGAGACGAACACAGAGAGAGAAGAGATACAGAGTGGCATCCATGAAACATATATCATAGACGGGCATAACGTTCTTATAGAACTGATTGCTTCTCCAGCACTGGTAACAGGAGGGTTTCAAAGGGACTACACTCTGCAGATGACTACATTATTTATAGATGAAAGAGGATCCAAAACAGAGCGATCAATGCACAGATGAGGCCGCTACCAAACGACTCCAACCTAAGCGTTTGAGTGCACAACAAAATGAGATGTGAGCACTGCAGAGGGGACAGGTGCAGGGCTATCTTAACAGCTCCCTGCCCCCATTCCCTAAAACAACCACCGTTTAAATGGCCACTTCTATCATTTTGACTGTAGGGGAAAAAAGCCGGGCTTGTCCTCATTTGGGAGAACCGCTAAATGAGCCGGCGTGACCACCGACGAGTTACGGCCGTTCGGGTAGATCCATCAGAGCAGTTTGCAGCCATGTTTCCGCATTTGAACACATTCCTCCACACAAGCACCCTCACAAATCTTCTGTTATCACCAAAGTGGCCGCTGTGAAACCACTACACCATGTGTGATACGGGCTGCTCACAGTAGCCAGGGTGGTGCAAAGGGATAGGAAGAAGTACCTCAGAGAGTACATTAACCTGCACCGATCTGCCAAATACAGCAGCAATTTCACACCTGAGTGGATAAAAACATGGCCATTCATTTTTTCGGGTGACAGGGAAAACCTCATGGCTTAAATTCAACCACTGTGGATGAGACATATGTTTCCATTCATGTAAGATCTGCAGCAGCTTTGAAAGACATTACATTTATTTAACTATGATTGTCAGCTTAATTCTTTTCCCTAATTACAGTAAGTGTCCTTTAACAAACGGTTTATGCGTTTAGACTAAGTGGCTATCTCTGATGTGTGGGTTGGTGACAACAGCACAACAGCTTTCAGGGGTCTATTCATTACCTCCTCCAAGGAGGTAATATAATCTGCAGCGTTTTGGTTTGTCTGTCACCAGGAATGTGTAAAAAAACAACTTAACTGATTTTGATAAATCTTGGTCTAAGGATGGATGAACCCATTACAGATCCATTTAAAAAGGGACAGATCCTGGATTGTTTTTTGTCTTCGCTTTTTTTTTTTTTTTTTTTTAAGCATTGCATTGCAGGGTATTGCACATACCCTGGTGGAGGTATGTGCTCTGTCAAGTAGGGATCAACCAATATGTCTTTATCAGTTTACTGTTAATAACCAATTATCACCGATAACAAAAAGTTGGAACCAATATACATTTGCAGTAAAAATCATGGTGTCAGTTTCTACAGCAACTTGGGAAATATTATGGAAACTAAACAAATTTGGGAATATCATGGACTATGTTGTGATTTCAATTTTGATTATCAAGGACAGAGTATTTTTTTCCAACTCAATTTAAACTAGGATGAAAAAAATAAGACTTACAAGACTTGATAAAATACTATTGAAAGAAAATAAATGGAACCACTTTCATTTTGCATGTTTTACACAGTACATCTCTCTGCTCAGTGTCACTGAATCCAAAACATCACCAAATACACAGTGAACCTTCAGATGGGATTCAATTCATTGTGCAGCTCTATTGAAATGCCTTTAATCTGACTGTCAAATCAAATGAAGAAAGTACAATATTTCAACAATATTTACTGTCAGTTTCCACATTAAACTGGAGGGATTATAAATAATAAGTACTAGTAAATAAATAAATGTTCTCATTTCATTATTTACTCGAGATCAGAGTGGTGACTACAAACAGAGCGAGGCGCCTGAATCAGAGCCAAAGTACCACATTTTAAAAATCATTTACTTTATGGAGTATCAGATTAAAAAAAAAAAATACATATATATATATATATATATCTAACAATAAGTAACTAAACTGCACTCAAAAGACGTACTGACCCACACCTGGTACCTGGCATCTAACTCAATTTCCATTTATATGAGATAGAATTCTATTTTCTAAACTATGACACGATATATATTTATATCCGTGAAACACACAACATTGAAATTAAATGAGCGTGGAGTCTGAATCACTACAGGGCATACTATGCCTGCATAGTAGCCTGTATAGGGGTTTAAACTAATTTGATCTTGTGACCTTGAACTTTGACGTTTTGTCCCCCAAATTAATGGGTGACCAGGGCGGGTCATGGTCAACATGACTGCAGAGTTTGACCATCTTAGCTCTATTTGGTAAGGAATTATGGTGCCAACATAATCAAAAACATGCACACACGCAGACAGAAGTTAAAGTATGACAGATATGACAGATCTGATCAATCATGGCTGACAACTGGCCTATCCCTACCACTGAGTGCACTTCTAGTTCGTAACTGTAGCCACCAAGCAACTGTAAACAAACCACATGACAGGTGTAGAAATTCAGAATTGTAACTCTGTGTGATCAGTGTTAGTTATTTATTTAACCAGGAAGGACTCATTGAGATTAAAAAGTGCGTCCTGGCCAACAGGGTTTAGACGATTTACAGCCAAACATACATACACACACGTCATATAAATGACATGAAAGTGTCTCCTTAAGTTAAGCAGCACTTAAGGGAGCAGCATATTTAAATGCCTTCTTTCCCAGTTCAGCGCAAACCTGAAGAATAAATCCTGGGACCAAAGTCTGTAACCATCTGTACTTTTCTGACTGATGTAGTTTTGAAGATATGATGGGAGCAGACCTAAGACAGACTTAAATATAAATAAGATGTTTTAGGCTACGGGTGGACAAGGCAGACCATCCAACACGAGCATACAGCAAACTATTTTACAAAGAATAAGGTAAAATGGTTCAGAATAATGTGAAATGGTGGTTTTCAAAAGGACCAAGGCAATGCCGGGACACGCTCTGCTGTGCTATACAACATTAGTCATAAATGACACTTGAAAATCTTGTTTCTATAACATTAAAGGGCAAGTGTCAAGTCACATTAAAATAGTAATACATTTCTGTTTTGTAACAACACTGAACAGGTCAAAGATTTAAAAAACATGAATAATCATGACATCAAACTGTCGTCCCTATGTGTCCATTTTACTGCAGTAACTTGGCATTTGGATTATTATTTGGATTCTTTAAATAAACAGTACTGCAACATAAAAGCATTATAGCAGTATAGGTCTGGAAAATTAAATCACTGCAATTTTTCTTGATTTTACACATTTACACTTTTCTTTATCAAACTATAAGCAGTATATGGGCAGTATAACAACAACAAAAATGTCAATGTGCATTATTTGTTAAAAAATATCATTTTAAATCAAATAAATAGCCAGTTTTAAGTAATGACTGAAGAAACATATTCACAATGAATGTATAACAACAAACAAACAGACTGCATTTTGAATTTTTGTTTAGAAAGAAAGACCTCCAGAGGAAGAAACAATATCAGTTTTTCGATTTAGGTATTTTTTTCACATTGTTTGAAAATTTGATCAATGAAATCAATTCTATATATTTCCCAGCCCTAATCACAGGTTCGAGGTTAAAAAGTGACTGAATTCATGCTGTGTACACCTGATCTGAACTGTATTTTTCTGGATGACTCCAATTTGTTATTTTCTTTTTACCCGTCCCTCCAAATTTTCACTTGCAGTTATGGAGGACCTTCGTGGTGTGAAGTTCAAGTCTGCAATGCAGGAGAAGACTTTTTAGACCCTTTGATGTGTGATTTCTAGTGAACAAGGCCGAATGCGATGTACATGCGAGAAAAGACACCAATTAAGGAAGTCACCACACTCCCAGGGAAGTCACACCATTATTTCTCTGAGACCCACTCAAACTCTGACAAAGGGCATGAATCAAACCAAACCCTTAGGCGAGGGCAGGAAAGGAAAAGTGTGTGTGTGTGTATGTGTATGTGTATGTGTGTGTGTGTGTGTACACCATGTTTCACAGTGAAGCTCTGAGGCTGGGCAGTAACAAACAAGATAAGACAGTCAGTGAAGGAAAAAAGGGAAAATTTGCAGGGGATCTTCAATAAGAGGAAGCTCTTGAGACAGAAAAGGTGATACTCCAAGCCATAAGGCAAAGGGGCATATCCACACTGAGCAGGTGTGTGGCTGCTCGCTTGAATTTAGCACCGTTTATTTCTTTTAATTGGTTGTTTGGGTTGGTGTGCACCAAAAAAGAAACTCCACCTCGGTTTCTCTTGCGGTGCAGTTCATCAACATTCACAACACAGTCTCGACCAAACTGCAAAATAAACAAGTGCAAAACATTTTGTTACTTTATGTTATAAGGACCTTGACATCCAGTTTTCAATCCTTGGAAAGCCAAACGTGCCAAAATAACCGGTCAAAGAGGATGGTCTCTAAATTTAGGGTGCTTTCACACATGCAGCATTTAGTCCATTGTGAGTCAAACTGCGGTAACGGTAATGGAGCTCTGAAGCGGTTTATTTGTGGCAGGAATGATCCAACCTTGATCTGACCCATCTACCAGGTGTATTCCACACGTCCAACAGAACAGCTCCTGTAGTCAGGTGTGCTTTGAATTCTGGGATGCAGCAGAGCACACAAACTGTAGCAGCTTGTGTAATAATAGTCGCAGCTTGCCAAAGAATATTTCTCTCATTTTGGAACAGTTTTAGTGGAGAAATGTGTTGGGGCAGAGTTTGGTTTGATTGTCACAGAAGTGTTTGCTAACAAACCGTCAAGTCGAAGCGGTGTCGTTTAAAATGCTTCACAGGTTTTATCCAGCTAATCATAACTCTATGTTCAATCAGATGTGTTCACTGTCCTTGCATCATAATCATGAGTTATGGCCAAAAAAACGTGACTTCACCGTGACCTTTGGCCACGCACACACACTTACTTACTTTCTGGCAAGGTTTTTTTTTCCCCATTGTGTCCACAGCTGCCCATGTGCACATCTTCACGAAGGTAAACAGCACTCTGCGTGAGGCATGAATCCACTCCGTTTCTATTTTTACTGAATAGAAACAGCAAAAATAGAAACGGGGTTGGGGGTGGGGGTGGGGATTGACAGTTGAGTGCTGTCAGTATCATGTCTGTCATGCTGTGTGGACTTTGATTGACAGCTAGCGATAGCTCGACTGCCAAGTTGGACCTTCAGAGCTCTTGTTTATTGAATAAAACTGGCTGTAGTTGTGCTCAAGGAGTTACACTAACAACACCATCAGAGGATTCTGTCATAAAGTTTGCTGGTATTTAATTACAACAACCCGCTTGCTTAGCTGCAGTAGCTGTTGAATTATATGGTCTGTCAGCTAGCCTGCTAATTAGCTCAAGCAGACATAATTAGTGTATTAACATACTTCACGACATGGACATTACTCTCATCAAACACAACTCTATGTGTTAATATTTATTAAGTAGCTTAAATTACTTGACGGCAATTATTAGATATATCAACTCCACCCACTTCTTTCCATAAAACCAACATGTTGCGCATCTCGAGGCTTCAAAACTGCAGTTCAAACCAATGTGTGACGTTAGGGTTCGTCCACTATTTATATACAGTCTATGAGAATAATTCACTCTTTGTGTTTTTACTAGGATTTCATGATTATTTTGAAATATCTTACACAGTACCACTCACTGCTCAGTGTCACTGAATCCAAAATATCAGCAGACACACAGATAAATTGCAGCCTTTTGTTATTATAATTGCACAGGCTGACATTGCGATCAATTGTGCAGCTCTAATCACTTCTAATTTGTAGATGTCTTTCTGAAACAAGCTGCGGTTACATGTACGATATTTTCTAATGAAATAAACCTGATTAGAGAATCTAAGTTAACTGTTTAACTGTATGCCAAATAAAATGATCTGATAAGAAGCATTTAATCAATAGTTTCTATTTTCATCAATAATTTTTCAATATGTTCAAAGTGGTTTCGCCTTCTGTGAAGGATCTAATGTAGATAGACGGATTAATTGCTTGGGCCAATTAATTGGCACCAATAGGATGTTTTTACGTTATACAGCCTGTTCAAGGCAGGAACGTAGTGCCTTCATTTTATTTCTGTCGACATTATTTTATATTCAGTAACCAGATGTTTTAGTTGACAACTTTTATCCATTATGTTGACAGAGACCATTATGTGGTCTGTATGAGTGACATCGGCTTTCCGCAAATAAGATGACAATTCACCAGTTGTCGATGTTTATCTGTTGTGTTTCATTAAAGGCTGTTTCATAAAAATGTATGATTGAATTTGTGCTCATTCAAAAATAACGTTATGAAGACCTGTAAAGACATTAAAACATTTTCGTTATTTTTTCATTATGAAGACTTCTCTGCTTCCCTGGTTCAAAAGGGGAATACATAATAACAAAATACAAAATAACATCAGTATCACTCCAGAATTTCACAATCAGTGCATCGCTACAATGAAGTATTATTCCTCTCCAGCCGTGTGTCTGAACAGCTGAGCACACAACAACAAAGGGAAGACATTGTCATTATGTTGGGTTTTTTTGTTGTTTTTTTCATTGCCAATGATATTTACAGGAGCCAGACCAAGCTCTCTGAAAGGCAAGGAGAAACTCCCTATGAATGAAACCTCGGGAAATGAAATTCAACCAGAGAGACGCTTTCCACGGATAGCTGGATGTGTGGGTGGGTCATTCAGGGTTAGGGGTTACGATTTGGGGGTTAAGGCGGTATGGGGTTAGAGGTGCTACGAGGATCGTCAAAGGACTGGTTTCCACCATTTTCTCCTTTTTTCTCTTGCTCATGGCGTCCTGGAGCTCGTTGATTCATACCAGCATGGAGCTCTCCGTCTTCTGCTACTCCTCCTCTTTCTCCTGCAGTGTCTTTGTTAGAGCTTCAGTGGCCTGAAGGAGGGAAGATTTCTCCTGTCACTGGACACAAGTTTTGAAGTTCTTGCTCAGTGTTTTTAAAAGCAGCCTTGAGCATTTCCTTGTCTTGTTGCTGATATTGTAGCTCCACCTGATGGGAAGTCTTAACTCTTTTGAAGTCTTCCAGGAGCTGCTTCTTCTCCTCTTGCCAGGTCTCAGAGCTGAGCTTCAGCTGCTTTTCAGCCACCTTCAGAGCAGCCATCAGTGTGTCTTTGTGTCGCTGCTGCTCTCGGACCTGGACCTGACGGGCATCTTAATGTAAGACTTTCGAATTCTTTGAGGAGCGGTATCTGGTCCTCTTGCCAGGTGTTTGAGGTGAGCTTCAGTTGCTCATTTACTGTGTTCAGAGCTGCCTTGAGCGTTTTGACTTCCTTCTGCCTCTTTGTTAGCATGGAGCTCTCTGTCTTTTTCCATTCCTGCCACTGGACATGGCAGTTATGGAGCTCCTGCTCGGCTTTCTTCTGTTGCTCATCAAGCTGGACTTGATGGGAGGTCTTAAATTCCTCGAATTGTTTCAGGAGCTGTGACCTCTCCTCTTGCCATTTTTTCCAACCTTACCCTTAAGCAAGTGGCTCCCCAGCTCCTGCCACTCGAAACGATCCTCATCTAGCTCCTGTTTGGTCTTCGTTAGAGTAGCCATGAGTGTTTCCTCATCTTGTGTGCCGTTTAATATCTGCCCAAGAACAGGAGCCCGTTGTGTCTTTGCCTCTTCCCATCGTCTCAGGTCTTTTTGCCTGTTGACTTCTGATCATAGCCAGTCTGCCAGATGGTGGGAGGCCACATTCTCCTTCTGCAGCTCCTCTAATTTCCCCTGAAGTCATTTAGTGATGTGGGTCTGCCGCTCAAGGTCTTTCTGAGTGTTGTGCAGAGTTTTCTACAGGTATTCCACATCATTAATCTCAGATTGTGGGCTTGGGGGGAGGAGAGAGTCCATGGTCTCATCTTCCTGGAAGAGAGTTGCTGAGTCTTCGTCCTCGTAGACTCTCACCTCGTCTTCCTCATTGTATTATCCCAGTCCTTCATTGTCGCTTTGGTTGAATGAACACTCTGTGTACCTTCAGACTGAAATGAAAGTTTTGTCTGGTCTGAATCCAACTGACATCTGACTGAGATGTGTGAAATGAGCGTGTTCTGTGTATGTGACTTTGTTGCCACAGATACGGGTTTGTTTTTTATATATAATATATAATTCCAATTGTCATTTGCCTCACAAATGTCAGTATAAACTATGAACAAAGTGGAAAATATAAATAAAGGTGTTTTTATTTTTCAGAGCATTGTCATTAGAGGATACTGTGAATGCCTTTGTGGTTGTTAATAGAGGGAATGCACATCACGTCACAGTCCAAAGTCTCTCACTGAGAGGCAGTGTTCAGCTTCATGGTTTGTGAAAACACAAAAAATAATCTAAAATGGAAGAGAGCCATTTTGTGGATGTGTGGAAACACACCTGCTTGGTCTGTCATGTAGCTGAAATTACCCTCATATATCCACATTTCAATAAAACACTTAGTACACATGGTGTTTTATGTACCGGTAAACTAACGGCTAACAGCTAAATACCGACACAGTTATTGTAGCCTCTTTGGTCTGTCATGCAGGTTATCATTTAACTGTAATTACCTTAAAATAGTCATGCAATGTAAACACTTCAGCCAAGTTACATACAGTACCTAACTTTATGAGTCAGACACTTCTTAGCTGACATTTTATTAAATGTTTACTTTTGCTGATAAAAATTATAGTGCAATATTTCCAGTCGATTACAAGCAAAGTGCAGCTTGTTACCTTTCTAATAATGTGAACCGACTATCACTGATGTTTTAGCCATGTTCGCATTCCGCCAAAATTGCTGTTACTTACGACTTCAAACAAACATAAAGTTTAATAGTGTAGGTTATATGCTTTGAGAAATATTCAGACAGTTCGGGGAATGTGGGAAAAAAAAGTGTGACCAAGCGTCAAGGCCTGTATGAGTTTATTTCCCCAGCATCAAAATCAGGTAGCCTAAATATAAATGTAAGGAAACCGGATTCATGGCCACATGACAGTGTCTGTAGATCACTGGTTCTTTGGTAAGTTATATGGATCACTGTCGAGTCCAATCGCCTTTAATTGAAACAGGTTATCATCTATCCTCTATGGGTCTTTCTCCCAGTTTCAGAGCTTCCCCTGTTAAAATGTGCTGCTGCATGTTTTGCCACTCTTCTGACTGAGGAGGCGTTTTCTGCTGAGAAAGTGACGTCAATGCATACATTTTATAAAATAAGACATTTACAGGGTGGTGGTGGCTGGTGGTTACATGAAAGAGCCAATGATTTTGGTGCTGATACCAATGTTTAAAAATTACAATTTCACCAATAATAGATACCGATAACGATTTGCTTGTTTGTTTGTTTTGTTTATGTGGTTATTTGTTATTTTGTGCCAAGAAAACAAAGAATCTTTATTATTAAAAAAGTAACTGAACTATTTAAAAAGTTTCAGCCCTTCAACACACTTTGAATGAGCTCAAATTCAATCATATAAATGCATGAAACGACCTTTAACATAATACCTGTGAAGACGACGCAAGCAGCCGATCAGGTCACGTGAGTTAAATGTTCGCTACGTCAGAATTTATTTGAAAAAGGTATTTCCTCATACACATTACGCCGTTTTCAAAAACAGCGCAAACCACCTCAAACGGGTGTAAAAACGTTTTGGGGCGAAATTGAATTGGTTTTCAACTTTTGCCGTTTCCATAAACATTTTGTGATGCGATACATCAAAATGTGAAATGTGTTTCTGAAGACGGGGCTTACGACTAGACTCCAAACTACACTGTAACACACATAAAGACAGCGTAACAGTGGTGTGTTCACAAATCAAATGTAAAACTCCCAGGGTTGGATTCACTTTCTGACCAAAACAAATACAACAACGACTGGAATAAAACAGTGTCAGTGCTATATTAGCAGTAAAATATGTCTATGCATGTCACAGCCTAAGGGACAACCAGCATTACAGCTGCAGTTAATCTCCTCACAGCTCACACTCTGCCTTATTATTGACCCTAAACAAATATTAATGACTTCTCTGCCATTTCAGGCTTTTCCCTCCCATTAAAAGATTTAAGCTGAGCACCTAAGCATTTTTGCACAGCAGCCTAAGCTGAAGAAAAACAGAAAAAAAAGATTTCTCTAACACTCTGGAGAGAAAAGACACAGCATTAGCCCAAACAGACAGCGTTTTCTTCCAGAAATGTGTTTTTTAAAAGCAAAATTGGAAACTGTGTGTCGACTTCATCAGTGAGTAGATTTGTTGCTCATTTGTTCGAGCCATTTTCTGAATATTGTAATAATATAGATCCAAAACAACGGAAAGCCATCACAGCACCCCCACAAAAGTAAGAAAAACCCTGCATTATCTTCTTTTATATGCATATACTGTAATACTTGTTAATATATTTTGCAGGAGTATCATTTTTACGGTAATGCTTTGGCAATACTGTGCATGTATACGGTCATTACCAATAAAGCTGGTTGAAAATTGAATTGAGGTCGTATGAAAGGTGCCATCCTAGTTTTTATGATCATGATTCTGTTTTGCATGGCCAGAGTAAACGCGTGATTAATATTTTGTGTGATTCACCGTTGTGTGTATCAAAGCAGAACAACACAATGCACGGAGTTGTCACTGAAGTTGTCAGGGAGCCCAGAATTCACAGTGGCTCTCCTCCAGACGCTCCTGCACGGTTACGCACGCAAGACATCAGATATAAGGCACTTACTACATTTTAATAGCCCACACCTTAATGAAACAATGTACCTTCTATATTTCACGTGACGTTACAAGTCATTTACAAGTCCGTCAAGTCAATTTTAATGACTTAACTTTATCTTTAAGCACCTTGAATCAGCATTACACACTTTGAGGAGTGAGGATTCATGGAGAAATTACTAAATTCAAATTCATAACAATGTAGCCACCGCTGGTCTCACTTCATACTTTCCTGAGTTTGAAAGGATAAATAGAGAAAAATAATGACATTTTTCTAAACCTCTCAAATGGAAGAGGTCTAGCAATTGCTAAGTTACGGTTGCTATGGTACAGAATAATTAGAGAGTGTGCACATGAGGGTGTGACTCAGCACTATCAGTGTACGAATGGGAGCCAGTGAATAAACATTAAGAGGATGTGAAATAAAGCATTGTTTATGCAGCTGCTGCCTCCATCGAGTAAGTAGCCTATGCCAGCATCTCAATTCTATTCCTGTTCTTCAAGACTGTCCAAGGAAGAGTGAGGCAAAAAGGGACGAGAAACCAGCTTTTATGGTTGCTAAATGGTAAATGCAGATGAGGAGTCCCGAGTCCTTAAATCTGTGGAAAAAAAAGGAAAAAAAAAGAAAAAGTGTACACCCTCCAGATAAGACGCAGGGGTTTGTGCTCTGAGCTGTGAGAATGCAGTGATCTGTTCACAGCGTCGGTATATTTAGCAGAGATTAAAGAACCATGTGATGCAACAGCAACACAAATGGCTGAAAGATTCATTTTCTGTTTTGTGATTTCGCAAGGTTCACTCGGTAATTTATTTGAGATTAAAAAAAAAAAAAATTTAAAAAAAAAAAAAAAAAAAAAAAGGGACAAGTCGATCCTCCACAGCGGCAGGTAGCATTAAAAGATGACTCACTCAGCATTTTCTTCTCCCACTTGCCTTGCTGGGTGTCACTTCAGAACGAGCATTAAATTAAAGTCTCACATGTCATGTATACAAAGGGGGGGGGCCTTAATTTCTTAAGCTACATCCACTGTAATTTCCCCTTTTCATTTTAGGATGAATATCCTTTCCAGCATTACATTTTACTTAATGGTATGTGAGAATTTATGTCCTCAAGGATTTTTCATGCTAGGGCTTTGTAATAACCACAAAGTGAAAATGCAGCTCTAAACATCCATCATTCCCTGTACCGTTATGATCCAGTTTAAACACTGCTGGGCTTTGGGGGCAAAGCTGCAATAAAAGCAACCTGACATTGTACACTGTCACTTGATTCCCCGCCTACAACGGTCTCCCTGCAAGGGCTCTGCACAAGAGAGATACATTAGAATAAAGAGAGTTAAAAATAAACACATTTATTGAAAAAAAGTTGCAAAAGGCAAAATGTGAAACTCATTTAATCTGTTCCTCTGTGTAAATGACATGAGCTCTGAAGTTTGAGGTAACACTGCATCCAAACCACAGATCTAAAAAGGGAGATGTGTTCACGTGAGACTCAACCAGAGCGTTTGGAGGACGGAGTCAGAATGGTCTGGAAAACAAACCCAGGAAACTAAATTAACCGCTTTTGAGTTCTGTGAGTTTTTTTGTGAATTAATCATTAACTCTAAAACTTTGCTGATTAATTTTACATTTTAAAATTAATGTTATGCAGATTCAAGTGTTTGCATCTGTACATTTATCCTCATTGAACTTCTGTCAGTACTGTTGATAGTCTCATATAGGACTCAGCGTTTGGTTGTCCCCTCCTAAAAACTGGGCCAAATTTGGAAACAACTCGCGCTGTGGTTTGTAACAGAGATCTCCCTTTTATATCTATGATCCAAACTCCCTGAGGGCCATCCTTAAAAGAACCACTGTAAACTTTAGTAAAGGCAAATGGACGTCTACTAGTGCATGACCAGATCAATACGTGAAACGCAGACTCTAGGTTGGATGTGTTACAGATTTCTTCATATAGTGATGCAACCGATGCATCACTGTCAGTCTGTGAGTGGAAGGCTATAAAAGAGTACGACTTAGCCGGCTCCAGGTCACACGGGGTGATGTGCTGGACTTCACAAAATTCTGAGCGGGACGAGAAAGAGAAGTGCCAGAGGCAGTGTGGTGCAAAGCACCCTGCTGGAGAAGCTAATTGGCCAGTGGTGTGTTTTAAGTCGAGCTCATGATTTAACTCTTTCATTAATTGGCGGTTGCTTATGTGTATCCTCTGCTGTAAGAAACTACAATCAAAGTGTCTATGGAAATTATGTACTTAGCCACAACAGACCTCACTTATTAAATCCTCTATTTTAAAAAGGGTACTGTGTGCTTCAGCTTGACTCAAAGTCAACTTCTGTCCTCTCAGCCAACACTGAATTTTAGGAGCTAGTACACTCAAAAAAAAAAAAAAAAAGAAAGAAAGAAAAAGGAGTACATTATTTGAAACCACAAAAACACAGATCAAACTGAGTGACTGGTGTAACGGGAAATTCGAATTAGCTGATTCTTTAAATGTACAGGCTTGGTTGAAGAGACAGAACAACCATCCTTCAGTATAGTGAGACATTTTAACAAGCTCTGGTCCAATTATTGACTGAGCAGATGTTGCGTTCTTATTTCAGGGCACCGTTGTCATGTCAACCAGCGGAACTCAAAAGAATTCATCCATTTCACTTTTCAAGCTGACACTTATTGAGGAACAAACTAATAAGATTTAGGGACATACTGCATTACTGTGGCCTATTTTCAAGGTCTTTTGCCCAGAACAGAAGGAGTGTGACAAACAGAAAAGCAGCGGCAGGACTCTGAATGTGTGTCTATACATAGATACAAGGACTACCTTTCAGAAAACACTGGACCATGTTCGACCATGCAGAAGGGGGAAAGATGGGCCACTGACCGAAGTTACTGCAGGTCAATTAACCCGTGATTTTTGCAGTCATGGACATCGAGTTCAGCACAACATCAGTTATGATGAGCAGTGAAGGCTGCCAGTGCAGCTGTCACACTGAACACCAGTGCAGTTCAGGTGGCCACGACTATAAAACATTACATTTTACAAACAGCAATATAACATCACCGGGAGGTAATTTAAAAAAAAATAAAAATAACAGATGGCATAAAATTAAACAGATTCAAAGACGAAGCAAGCTGTTATTGAAATACTGTCACGGGGGAAGGGGTAGGTGATCTGACTTTCTTACATAACGACTGATCTTCCAGATGTCCACAATCTCTCATTTCAGTGAATCAGAGAAATTGTGTCATTTTCTGTCGTCCTACCCCCACTTCAGAACTTCACATGATAACTTCAAGGAGCCTTTAATAAGGCAGACCTGCGCTACATCAAACAATCCAGTAGCGCTCTATAGCATAACATACAGCTGTCGGACAAATGTCTTCATGTAAACAACTTGAACTTGAGTAGCAGCATGGCGCCAACACTTGCTTATAAAACTGAAACCGTTGTCGCAGAGTGAGAACTCGACAAGGTATGCCCAAGATAGGAAACACGGGAGGGAGATGATTCAACGATTGCCCGCTTTTTATTCAGAGAATGTATGAAGTTTAAAGATGTAGATGACATGGGTTTTAAAAAGCTAATGCAGAATGTAGATCCACGATATGACATGTCTGATCGGGTGTCAATTCGAATTCAAATAGTGTGTTAATGACAAATAAAGCAGCGGCAACTACTTGTCGACCTGCAATAGATAAATCCGACAGGTACTTCTAGTCTGTATGTACTCGACAGAACATTTCAAACCTGAGAAGGAAGATCGTCAATTCAAATCATGTTGGTCAGACCTCCCACCTCTACAGGAGGGTGTGATTTTAGGTCTAAAATAAAATACATATTTATGCAAATGGTTACTTTGCGTAGCATTTGATTCAAACTGCTGCCCGTATCCTTATCACATATTCATAGGCCACTCAGCATGCTATAAAGTATTTACATTAAGACCTTTGGTAAAGTATTGTACATACTGGAGCACTTTAAGTTGGTTGCACTGCCTGGGGCAAGAGCAGAAGCAGGAGGCCTCTGCAGATGCCACTGACTCACTGATTACTTAAGTCCAAAAATCACTGCAGCCGCTAGAAACAGTGTGTGCTCTTCATTTTGTTGCACACCTATTACTTTGCACTCTGTCTGTCTGGGCAGAATCTATAGGGCAACAAAAATTACCCACACGCAGATGTTTGAGTGTTTCTCCGAAGCGTTTAAGGCTTGATGTATGCTATTATAAAAGCAGTGTGACGGCGGCTGCATTGTCAGCACTCTGCTGTTCTGCTGGCTGACGGGGGCTGGGGGCTGTTTGAGAACTGGCTGACTGAGGATATGACAAGATAAAGAAAATTAAATTACACACTTGCAACAATAATTACATTTTAAATCAAGCATCTATGTATTAAGGGATATTGGTTAATTTTTAATGATCCTCTTGAGAAAAATCAACTTTTCCTTCTTTTTTCTTCCATTTGACATGGTAATTAGAACAATTCTAGAAATAAAATGCTTTTTGCTTCCTTATACTTCAAACTGATGGCAACAATAAAAGCAATCCGTACAAGCAACAGGACTAACAAGACTTTATTTTAGTAAAGCCCTTCGTGTATTTGCTGATCCTCCTCAGGAAGACAGACGCAATAAAATATCAACATGTCATATTCTTGAAAAGATCCCATTGGCTGCTGTTAAATCGAGGATGTGTCTGCAGCGTCGCCCTCAGACCAGTGTGAAGTAGTTCTAATGAGGCTGAATCATGTTGTAATATATGACTTCATCCTAAGCCTATTTCTGTGCGACAGAATCAATCTCCAGCAAAAACAGGATAGCGCCGTCTGTGTGTTTGCGTGCGTATACGTGTGCGTATGTGTGTGGGATGCAATGACAAGTTCACTCAACCCTCAGACAAATTTAATAGTACTCCCTCCCTCTACTTTTGTATTGAACTGTCGTCCATATTACACAGCCTTCGAGGAACACGGAGCAATCAAGGCAAGAAAGCAGACACTCCTGAGGCACTGTTCCAAAGAGGAGGCTCGTTTTTGTGTTGCTCTGAGCAGCGCTTCATCACATATACAGACGGACAATCACGCTGATTTATTCCCCCCCTGCAGAAGGGGACTCCTTGGAAAGGGAGGTTGTTAATTTGCATATCCAAATTTAATGTTAGGGGTGGTTTTCAGAGGCAAAATAAATATTCCCATTTGATAAATACAACTTCTCAAGTGTGCATGATGACTGAAATCAGGCGTGGAGAGGAGTACTAGGTCGCGCTGTGAGGCAGAGCCAAGTTCGCGGCACCAGCACCACAGAGAAATTATTTAACATCACTTTTAATTAAGTCAGCCTACACAACAGCTCATTACAATGGGAGGTTGATTTACTCTGCTTTGCACTGCAAGCCTAGTTCAGTTCAGTGGCATTTATGCCTCCGTCTGCGTCCGTTCAGCCTCACCCCACGCTGAATGGTGTCATCGCAGGCCTACAAACGTTACAGCGCGCTGTACATGACAGCAGTAATATGTAAACTGACAGCAGAATAGAATAGCATCGGTCTTTAGTCTAAATGACGTTCGGAAGAGATACCGAATATAAAGGCAGCAAAGGCATCTTTTGCAAGCATTGTTTTTCTGAAGGTTAAAACTGTCCTTCATGGAATTAATGCATTCTTAATGCTTAAGTCTGCTCCTCCAAAATGTTGTCAAATAAGGATGATGGACGCCCCGTGCACAACAAGTATGAAACTTTTCCAAGCATGAAAGGATTAGTACTGTGGTTTGACAGTGGAAGAGGAGAGCAAAATGAGGATGGTCAGGAATATAAATCACTGTACACCTTTATCTTTAGCTTCACAACCGGGTTTTTTATGCTTGATGTTGGACTTTTATTTACTTATTTAACAATGACAGAATCCTGACTTGAGCTTTTACTCAAACTGGTAAAAAGCACACAACTTTAAAAAGGATAAACTGAATGCTGTGCCTTATTTTGCTTTGGCTTTATTGTAATAATGTGCATCCTTAATAAAAAGGGAGAAAAGGGGTGGAAGAGGGTCAAATTATTCTTTGTACCCTAGTAGCTCAAAAGTAGCTACAAGTTGTTCTGATTTTCTGCACTTGACCATTAGCTCACATGACGCACAGATGGAAGCAGCTTATCCAATTTGTGGTGCTGGCACAATCCAATTTGTGGTGAAAGAACATCATCTCCACATAATTCCTGTCCACAACAAATGATTTGCATCACAGAGTATGTGCTCATTTCACAGAATTTTATGAATCTCATTTTGAAGCATTTGGCATTTAGTTCATTACAAATTGAAATACACATAACGTGTTAACTCCCCACCTGAGGGCTGCATTAGCCACTTACATTTGGATGCAAATAATTTAGGGCCAACGCAGCAAAATAGCTGCATATATAGTTGGCAAAGAAGGCGCTCTTGGTTGGAAAAATACAGAATAAACAATGGCACCAGTGTAGAGGGACAGGTTTCACAGCAGATAAGGTTGCAAAGTGGGGAGAGATTAATAAGTGAATAATAAGCTGTGAGCTTTGCTGCTGGAGTCGATGTTGCCGGTTTCTTTTATGATAATTAACATGTGACACTGGGATGCGGAGTAACACAGGAAAAGAAACGCACCAATTACTGATTTAAATCTTCACTATCCCACTCTATCACTTCGAATGCCGCTTCCATCAAAATAATTCCAGACTAATAAATTAGTTGTGATGCACGTCCCTGGCTGAATGTCACAACTTTCACAGGTAACCATGGTGACAGAGGCAACTGGCCGATTGGTAAATCATCCCTGTCTGTGAGATGCCACAGCTCTCCTCTCTCCTCTGGTCTGGTAATAACTACACGGCATGCTGGTCTTTTCATCTGCACTCTCTATGTACTGCGCGAGACAATATTCACTCGTCCGTCTCCAAAGCAGAGCTGGTCCCATGGTGTATTGTGGCTTTTGTTTGACCACTGGCCAACTCGCTGCCCCCGAGCAAACAAACATTTTTTGTGGTCTAACTAACTCTCGCCCTAATTAGCCACAAATCACTGAGTGCATTTGAAAATCATCACTAGCCTTACCTATAAAGAACACCAATAAAAATGAGCAGGTCTTCGATTAAAGCATTTAAAGCCCATATGTAAAGTGGGGCAGTAGAGTACATTAAGTGATTGTAGTGGATTTCTATTGACATTGTGCTATGAAGAGAGCAATGCATGCAAACACACACACACCCATACACCCAATGCTGCAACCATGAACTATGAGGTCCATGGTTTCACTGCTAAATTACTCTATTATGTAGTGTGAGGCTCTTTGCCTTTCAAAAACAACTCTCAATCAAAATATTCTTTTGCCTTCCTTTTTTACGTTCAAGACCCAGAAAAACATTTTTTACTTTCAAGAGCAGACACTATGCGCTGTGAAATCTGTTGTCAGGGCATCATTTTTCATGTTTTTCAGCACAGTCTAAATGCACACCAAGACACCAGACTGAGATAAATAACAGCAATATTATTATTAATAATCAGCAAGTCAAAGTCACAATATGTCTACCTAACTTTTCCTGTGCCTCCCACACAGAGCTCTCCAAAATCCTCTTGACCTGTCGAATCTGTCTTTAGTGCAGTGTGTGAGACGCTTACGAAACAAAAATAACAGTGCTGCTGCTACACATACTGATGCCACAGAGAAAGACATAGGACACATTTCCTCAATCTCCAAACGCAGAGAATATGTCTGGCTATTTGATTAATGCTGCAGCTGGGAGCGAGATCTAATTGTAAAAGCAGGATAAACACTCACTCAGAGAAAGGAAACGGTGCAAATCAGACCACTCCCCAGAGTATTGAAGAAGGAAATTGGTTTAAGGATGAGACACAGACTTGCGTACAAATGCAGGGCCCTGTCACTCCTCTCTTACTCTCTCTATTTAACCTTCTCCACCCCTGCTGCAGCACCTTTGATGCAAATTTCAGTAAAAACTGGGAATATGACACAGCTTTTCCCCCTTTTCCTCCTGTCTGTATTAGCTATGCTTGTCCAGCGAGCACAAAGTCAGATCCTTGGATCTGATTGTAACTGATGACTTGAGAAGATATAAATCACACTTGAATTGCAGCCCTGAGATGTCAGCCATTAAAATACAGTGCCGGCTAAAGTGGGTACCCGGAATACATATGAGATGATTGGTAGTCAGCAACGCTGTATGACACCACTGGATTACCTTATGCAAAGGTGTTCAACTGAATGTTTAATATCTGGCTCTGTTTAAATAGCTGTCAGGATGTATTTCAAGCAAAGCACCTAAGAGTATCATTAAGAGAATCTTAACACCTCGAGTAAAGAATATATTTAAAGTACTTTTTCCTTAGGGTTAAAAAAAAAAAAACACTTTCACACAAGACATAGCTGAGCAGCTGATCGAACAAGTTCGGCTCAAGAAACTGGATTTAGGTGTTTGCAAATAATCCACTGGCCTTGACTGAAGACAACACCATGCCACGAGGGAGAACCTGATGCCCGCAAATCACTCAAGTCAAAAGTCAATTAAAGAGCCAGCTAAAAAGCATTTTACATCTAATTACATCACACAAATCGTCCAGGACAGCACACACATGTTCAGCACCACCATTTATTTGCAATACAATGACAGCAGCCCTCACTGCTAGGCATACATTATTAAGCTGCTTTTTTTTTTTTCTTTTTTTTTCCCCGAGCTTCCGTAGTGAAAGGAGTTTTTAACATAATTACCTATGTCTGTGCCACTGCTGATTCTATTACTTTTTACTGCCTTTTTTGTGATTCCTTAGAAGCTGATTATAAAAGTGACTTTAAATGAAAAGATAGTGCTCTTTTTTAATGCTGGCACCATTTCACTGGATTACATAGCATCCAACTCTAAAATGTTTTCAGACTCTCAGTCCCATGGAAGAGTGCCCTGGGCCTGCACTCACATTAGAATGGGGTGATTTTCGGATATAGATTTTATGTAGCTGGTCTCAGAAGCCACGGCACGAGAAGGTGAACATATTAAATTGTTTTCAGCGAGACAACCACGTGTGTGTGTAGGTAGAGGTCTTTTTAAAAAGGGAGAAGGCAATGGGTTTTACAGCTAGATGAGGCATTTCTATCTGAACTGAAAACCTTTAATTTACTTTACAACTTGGATTTTTAACCTTGAGTCAATGTTTCATTTTCATTTCAAATGCACATTTAAAAAGTCTCATTTTACACAAAAAGAGTTAAGTGACAGGTTTTCCACCGTGGCCTGCCATTAGGAGCTGAGTAGCACTGCTGTATGTAGTGCTGACCTCCTTCCCATCTTGGCTAACACGGCTAGCCATTGGCAGACTCATGCCTATAAAAAGACTGGCCGTAAGACTCAGCAGTCACAATAAAATTCTTAGATCCGCCGACAGGGGGGAAATGCAGGGGAGGCTGAAAGGGCCGGCACCACATCACTAATTACACTTCTACGAAAAAAAATCAAAATGGAGTCCCCAAAGGACAATACATCCATTAAACATGATAAGTGGGTTACTGTGCTACCATAAACCCAAGGCTGACAAGCCCATATACAATTTAGTATATTACAACAGTCACCATTTCTGCTGCTGGCCACAGGTAATTAATGTCCTCCCAAATTCCCAGCTCTCAGCCTGTAGCTGTGGCTTTAGGGGACATGTGGAACCTTTTTTCCTGAAGACAGCTCCCGGCAAAGAATTGTTATTAATGTGAAGATGTCATTATTAATGACGCTCTGGAAAGGTTAAACCTATAAGGTCAGAGGAACTGTTGGAAGACCTTCAAACTCCCATTTGATTCTAAGTTTCTACTTTGCCCAGTTATCTCTGTTTTTTTTTTTTTTTTTTTTTATATTAACACTAATAGAGAAGGGACATAGTCTGTGCTCTGACTGTGAAGCTACTCATCTGAATAAACGGACTATCCAGTACCTCATTTGGTACATCTAGAAACCGTCACCTCCATTGATTTCCCTACAAAGCAGCTGAGCACAACAGTCTTTGTAGACTCTGGAGAGCTCTAAAATAAATGTCAGTCTCCTGGGTGTCCTGCTGGACTCACTGGCCTCTTGAATCCTGTGTAAAGCCACTGACATTTTAGTAGAGACTACCGTACTTGGCATGATTGGACTCTGGCATTTGTACGGTCTTGTTCACCAGTCCTTTCAACCGGTCGTATTTAACATTTATACTTCAACAGGAGCTAAGTCTATCTATCGGAGACGTCCACCTCGGCACTGACAGATTGTCAGTCCAGCTGCCTGCGTTTATTGCCACTTCGCACCCACATGGTACAGACAGTGTTCTATTCCTGTGTTTATGTAAAGCTCGACAGCTATTAGCCCACCTGCACTTCACCAAACACCTGCTCTCCCTCCACTCCCTCTCCCTCTCACCAGATCCTCTAATTTTAAAATAATAGGAATCTCTGTGAAACTGTGACGTGTTGATTAAACTGCCATACTGACTGTGATTGATAAAACTTCATTCAAACATGTCATGCGACAACGCGAGTTTGAGTGACACAGCAAAACACAAATGAGAGGGAGCTAGCAGGGGCCGATTTCACACGAGGGGCTGTTCTGTGCTGTCACCTTTGCAAGATATCTGCATTCAAAGGCCTCTTACAACCACACTGTATTGTTTTATTCAAAGGCTCAGTGGATTTAGGCCTCCGGTTTCACATCAGAGGAGCCACCTTCCTCTTATTAACTGTCAAGACTCAAGGAGTCTCACGGGGCCAGCCATATTTACAGAGATGTGTTTGTACAGGGGGACGACCGTGGTGGGTTCTGGCTTAAACATGAGGTGGGTATCCGTAACACAACTGCAAACAAAGTTTAGAATCTATCAAAATTTTCCACATACTGTAAAACCTACAATGGTGGCACGTCTCGGATAACTCATTGCACCTTAATTTGTGTGACTAGCACTGTGCTAATGTGACCGGAAGTCTCGCCTGAAACAACGTGCAGAACAGCTGTAAACGGAGAATTAAAGCACCCAAACATTTTGAGACAGTACCCTGTGTATCCTACCACGATAAACTGATTCAACCACTGAACTCTAAGTCTGACCAACCGACTCGAAGCGTAGAGTGACTCATGTTTTTGTTTTCTGTGCTGATGGCGTCGGTGGTGTTGTTTTTGTATTTAAACGTCCAATACATTTTGGTAGAATGTAACATTCCTTTTGAGTCATATGACATAAGTATATCACTGCTCAGTATAAATCGTCATGGAGCTATAGTAAGAAACTGTATTAACTACATATACTTAACAAGCTTGCAAAAGTATAGATTCGCGTTCTTTAACAAACCATATATCAGCCGTGCACAATGATACGGTAGCCTAATAATCAATCCACATCACATTTGTTCAAAACAGGACTTTAGGTGACACTGTCATTAGTACAGCAAAATACAAATCAAAAATTAACATAGCAGGGAGATAAAAAACATGAACATTTAATTGGACTTATGGGGACATTAAGCGGAGAGAACAAGCTACAAGCTCACAGACTAATCAGCTGGACAGCTCTACATCAGGCTAAGCCATTGACCAATAATTAAATACCGGTATAAATAATAGCGTTGTATTGAACATTAGTATGGTAACCCTGCTAAAACTCCTAAGTGCAAATCTAATTCAATTATGTTGTACTTTATACATCAACATGGATCCACGACTATTAGAGATACTTTAATGCCAAAGAATGCAAAGATTATGTGAGGAAATGCAAACTACTTTTACAAAGTGCTGCTATTGGCCACGTCATTAAACAATGCAAGTGTTAGAGGAATTGAAACTGTATCTTAAAAGGAACTCAAAGTTATTGCCATACAATATACAAGTATAGGATACATACATCTTATAAACTCCTTGGAATCAAAACTTAAATTATAAACACTGCAGGTTTCAGTGACTACGTTTTTTTTGCCCTTATCCCGAAAAATCTAAATTACCAATGTGTTTGTATGGCTAATGAAAATGAATATTCCTCTAATATTCTTGTTAACGTGCAGCTGTGCATACCCAGATTAAAAATTAATGTTGTTTTTCAAAGTTTTCCGAAGGCGGCAGACGTTCCACTGCATGAACACGGCCTCCCTCTATCATTCCTTCAAACTCCTTCTTGAAAAGGTCAGCTTTTCGATATGCGCTCATATCCAAAGACCTGTTGACAGCGCTCCGTCATAATGAAAAGTAGGTGTGCTTCTCGGTCCAGACATTTGGACTTTTATTTGGAGCATCAACCTCTACCAGAGAGGATCTTTGTCTCTACTCCAGCTTACTGCAAACAGGGGTCATGTGTCACAACCTGCCGTTAAACCCATACGTGAGCTGTAAATTCTGAATGCGCTGTATAAAGAAAATCTTCATAATATCACCATATCCCCCACGCCTTAGTTGGAAAATGCTCATTCGATAAAAGGCCTAATTCAGAATATCCACAATAGAATATGGTGTTTACATGACAACGTAAACACAAAACGCAAATCATTTTCTGATTTTCTGATTGGGTGATGAGTGAAAAACAATATATAATGTGAGGGTGTGAAAGTGTAAACCAATAGACCTTGTTCACAGCAGACATTTTGGCTTGTCTTGCAGGAAAAAAAACGCAGGTGATCCAAGCAACATTTAGGACAGATCTGTTACATTTAAGTGTCCCAGTAAGCCATGCCAGTGAGCCAGCATGCACAAACCGCAACCCTGGAACTGATGCACCTACGTGGAAAGCAGCCATGCGCCCCATAGCGAAGCCCATTCAAGGGCCATGCACATACTCATGTGACTTAGTTCTGCGAACGTGCCGCATTACAACTACTAGACTCACAGTACCCCATCCATTTTAATCACTTTTAGTCAGCAGTGTGGGTACTGTATCACAGTCACTCTATAACTTACAAGTTGCTCAAAAGGCGTCAGTGCAGTAATGTATGTGACTTTACTGCAGTGATCAGGGTTTTCTCTGGGTTTACTGGAATGCTGTCTGGGTGTTGGGCAAACGGGGTGGGGGGTTTGGGACTCCTCCTCCCTCCTCTTGCAAGAAAAATTCATGTAAAAAAAAAAAAACATATAATTTCACATAATTATGGACCATTATTAAAGCCATGTGTGTGTGCAAAAATCTGGAAAAGCAAGAGCCGATTGAAAGCCACGTACAAAACGCTTAGAAATAAAACTTGCTAAAGACATCCACTGGGGCCCAAGTAATAGATCCGGGAAAAGGTCATTTAGTTAGTTTTGATGCTCTCGACATTGATTTTACATTAACGTGACTCAGGTGGTGCAGCCTTATAACGATAACAGGTAATGATGAGAAGTGATTACATACAACTCCATACTATACGTGCAACAGACAGCAACGTGAGCGTTGTCCCAAGTAACCAGCGAAGTGCTTTTGAACAAATACCATTAGCACCCAGCCAAATGTACAAAAGTACACGGCCGACACAAAGGCGAGCGCAGGTAAAAAACACAAAACGATCTACGACAGAATGATACCAGTCGAGATGGAGGAGATGAAGGTGTGAGGCGTCCATTAGCTGCGTGTCCACCTTTTCAGCATTAGCATTAGCTAGCTACATCCGTTCAGGACAGGCGAAACATGCCTCAAAGATTAACACAAAAAAAAAAAACACATTTATGGTGTCGAAAACTAATTTTCACACGTGGAGTAAAAGGCTGTTGGGCTATGACAGGGTTAACCCGACAAAATAAATACAAAACAGCACTTTTTTACCTTGTAACGACCGGGCTGGGTGTCGCTACACTGTCTGCGGCCTTGGCCTTGATACAAGCTAGCCGCCGGAGTGTTAGCTTCACCGCGGACTGAAATGATGTTTCTCTCGCTGTGTCGCCTTCGCTGTGATCCTCGGGTGTTGCAGCGCCTGACCCGCTTTGCGATGTACACTTTTGGCCAGAAAGAAAGCATTTAAACGTCTTTGTATGTGGGAGTGCTGCTCCTACTTTTGGTGGGAGCTAACGTTAGCTGCTTCCTGCCTCACTAGCATTAGCTTCCTCGCCTCACCCTGACACTGCCAGTTACTGGACTTCCGCTGGTTTTCTCTTTTTTAAGCAAAATATGTGCACCATCCTTCTAACTCATCAATAAGCTTAATGTTTCAACACAGCCGTGAAGCCAGCTGTCCTTCGTCGTTTGATGAACACCTTAAATGTAATTTTTAAACAGTGCTGAGTCACAAAGGGACAACGTGGACCATAATCTCACCCAGGGATTTTAGAGCATTTTCCCAGTGGAGCTTTATTATCGGGTAATCCCAAACCATGTGGAAATTCAAGTTTTCAATTCAGCAGTCTTTGCTCCTTCCTGCAGTCATTTGAAAATGACCTGCAAGGTCTCTTCAAGTTCTCCTTATTTCAGTGTGCAAATATTTTCCATGTATCCAAATTTGCACATTAAGATGAACAAACAAAGTCTGAAATAGACCATAGAGTCTGGTCTGAAATCCATCATGGTAATGCAGCTCTCTGGAGCAGCCTTAACACTGTTACCACCTTTACCCCCCTCTTCCAGCTGGTTGATTGGAGTTTCAAGGAAAAAGGGCCCACCGGTGAGGCAGGTTAACTAGTCCGTCCCAACCCATAGCGCAGTTAAACAGATCTAAGTATGAAGACAACTCTAAATGACCACTCAGACAGACTTGTGATCACCACAGCGCCGTCACTTTGGGGAAAACAAGACAATTCAAACTGAATACTTAGTGCACTGTTAGGGCTCCCACTGCATCCTCCTCACAGGCTATTGTTTAAGACACCGCACTAGACGACTGAAGAATGTGTTTGATGTTAAAAGCAGCACTTAGTGTATTTTCTAAGGAAACAAAGCGAGCAGAGGAACCCAATTACATTAGTTAAAAGCATACAGTGTACAGCCTTCAAGTCAGTAATTGTGACTATATGCGAGGTATGTGTAACACCTTGATTAAATACGACAGCATATTTGCGCTGATGTTCATTTTACCTTGAAGATTCTTAAAGCTAACACTCGCCGTTTAACCTAAACTGCAAAACACGGATGCGGTATGACGGTGAAACACACAACGAAACATTATTAAAGCCTAGAGTGTAGGTCAGAAAATAAGAGAAACAGTGGATTACTTTCAACTCTTTATTAAGATATAAAGCAGGCACAAGAATATAAGAAACATGTGCACTAATAAGCTCTCAATAACAAAAGTTCCACAGCAAAGTAGTTAAATTTAACTCCAGATAGAAATCCAAAATCAACTGCAGCAAAACAAACAAAGGAAAAATGTACTCAAAACACCACAAAATGCTCGATTCTAAAGTAAAAGAAAGAAAAAAAGATCCACCTGTCATATACCACACATGCCCATCTTGCTTTTGCTCACAGATACCAAACAAAAGCAGGATGAAGATTCAGCCCCGTCCAAAGCAGCTTGATTTCAAAGCCTGGGTGTATACAAACACGTCACGATGCGGCAGCTACATGTGACTGAAAAGGCTGCTGCAAAGAGAGACTGTGTTATACAGTTTGTTACCTCAAGTTAAAAAGAAAGACTTTCTCTCGTTAACCATTTTAAAGCTCCAAACGACCTGACAAGCGGGTGGGTTTTTTTTGTAACGATTGTGCAGAACATAAAGTCTTGGTTAGTGTTCGGGCTTTAGGACAAGAAATACGAACAATAAGCGGAGTTTTAAGTCAGTGGAATCCTCTCCTTTCCTCGCCCACCTCTAAGCTGCGGAGACAAAACATATTGATCCCTCAATTTGGACGCATTCATAGATTGTGGAGGTGTTTGGTCTCATCGACAGTTAAATGAAGCTTGTCGGCTTTGGAGAGCACCGGCACATTGTCCGCTCGGGGTTTAGTCCACTGGGCTCTCCCACTCAGAGGACTGGGGCCTCATTTACCGAGTTTGGCTACATGGGTGGATCGGTGCGCCTCGAGTGTAAGATCAAGGACGAGTTATGTAGCAGAAACACAAGGCTGAAGAAGGCTTGTTTGGTTTGTTGCATCATGTCAACATAAAAAAAAAAATAAAAAAATTGGAGATGCACATTAATAAAGAAACACTTATGAATCCAATTGTAAAAAGGGACACAAATCATTAGTTAAACAGCACTGAAAATAGTGTTAAACTTATATAGTGGCATATCAATGTACACAGTTCTAAAAATGCAGGCACACATGGAAATATATTGACTTTGTCTCCTTAAAAGCTGAACCAAAACATGTTTATACTGTACTCTCACCAGTTAGCGCACCACATCCACATAAACTACGATTATTGCTGGAGTTCACAAAAAGTCAGTTGAGATTTTGCATAGTTGATATTTGCGGTACACAAGTTACTTTGCCATAATCAAACATTATAGTGGAAAACGTCAGACCCTGCAGTACTTCTATAAAATATGTTAGGATACAAAATATTCAAAAGTCTGTTGGAATTAGTTCTTAAAATATCTATGAAATCCCCTGCCTATCTCCCACGAGAAGACATGAAAATGGGTGATGTATTTTTGAAAAAAAGCCTGTGTCCAGTTGATTCCCCTCAAACTGTCATTTCAACAGAAAAAAAAAAAAGGAAAAAAATAAAATAAAAGAAACCATTAATGCTACAGACTACAGCAAATCACTTGTGGCGTGGAAATGAGGCAGAGTATGAATACAATTGGTCAAACAGACAAGATGTCTATGCTAAGGTGGAATAACATTGTACAATTTTCCAATACCCTTTGTTTTGAATAGAAGCTCAATCTCTCTATATAAAATCATTGGTCTTTTAAAGGAAAACAAATCAGGCAGTTTAGATGCTATCCATGGCTTTAAACTCGCTCAGAGCCTGCACAGGGTTGATATGTTTCTTGTGAGAGGCTCTCTTGACTCTGTTGGTCTGGCCGTCATCCTGCTTCTCTCTCTTCACCAAAGGCTTCTTCTCGGGTGCCTTCATCCTCCAGGAAATAGCAGGCATATTGAGGGCTTCCATGCCTTTGTTCTTCTGGTACTTAGTAGATGCAACATAGGAAGCCTTCACTGTGGACACCACCGTGTTCATCAGGTTCTTTGCGGCCTGAATAAGGGACATGGCACTGTCCAACTGAGGAGAGAGAGGACAAAAGATAAGGGCAATGGTTAGTCTGGCAGACCGGTAAAATCAACACTTGCTATATTTACTTTTGATGCTTTTTTACAAAAAGTGAGCCTAGAACAAGAAAACTTCCTGTCTGCACGACGTGCTGTGAGAACTTTTTTTTTTTTTTTAATTTTCCATGATAGAACCACGACTCAAGTGTTTGTACATCGGAATTAATGACCTTTACGCGTTTGTCTGGCATACAAACAGAGGTGAGAAATTCGAGAATATGGAAAAAGGTCACACTAATTTAATCTCCAGGCTCAGAGACACTGGTGACACTTGGCTACAGGAAGACCTGGAAGTGCAGTCTCATTTCAAGCCTGCCTACAAGAGGGAGGAAATCATCATTTCCTCTATAAGCGCAACCCACGACCTCGTTAATTGATTTGACTTGCAAGTCAGTGGTTAATTAATGCTTACTGTAAACACTGGCCATGTGCAGTTTTATCCTAAGTAAACATTTGGACAATGTTAGTCCTAATGCAGAGAAAAGCCATTATTTCTCTTATCTATTCATATGATATAAAACATAAGCTGCAAATTACAGTGCACCATATGAATCACTGACTAATCACCACTGACGGCCTATGCCATTAGGACTTGGTATTTTTAATTTATCTGGAAAACACTAGATATTAAAACTATAATAAAACTAGCCCATGCATTCTATCAGTTTAATAATCTTTCCAGCTGGAGATTAAAGGTATCCTGCAGCAATTTCACTGTAAACAAATGCTCTGTTTACGTTTCTTGTTTCTCATCACAATGCATTAAGTATTCTTAAGGCTTAAGAAAAAGACTACATTTCCTTCTTCCCTATCTATTTACAAACCAGCTCTGTGAATGCTTTACTATTTACATCAGCTTTTAATGTTCTTGTTCTTTTATTGCCATGTTGTTACCTTTGTAACTGCAGAGCTCCTTGCAACATATTTAGCAGAAATAGGCTGCTAAAGAATTCAGTTTTGTAATGATAAATATTTAATACCACGTTCAAACTGCTTTCTAATTCCCCAGGGAACTCGACATATGGAGACTGCAAATCACAGGCAATGTGTTAAAATGATGTTGGACTTACTCCTGAGACGACCAGCTCTCCTCCCAGGTTCTGAACCTCGGCCTTGACTTTGCTGCAGATGTTGAGCTGGTGGCAATACAAGGCAATACGCTGCAGGTAGGCGATCAAGTCTTGTTTACAGGTAGAGTCGGGGCACTACAAGAGAAAACAAACGACATATGTGAACTAATGCACACAATCAATTAGTATAGAAGCACAACAGGCTCCTGTTTGTAATAGTACCTGCTTGCAGGTGGTACAATACATCAAGTTTTGTCACTTTAGTCATTTGCTGGCACTACTCAATCTGAATATTTATGTGATTCAACAGACGCAGTGATCGTGCACTTTATCAAGATGAGTTAGTAGCAGTGTGACAGGTAAGGTAGACACCCACATTAGGGACGTGCTCACAGCCAAAATGACAAACACACGCCCACAACCTGGTAGATTGATAACTCATCTTCACAGGGTTAAGCACGATCAAGTCACACAGGATGCAAATTCTATTAGGAGGCAAACACTGCTGTCAATCAATTACTCATGGTGGTAATGATCTTCTCTAAAGTGTAGCTGTAAATACAAATACCAAAATTGAAATAACAGCCCTGTTCATGATGCCATCATCACAGCTGTCAGTAGTACTAGAAAAAGCTGGAAACCAATCAACTACAACTTAACCAGCGAAAATGCACGTGCAAATAAACTTCAGCATCGAGCGTGGACTCAAACAAGCCTCCACGCATAGAGATTCATTAATGCCATCAGTGAACTTCAAATTGACAAAAGAACATACATACATAGCTGTACATTATTATTATATTATATTAGTATTATATACCCATAATTCACTGTCAGAACGAACATGCAATGGATTGGTGCAAAGTTTATAAAGCCTGCCTGTTTTTTCCTGTTCTTGATTAGGCATGACAGTATTGTCAAAAGTCGCGTCAAGAAGACAACAAAATACATTGGGGGAATAAAAAATCCATCAACTTGAAGAAAGCCAATAAATTATCATAAAAAGCAGTTGAAAGTGGCAGTATGTGAAGAGCCTCACAAATGCATCTCATTTAGCATTGGCAACCTTTTTGAATTATTTCATCTCATCATAATTAGACTTGGGCTCTACCTTGGAACACCATTTCCATTCCCTTTCCTAGTTTGTGAAACAAGCCCCCTGCCAGCATAGTAATTAGGCCACAGTACTCTTCTTTGCTGCTCATCAAGTTAGGAGTATAAACACCCTGATGAGGCTTCGATGCTTAACATCGGCAACATCATCTTACTAAACTAACTATACTTGCATAATGCACCAGGGTGGCCATGTGAGTGAGGAAGCCAAAAGAAAGAGCTGGCTGAAACACCAGCATTTGCAGGTGCTTGGCAGACTAAAGGAGGAGTCCTTTGGCAGCTGTTAATTCTGAGAGCAGGGAAAGGTGAAACAGAGGTAATGGCAGCCAATCTTTTAATTGATAGACCATTCGCAGGAAGGAACTGGCTGAGGCGATGCTGTAGAACTTTGGTGTACCAAAGTGTCTGTGTATACAAATGAAAAAATGAAGAGGCATGCTATGTGGCATTACAGTAAAGGAGCAGACGCACACTGAGAGCACACAAGTTTTTTACCCTAACAGAGGGCATGCACTGACGTCCCACTGGAACAATCCCCCTCAGCCGGGACGGAGTGGCAAAATATGCAGCAGTACTGCTGCCTTTAAATTGGGGGAAAAAAATAAAGCTTAAAGGCAAGGAAGCAGCACACGATGGCTCCAATTTTTTTCTACATTTAGCAAACTGAGTAACACACAAAACCCATAACCTACACTACTACTTTGTGTTTATTTTAAGTCAAAGCAAACACTGATGAGTTATGTGAAGCTGCTACCGACAGCAAAAACATACACACGTTAAGTAAATGGTTCAAACAATATATCATTAGAAAGGTATTTATTGTTTTGTAGCATAATTTGCAAATGTGTATTGAGAGTTTGCAAATAATTAAGCTTCAATAAGGTAATAGGTAATGAGCTACACTTTACGTGTTTGCCCCTGAATCAACTGGAAACATTACACAACAATTTTTATCAGAAGTATATAATTGGACACAGACTTTCTGCCGCTCGATGGACGTAATGACAGTGACTTCCATCAACTGTGATGTCCCATGCATACATTCTATAGCCAGTGCATTAATTCAAGAAAATGTGGAAAAACCTCTATTTTTTTTACAAATCTATTTCTATCTGTGCAAATATAGGAAGGAGGATCATGTATGTCATCATGGTTTTTGCACTCTTCACACAGACTAACGACTTATTATTCATCTAATCCTGCTGTGTGCATCAGTATCCCTGTTGGGAATGTAGAGAGCAAATCAAGTGCTCTCACTCCCAGACATACAGCCATGCATGCATGCAATAACACCAGCCCAGCCAGGTCCAACTGTGCTCATTCAACCACATCACACATCAGCTTTGCTGTACTATAGAAGGCACTTAAGCTGAAATAAGGCCAGAGAAATATACAACACATCCTTTAGCAAAACACAAAGAAACCCAGCATGTACACAGACACAAGGGCAAAAGCAAACACATCATAATAAGTCTTTTTCTCAGATCCCTATAGCTATCCTATGACAATATTAATAAAATGGACAAGACGTTCGCTACCGCCATCATCAGCTACTGATTAAAATAAGGATGAACTAAGTGGAGAGGAGGGAGATGTAAGAGTTGACATTCTATTAAAAAAAGTTCTGCAAGAGGAGATGAGGGGAAAGAAAGCTGGAGGGGGTGATCATCATACAGGAAAGGACTAATACATGGCTGAGAGACTGGGGGGAAAGAAATTGGAATAGAGAGGGGAGAAAAAAAAGTGGAACCAGAGAAAAATAAGTAGTTGGAGAAGTGATGAGGATGAGGAGTGAGCCAGAGGGGGAACAGTATGGAGGAGTAAATAAGGGGGAGAAATCCAACTGGGTAAAAGGAACATAGACAGGATGATTCGTCTACTCTGTGTGTGTGTGTGTGTGCGTGTGTGTGTGTGTGCGTGTGTTGTGGTAACACTCCCTTAGCCTTCTCATGGGAACCT
>JAPQRN010000002.1:20911714-20933127 GCA_037367275.1 Coranthus polyacanthus | reverse complement strand
TCTGTGTGTGTGTGTGTGTGTGTGTGTGTGTGTGTGTGTGTGTGTGTGTGTGTGTGTGTGCATAGGGGGTGGGATCAGTAAGTAACAGAGCGAGAGAGAGAGAGAGTGTGCGTGTGTGTGTGTGTTTGTGTGTTACATATACAATAGCAAAGACCTGGGATGAGGCTAAATGCAGCAGCCATGCTAATGAGGGCTTGGGGAAGTAGTCAGACGGCTGAGAGCAGGGCACTGTGAAAGCATCGCTTGTGTTCATACTCAGCTCAGCTGCTGGCTTCACTCAGCACTCAGGAAACTCTGCAGGGCTGCTCTGGCTGTGACATGTGAATACATAAGTTGCACAGAGAAGGGACAAAAACACCTTGGACTGTGCTGGTAATTGAAATAGAAGTCCTATGTGTGATTAACCCAGGTGGTAGCTCAATTCTCATGTTAGTTTCACAGACGGAACTACTTCACAGACTCTTTCACGATTATCATAGCTGTGCTTTTCTACAAAAAGGGTTCAAATACGCTGCACATAACAGACTATATTAGGATTGGATAATACAGTTGTACGTGCCATGCCACAGTACAAATATGCTTACAAGTAGAGAGTATCGTTTCTGCTACCAAGCCTCATGTGATCTCATGAATCCAGCTGCTTCGCAAGGTATCATGATTTGGACAGAAGGATTACAACCAGTAAAACTTGAAAGTAGTGGTCTTCTTTTGTCATTTTCATTTAGAAACTTGAAGCTTCCAGTTTAAAAGAACATTCATTGTGTTAAGTGTCAAGTGTTGTCTCATATTGCTTGTTTGGAAGCTCCAGACAAAACAAGAAAATAATCAAATGTGATGGTATACAGCATGGTTATTTTACACCCTTTCTTTATTGAATTTACAGAACATTACCACATCTTTATATGCTACTGTGACATAAATCTACATATACCGTGATTAAGGATTTTGGTATATATTCGAGTATATATTGTACGCATTTTTTATCAAACTGTACCTCTTCCAAATACACCATGCCATGAACTGGCCTCGGACTTGTTCCCGCTGAATGAGGTTCCTATTCACTAGTGACATCAACTACTACAACTCAATATAATGTCTCTCCGTCTTGTATGTGTGCTGCTATAAAATGGCCCTCAAGCCTGATGATATAGCCTCGTTGCTCTTGTTTTGCTGTGCTGCCGCTTATGTGCTGGCGACAGTTAACCTTGCTTGGTCAGCTACTTGAGAGAGGTGGAAAAGCAGGAGGCACCAGAGACTTCCTTGCACAACCGGGATACCTTTTCAAAGCAAACACTAGAAAAGGTGAGTCACCGTGTTTAAAAAGAGGCCAGCTGTGCAGCTAGAAATGTCAATGACTCTTGTTGAGTTGTTCTTGTCTCTCCAGCGCTTAAGTGCTTTTTCAGAAAAATAAAGGTGAAACATTAATATTGGGTCAAAGGCTAGTGGACCATATTTTAATGTACTAAATGAAATGCTTAAATAACAATGTCTTACATGACTTTTTGAATATTTCTATATTCATTAGGGTGCAACTTTTATTGCATTCCTTAGCATTCATTCTTTTCCTTCATGGAAGGTTCAGAGCCACAAAGCAAACAAAGGCACCATTTTTCCATCAACAACCACCCACAAAATAAGAAAAGAGAGGCAGTAAATGAAACAAGTATGATAGAGCAGGATGTTGCACAAAAGGATTTCACTGTGCTACGCGTTGGGCAATGTCCATGATATAAATGATGATCGGGAAGGTCAGGTCCCATCATTGCAGAACAAATGCCATGCAGTTCCACTGAATTCCATTAATACAGAGCAGACACAGAGGCAGAGTCTCTGTGCTGCTGCTGCCTAGCACTGACCTTTCAGGACGTATCACCCTGAGGAAATGCCAATTTCCAATATTTACTGACACGGCAGCATTCAAATGTGCTGCAGCCAGTAACCTGTTGGGGAGCTCCACAGGCTGGGAAAAACTAGGGGTGTTTTCTGGTTTTGGTTTTCAATCCTTTCCCGTCATAACAAAATGAATAAACTGTTTTCTCATGAAAGAGAAGTAATTTTGAATGTCTTTGAATTGTGTATTGCTGGAGGCAGCCTGTTTGTTGCTTTATCGTTTGGACTATGGAAAATTTAGCAAAATAATTAGCCAAAAGCATTTAAATTAAACTAAGAGAGTGAGAAAAGACAACAAAAAAAAGTAAAATTTTCGAATGATATTCATAACTGAGTTTCAAACCTACTAATTATCCCATATCATCCCGTCGTGACAAGCCAATTTGTTTTCCTGCCACTGCTGAAAGACAAGCAGAGACAAAACAGCAAAACACAAACCTTCATTCAGGCAACATTGACTGTGCTGTGTTATGGTTATATTCTTATAGACCAACTGGGAAGAAAACAAATCCAAAGCCCTTAAACCAGTCAATGTTTTAATATATGGCCTTACCTACAGAAATGTTGAGATGCAAGTTACGGTGTCCAGAGCTCTACTGGGAATAACAGAGCAACTCAGTGCAAAGAGATGCAGGAAACATTACACTGTTGCTTCAGGCTCAAACTGAAGGAGTTAAGGCTACGGAGCAACAGGAACATATACGCACATATAGAATTTAATTTATCGTTGGGATTTTCATTGGTGCTGCATCTGTGTGGGTGGATACACAAATCATACCACTTAATTTCCAGCGGCCACACAGACAGTTGAGCAGCTGCAAACGCATATTCTTAGACACTGCTTAGTCTCATCCAAGAGTTGAGCACTCCTTACGTTACACAACCACACGTTTTGTTTTTGTGCGATATCATGAGCCTACATACTAAATAGCCAAAAACCTGAAGCAAAAATAAGTCCCCTGAAGGTTTTGTTTTCTTAACTATACTATGATTCATAATTTATATTTCTTCACACAAAAGGTGAAAAAACTCAAGTGCACTTGAAAAATGATTCAAAAGTAAAAGTTAAGACGGCCTCAAAAGCACTAAAGAAAAGAAAGCCTAAAATCCTGTGGTACGAATTGTAAAACTTTCACTGCTGGGTAAAAGTCTTTCATAAGTCTTCTGAATAAGTTGAGTATGTTGATGTTTTCGGTGTACAGCCTTGTTACAGCATTACTGCCTTTATTTTGCATAATCGTGATAACGGCCTCCATTCATCTGTATAAAAACAGCTGGGTTAAACTAACAGAAATGTCAATTTCAGTATCATTTTCTATCGTTTGAGATTTGACGACTGGCACTCTTAATGCATCCCCTTCATTTCGAGGCACTTAATTTCTATTGCTACCTGTCATTATCAGTAATTTATTTGTACATTTCAGTAATAGGCTTTGTATATTTACATTATTTGTGAAGTCTGCCTCGTGCCAATTTTATTTACAAAGTCTAAAAGGCAAACAAAAATGCTAATTTTATTTACACGCTCCTGTGTTCAATGGCAATAAGTGGCTCTTCTTCTTCATTAGATGTACTGTAAATAAACAGAGTAATAAAATAGTTTATGCTCTATAGTGGCATAAAATGAACAGAAAGACATTAAATCATTAACAAAAAATTCACTACTGTGACAGCCCCACTTGTTAATGCTTTGTAGCCGTTGTGCTGTTCATTAGGTTTCATCTCTGTGGTGCAGATCCGGTTACTGTTGATGGTTGATGGTGTCACAGTCTACCTTTAACCATCCAGATCCATTTCAAACAGAATAATGATAGCCAGATCTACCCTCTTCTCAGCATCTCCTGAAAAGATGCTCCATATTTGTCCTCACACGGGAATGTTAATGTGACATTGAAGCAGACAGAAAGGCTGGGTATGACAGGAGAAAAATCAAGCTGGGGGCAAGCCAAAACTGCTCACTTTAGAGGTAACCACAGGGACCAATTAAATGGCCCTCTTCAATTTTTAATGTTGACATTGCACCTGTCAGTCAGGCATTTCACTGTAGTACCGGTAAGCAAAACTGATAACATGGCTGCTCCAGAACAGTTTACACAGCCATCTTGAATTTTTTTACTCTGCCGCCTCTTTGACATTCAGAATTTGACTTTTATTTGGCCTAAACCTTCACCAATTTTTCAACTACCCGACTGCTCCGAAACCTCAGACAAACAGAATGTGCTTAAGAGTCATTGTCATCTGATTATGATATGTGAAGTTCAAGTGTTTAAGTGCTTACTAGCCTCTGTTAGCTGACTCTATGATCGTCGCCAAGAAATCTTTTGCTTTTTTGTGGCTTTGGTGCAAATAGTCCAAATGGGTATAACATCACAGACTTTTGGACAGTGTTGCCTTGAAGGCATTCATGGTGTTCTACTTGATTGCACACACCAAAAGTAATTGTAGCAGTTGTGTGAAGAATTAAAAAAAACAAAAAAACAACAACAGAGCTTTAGACGTTTATCCTTCGCACCCTTAAAAGTTCCAATACCTGGACCTCGCAAGGAATGCATAATAGACTTAAATTTTTAGCACATCTGATTCAGTCTTCCACTTTTCCCCATGCCTCTGCTGTATGTATAACAAAAGCTTCAGTCCACAGGAGAAGAACTAACAACAAGACTGACAAACACACATTTTGTCAAGACGTTAAAATATGGAATTACAAAACAATAGTGGGAGTTGATAAATGTTCTCCAGCAGCCAAAGAGGTGAGTTGTTCCTGGTTGGGCTGGACTGTAGTGGACTGAGGGCTGACCCTTGAACTGCTGAGCTGAGAATTTGTGGGCTCTCTGGGTGATTTTGCTTCTCTACTGCAGTAGGTAATTTACAGCCCTGTCTGCTGTAAAGCGTCTAGGGCCAGAGCCGGGATTAGACTGACCAGCAACAGAGCCCATGGATCACCATAAATCTCCACTGATTGAATGCAAATTGGAAAAGTACACTATGTATGTCAGTATACATCATGAGAATAAAGCTCACACAACACACACACACACACAGCGAGCACATGCCTATTCTCTAAATATGCAAGGCTTAGTTTATGTGCATGTGTTTGTATGTGTACATTCAAGTGTTTATATGGTGAGTAGCGGAGCAGTGGAAATTTATGGGCTACACAGTGGCTAACACATTTGCATTATAAATCTCAATTACATAGCATTATTTGTTTACCAGTGTGCTCCGATGGAATTCTCATTGGGTGCCCTGCAGAGGAGGTCATAAATTCTTAATAAACTGCAGTGCAGACCTTTGTACAGCACTGACCTAAATCCTGCAGCTCATCTCTGCACTACACTCATTTCTTTAAACTTTAATAAGGCTCCATTACACATATTTAACTGTTTTTCAGAAACCCCAAACTAGACTATGTCCACCTGCACATTCCTGCTGAATACAATATGCACTTGCACCAATCGTGCCATGACACAGTCTTGCAAAGGAAAATGTGGACTGAGATGCTGTACTATCAGTCTGGGACCATCTGCCAATGTGTTTTATATGAGGAATAAACCCTCTTAGGTCCTCCAGGCCAGAGGCACAGAGCGCAAGTGATTAATATGCTTAGGTTAATGAGCAGTCCCAGCATTGCCTTTGCTCCTATGACTCTGTCAGTGTGTGAGCATCTTGATGGTGATTCACTAAAATACTGCTACTGGAATATGCTGGAATGCCATGCCTTTGCTGCAAGTGGGCCCGTGGCATCTCCTGCTTTGTTACAGATATGGCCCTAAATATAAACCGTCTACATAAATAAATAAATTTTAAAACTGCCACCTGGCAATTATACTGCTAATTAAAAGGCGAAGCACTCTTAATGGATTCATCTCTCAGGAGGGATGTTCCTCTCTCATGCGGTGCCCCATCTTTCTCCGTCTCATCTCTCCATCTTTCTCTCCACCCTCTATCCCACGTCCATCCCTGGTGCCCCTGGCTGGTGTGTTACGGGTGAGTGTCGCCTGGTCTGCTCGTGTTTTGGTCTCTGCTGAGAGAGGAAGGCTAAGAGGGACAGCTGGATGGGTTCAGAGGCTGGAGGGGTCCTCACTCTGGGCAAAGACTTCTGTTCCAACAGCCAAAGCTCTTCATTTATTCATATTTTGAGTGCTTCAAACCCCAAAATCCCCAAATAGTGCACACACTCACAAACGAGTACCTACAAATAGTTGAGGATGGGAGAATAAAACAGTCGAACAAACCTAACACATCCATACACATGTGCTTGCTGAGAGGCAGTCCAGTCAAACGTGTTTTTATGTAGGCGTACACAGTCCCACATACGCACACTAACACACCTGCACAGTTGCCCATCTGTTTTCTTTGGGGGATAACACTGTTTTCATTAAAGTGAATAAGCATCTTCAAAAGCGGCAGTGAGGCATAGAAAAGCCACTTTCCAGAACAGCTTATTCCCTATTCAGATGATTCCGATGCAATTAGGTCAGTACAGGTAAGACTTTTACTGTGTGATAGACGTGGGCCTGTAATATTAAGGATCTGAGGGCACCTTAAATAAAATATTAGAAGAGCAGGGCTCTTGGCGGCCAGCAGCTCATTATGTCAGACCATGAAAGACCTCTCCTCAAAGCTAAATGGAGATGTTTCCAGCATGTGTTGGCAAAACTGAAACTACTGATGATGCAACTAATCAGACAAAGCTATATTTTTTACTAGGGATCGACTGATGTTTTTTCAGGTCAGATACTAATATAATAATAATGATGATGATGATAATGATAATAACAAGAAATTATTAATTAATAAAACTCGAGTGCTGCGTTGTAATCTGGATAGCCAAAAATGTTGAAGTTTAGAAACGATGATGCAGACACCTGCATTTGCTGCCTGATTGGTCCAATCACTCACTACGTATCCTTCCCTGCTGTATTGCGCCCTTTTCACGTGACCCTTTCTGGAAGAAAACAAGATATCACCACTGACTACCAGCCATGGATGTATTATGATACCAGCTCTAATTCAACATGGATACTGTCTCTCTGAGCAGCTTTTATGCAGTTAAATTCTGCATTATATCAAGATACAACTGACTACACTCAGAACAGGCGAGCTGTTATTCGAGTAATTTTCGATCCTGTGTCCAGCGGCGTTATCAGCTAACCTCATCATGTGTTGTGCGTATGTTCAGAGATTGTTTCTGAAACTTTGTCAAAATGCAAGTGTGGATGAAGATTGTTTTCATTTTAAAACAGCGTTGTAGAATGAAACATTAGCGTGGATTTAGCAGAGACAATTCTCATGACATTACATGAACAAATAGTGGGCAAAAAAGCTCTAATATCAAACACAACCCATAAAGGCATGATTAACCACTACTTTGTGTAGGCGAACCCTGACTGTTAAGGGACAAAACATCTAATAATTATGAGAGTCAAACAGATCTGTTAATGGCCAGTACAAAGCATTAAGATATATGTGGCCAAGACAGCCCTGAAACATCCAATTTAAATGAATCAGTATTTAATGCTCAGACTTTGTTTTGTTATATTGTTTGCCAAAATTATCTCAGTATAAATGGCAACAAAACAAAAAAAGTAAAAGAGAGACTGACAGCAGCACCAGTGTTATCAAAACTGAAATCTAAAGCCAGTGTGTCCCTTTCTGAGTGACTGAGGATTGCTGCAGCTGGTGCATCAACCAGAGCGACAAGCGACATCAGTATGAGAGAAGACCTCAATCTGACAACCATGTCTTGTTGCAAACATCACACACCACTCTTTCATGATTTAAAAACAAAATATATACATAACTACAGACACAGAGACAATAAGGCTAAGCCTAAGAGATGACACATGAATAAGTTGGAGGATAAATCATGTACAGTGTCTCCCTGTTGAGTGGTACAGTGTTAGTATTTAAGTGAAATATGACGCCATGGATAATTGAATGTATGTTTCCTTATGTCAAGAACCACATCCTCTCGTGCAAAGGCAAGATGTGGAAAGAAGATGGAATCGGGAATTGGGGATTGGGAGTTGGAAGGTTAAGAGCGAGGGAGGTTTGATCCTGGAAGAAATCAGTAAAGACGGGTAAAGGTATTTCATGAATAACACAAATCATATCATGGCAGGCGTTGACATATACACAGCTATACAGTGCGATAATGCCTTCTACTCAGATTTGCTGCTAAAATATGCAAAGGAGAAATAAAAAGAAAAACAAACCGACATTTTCATGCTACACACACAATCACTTACTAAATGCTGTTTTCTTCGTTACATTACATTTCTAAGACGGGGCTTAAGATTAGAAAGGTACAGAAAAAGAAACGTTTGCCTCCTTTTTGTTTAATCGGTTTAAACGAAGCAATGTTTAAGACATTTAGAAACAAAAGGCTGTAGTGTTAAGCATGTTACGTAGATTTAGAAGTGAACAGAGCAATGATGGAATGCGACCATTACTTTTGCAGAAATAACATCAGTGGCACAGTAAGCATGCAGACATCAGCTTTCTTGGGCAGAGTTTGAAATTTTACGCCAACAAAACATACAGGAACGAAAAGTTAAGATGCAGGAGCAGAGTTTGTACTTGCTGCGTTTGTATTTATTAATTTAATGTTATTTCACAAGCTAATTTTTCTACACAAGAGGTGGAATTTCTTCATCTGCCCTTTGTGTTACTGTGCTTGAGGATACTTATTGGGCCCCGACAGCTAAATGTGGCACATCGCTACAATTCTCATTATATACTGCGGTCACTAACACAAAAGGTGTAGTCTCCATGAAACCCCTTGGGACGGAGGTTCATTAATGACTTACGTGATCAGCGATAGTGCGACCTAGCTTGTCCATTCTTGATCCCGCCTCTGCAATTTTCTTGGCAGCGCTGATGACATCAGACGTATTCTTCAGTGGCCCTTTCCCCCTGGGGACAGAAAGTGGAAAGATCAGTCACTGTTTCTGATCTACTGCAGCCTCATTCAATATGCAAGAGCAACATCTCAGTCATGTTTGTTTTGGAAGGTTGTTTTTCGGTCACGCGTGGGTGTGGAAGGAGAGGCATGATTATGGGAACAGTTCAGGCATATGCCACAAAAATAGGTGTATGCTGGTGCACGTATGACTCCACACACAAGTCACAAACATACTTTGTTGTGACAGTTTTATAACATATCAAAATGCAGGGACACAGCCTCAGAGCTCAGAGCTGTCCTTAAAGAAAGGGACACTGTACTTCACATCACACATTCAGCACCTTCATGCAACTTCCAAAAGTAGTATGTCATTGTTTTTAGAATATACGTAAAGTAAACTTCATTGTCCAAGGTTAAAATTGTCTTGGATACAGTGCTACAGTGGCATTTCATAAAATAACCTTCATACGATCATGGAGACACTTGACAATACAATTTACCCTTGCTGCAATCAACATTAATTTAGCAGCATAAGTCTATCAATAGTTTGTTTATACACATATAGTACAACTAACGAAGAAGAAAAAGAGCCTTTTTACTGGTACTGAGCACTGGAATGCGTAAATAAATGTGGAAATAGTGATGGATAGATGACATTTCTGTTAGTATTATCCTTCTGTGTTTCTACAGGTGAATGGAGACGATTATCTTATCTTAATTACAGTTATATATTATTATATATGACAAGCCTCATTCATAAAAGACATTGACAAGAAAAAGTAGAGAGGAGAAAAGTACTTCAATGCTTGTGTATAAGTTTTGTTTTTGGTTCAACAACTTGTTGGAGGCTGAAACATACAGCGGCTTCGGGCGATTAGATTTGCACTTGGGCACCCTGGGTCTTCAACCTGAAGGCATATTCATATTCAAAAATGAGAGGATGTTGGGGGGTCGGTTATGATTTTTACTGCTCAATACAGGCTCTGTATGGACTCTCTTTATCATTCCTATCTTCTGAAGAAACCTCTGAATCTTAATGCCATCATATTAAACAGTCAGATGTACCCTGTGCTTTCTATTCAAAAAAGACATTCTCCTGTGCATTCTAACTGGCCCCTTTTTTCCAAGCAGCTTTGAAGGGTTTTTTAGAAGTGTAAGAAGCAAATCAGACTGGTTTCATGCATGAGCAATACTGGACAGCCTTAAAAATATGACACACGCCACCAATCCTACATTTCTATGATCATTTTAATCCAGGTGTGGGACAAAGGAGGAGATATGAATGACACAGGAGAAAAGAAATTTATTAAAAATGTAGAGAGATAAGATGACAATTTGATTTCAAGCTTTGGCCATTGTCCTAATGTTAAACAGCCATCCTTGAGCCGGGCCGACACAGGTCAAGTCCATCTCTGACCTGACCCACTGTAAAGCTTGTCAACCATTTGCCGTTTTTTCCTGCCCCCACAAGGGACTTGGGGACACAGTTGGCATGAGGCACAAATTGGATTCAAAGCTGCTCTCTCCAGGCTAAAAAATGAGCCATCCAACCCCGAACAGATGGAATTTTGTGTTCTGTTCTCTTGCTTCCTCTTCCCTCCCCTCCCATCTCCAACCCTTTCCTCCCTCTGCTGCTCTGCTGTAGAGCAAGTCAGGGTCCTAGTGGGAGAGGCCACGCATCACAGCACAGACTGGATGTACTCTGGGGACAAGTCAACCCCTGGAGAGGGAGCTGGAGGCATTGTGGGGAAAAAAGTATGCATGAACAGCCTTTTAATTTTTTTTGAATAGAGTGTTAACTAGTACAGTTTGCCAGACAAATAAGATCCCATCACAATGCACAAATATTGCAACCAGCGAGTTACAAGCCGAACCAGTGATTTGCTCCCTAAAAATACTCCATGCTCTAGCCTAAAGAAATAAAGGGCTAGTTGCTAAATTTCTCCAGTATTTTCACCTCTACCCAGGTGACTATTTTAAAATTCACAAAAGAGAGACTGAGGACTTGGTCTGGTGACAGCTGTAGGCCTCCAGATGGGTGTAAGCCACATCGGAGCAGTCCACAGCACAGAATGCTCTAAGACAGGTGGCCCCCAAATATGTTGCATGTTTCCGAGCCATACATGCCTTATTCATGAGAGCTGCCATATAGCCATAGGCGATGCAGGAGTCAACAAGAATCCCTCTCACTCTCTGCAGATTTGCCAGGATAGAGGTCCAGATCAATTACCTCATACAGCATTAACCTTGGTAAGGCTCTGTGCCAGCTCAAGGTTGAGGGGGCAATAATTTGGGCGCGGGCTGAATTAGCCAGCTACTGACCTTCCGTGTGCTACAGCCTGCATGCAAGAGTGAGGGTATAATATGGAGATATATATTCAGCCAGACAAACATCCATGTGTGCTCTCTCAGACGCACCCTGGCATACACAAAGAAGTGTAGCATCTGAGTGTGCCAAATGAGAAAAGTGACAATACTAAATTGCAGTGGCAGCCCTTAAATTAACAAAACTCTTTAAGTAAATGCACAACCTCAGCCCTTCCCTCAGCTTTCTTAAACAAACTCTACTTCAAGGCAAAAGCTGAGCATACAGAATATTATGTAAATATAATTACATGCAAAAAATTGAATTCACAGCATCACTATCGCCACAGACATTAAAGCATGACCTAAAAAATTCTCTAAATTAAAGGCTAACTCTGGATATATGCCATATAACATTAGAATACTGTTTTAAACTGAAACCCTTGGCTTAAAAGTCAGTTTCTCCAAAATTCTATATTCCTATGCATGGTATGAACTATAAAAATATTCAGAACAAATAAAACTTTCACATTAGTTGGTTTCATTAATGCAAGCCCAGATGTTGCACTGGCATCAGCGTTTCTTTTATGCGCAAATCTAATCAAAGCAGCCACGTAAATAATATATGCAAGCTCAAGACGTCACATGGCTGCAGTTGCTAGGTGACAGCAGCATCAGGTGGGTTAGAGGGGAATCTCACGGCCAAACATTATGTTTGAGCAAAAGCAACTTCACACATGAACAGTTTCAGAAAAGCCAACTAATCATCTAGAGTGAACCTTGTAACATTCAACTCAACAAGTAAAACAACAATAATTTTTTTTATGAAGTGTGGGTTTGGTTGAGGTGCATGAATGCAGATTAGACATGGACAGTATCTTTTCTTCAATGATTAAAACTATCTATTAAGTCTAATAAAGACCATAACATCATCTAGGCATCGATTCATGGATGATGTGTTGGAGAAAAGGGCAGCATTTCAATAACCTGTATAGCATTAGTAGTCTGTCCATGCTACAGCTGTAAAACAATGTACGCTGGCTGCCATGTGAAAGCAGCACATAAACAGCAGCAGCAGCCTGTCAGTTTCTACACAAGGTGCAATGTGTGCAAAACACAACTATTGTAGTTGTACAAGCCAAAATAAACAGTCTTCAAACATGAAAAATAGCCTTGAGTTGCAGTAAAGCTTGAGTGAAACATAAGCCAATATAGAATTACACAAAAATAATACATTTATATTTGACTAACAACCAGTAATGTCATGATGTAAAGGCTGAATTAAAAAGGCAATTAAAAAACTAAAATTAAAAAGTCTTTTTCCTAATTGAACAGATTTTTTTTTTTTTATTATTTGAAGCCCTTTCATCTGCTTTACATTGTAAAAACCAAGAGAAGGAGCCTTTATGTTGATATAAACATGTCACTGCAATCAATAACCTCTTAAAATATATATACACAGCTGACGCCATAATAAAACATGGATGGCACTCTGAGATGGAAGCGGCATCATTTGCATTCCATTTACATGTTTGCCTACAGTGAATGTGATGCACGCAGCAGAGATTTTTTTTCCTTCGTTATATGAATAAAAAGTATCTAAAAAATGCCGGGGTTTGTGCTGCCCCAGTCACATTACTGGCTGTGCTCGGATTTTGAACTCTGCTACAGCGGACCAGTATTAGACTTCCTTTGGCCAAGGAGACACGATCTTTGACCCATTCAGAAGATGAAGACAGAGAGGCGGCATCTCGTCGTCACTACGGATGTGACTCAGAGTTAGGCACAAGATGTCCTGTGACTAATTCACTTGAAGAAAAAGAAAAAAAGCACACTCATATGAAGACAGTCAGGTGCAAAGACAGTCAGCCAATTCAAATGTCCCCTCACATGTGCACGACTATGCACGACTAGAGGCTTATGCCGAAATTGAAATTTTGTTAACACTAAAAAGTAAAGAGTCATTATTACCACACTGAACCACACCTTTCATTAGGATATTGATCTCTCTAGCTGTTTATAACTTCTTGGATTTTATAGCAGTTTAGCATGTGGTAGCAGGATGACACTATGGTGACTTTAAGTGACATTAACCTTGTCCTAGACCTGCACTGCGTCATTCAAGCCTCTATAATGCCTTTACAGTCTAGGACAAAGCAATGGTCAAGTTCAACATACACAACTAAAAGATTATAATACTAACATAACAGAAACAAACAAGACAAACACTTTGTTTACATTTTATCTTGATGCAAAAAACATATGGGGTGTTGATTGAATTCAACAATACACTATTCTATCTAGCAAAAGGTATTTTTGCAACACGTTGTATTCATTTGTTTATTTTAACCTTTTCCCTGCAGCTGCATTGCCTCAACAAGCCACCGACAAGGGTGAATACAGCTGAATATACAGGGCTGCTAAAAGAGCCAATTTAATATTTACAAAGAAACCAGGCTTTATTCATGCAGCAAAGCGAGAGGGATTGATGTACTACTTATGGTTGTGCATATTAAGATTACAGAAGGATGGAAAAAAAATATATCAACAACAAAATCGTACCTACACTGCTGCTTAAGCAGTATGGATGCCATTAACAGTGGGTGTAAACTGGTTGAATAATATTTTGCAAATATGGGCAAATGTTAGGAAACAAATGTAGGCTTACGTATGATTACATTTGACACAGGCTTAATTTAAATATGTATTTTGTCTTGGAGGCATTTCCCTTGCATAGCTCAACTATGGGGATCTTAATATGAGAGGATGGTAAAATGATTCATGGATATCTGGTGAATGAAGAAAGCTATACAAAGACTTAAGTGCAGTAATCAAAAGGGATGCACAGCTTACAAATCCTTCTATGAGTTGAAGCTAGAAAACTGCATACAATTACAAAACAGGCCATCATTTGTTAGGGGAGACAAATAGTTCAGGGCGTCAGTCCAGTCTCACCTGGTGAAGTCTGTCATCTCCATCATGATCATGCACATCTGCTTGGCCAACACAATGATGTCGTTGCCGCTGTCATCCCACTTGGATACCTCAGCATCCAGCTTGCTCTTCTCTTCCTGGAAGCTAGCCACCTGTTCTGCAATCTTTGCCTTCTGCTCCTGGGGCAACTGGGCCATGATAGCCTAAAGGAGGATTTATGGAAAGCGTTAAGGGTTAGCACACACACAAGACCTCAGAATACTGTTGCTGAGGCTGGTTTTGTGTCTCCAGGGTATTTTGTTTTACATCACGCCCTATGGTTTGCACAGATGGATACGAGGTTTCTTGCCGGGCAAGAACATAGCTTTGTCTAAGATCACAGCAGAGAACCACTGTGGTGGTATAATGTTACGATACTACTGAAACCTCTGTATTACTCACCCCTCCTGCTTAAATATTAGGCTATGTTCACAAGGACAATAACTTGCTTTTACCGCTAATTTTTAGTTACCAACATGCACAGGTATGATGAACTTCTGTCTCTAAATAAAAGCCATCATCACGGTACTCTAACAGACATTTCTCCAAATAGCCCTGGATGAACTGAGCAATGTAAAATAAAAAGAAAGAAACATGCTGGGTTTAGAGCTACTAAGTGATATTATCTGTCATCACGGGGAAAAATTATTAACATCAATATAAGAGCATGTGTTTAACTTTACTTAATATAATGTGCAAATGTGTTTAATGTCATTTGTATCCATCCTCTTGGGCTGGACAGTTTAAGGGCAGCCTCCAAACAGGCAATCAGACATTCATTGAACGAGCTTGTGAGGCCGAAGTGGAAAGACATTTAAGAACAGGAAATCGAATATCATCGCAAGAGCATTCATTCCATTATTGCTAAATAGGACAGTGTCTCTAGAGTCCACTAAGCATAAGTACAAGTGTTCAGGGCAATAAGGCATAACACTCAGATGATCTACTGTGAACCAAACAGACAGTATAGACGTGAATGTTATGAAACTTACGTCTGACAAGCAGCAGATAGGAATTTTTGAGTTTCAATTACTCTTGTCTTAAACCTTTTTATTCCACATAAAAGGATTTTTTAGCAGGTTAAAGCTCATTTGTAAAAACAAAGGCACTCACATGGGCATAGTGGCAATCCCTGCATATCAAGTGGACTACTAAATAGTATAACTACTTGACAACAGGACTCAAAGAGCTGTAATCCATTTCTTTCATTTTTATGAAAAGTGCAAACAACAGCAGACTTATTATCTGCTGAGAGTCTTTTCAGATGAAACATCTATCCCCATCATTCAGCATATCCACCATCAAAACATTTCACTGATATAGAACAGGACATACAAATTTAACTATAGTTGGAGTGGATGATTGAAATTTTTTGGTAGAGATGAGGATGCCATACCTAAATACTGATTTAGGTTATGTGTTTACCCTCTTATCCTAATGAAAGTCTTGAGGGTTGTGGCTTATCATGGTATGAAATTAGACATTCAATACATTAAGTGTACTTCTACATTCACACCATCAGAATCATGAAACTATACCAGTGTTTGTGAATCATGCACACTTGACATGCATGTGGTGTGAACCGTTCAAACACAGAATTTGACCAGATATTGCAAAAATTTCAGTCCCATTAGATTTGAACCCAAATTAACAGAAAGTATGGGGGTGGCATGTTTGACGCAATAGTGGCATAAGCTACCTTGAGAATACAACTAAATTTGCCTTTGTAAAGATAGAAATATTGTACTCAATACAAAATGTACCCCTTTCTAAAATCCTCATGAAAGAGATATCAAAATGCTCTTCAGATGATGTAATGTATAAATGTACTGCAGCAGGCAAGTACTTACACTGTCCCTTAATGCACTGTCAAACAAGGCACCTAAGTTTAATGAAGTCTGATAACAATATTTAATTTAATAACTGCATATAATGCAAGCTTATATGCCTCTGCTCTGTGCTGCAAAAGGGAAGGAAATACCAAATGCGACAATACAAAGAAATGTATTTTGTACACTTTCGTTTACCCATTCTTCACCAGTTATTATGGCTACCGTGTGACCACTAAAGCATTAAAATTATGAACAGGACACATCCAGAATATTATGGTAAAATCATGAGTGCTGGGACAACATACTCAGGAATGTCTGCTTATACTATAAGAAGAACTTACCCGGGCACTTTGGCCAGCAATTAGCTGGTCATCCTCTGTCTGCACGCTGGTCCTGCTGCGAATTTCAGAACAACACTCCTCAGTCTCAAAGTCAGAGTCATCCAGCTCCTCTGGAGTCTGTAAATGAAACAACATTTGTGAAAGAAGTAGTAACATATCAAACAAGTCATAGGTAAAGGGTAAGGAGAAGAAATAAGAGAGGGGGAATAAGGACAAAGATAAGAAAAAGTTGTAAGTGGAGAAATAATATTGGCATACTACAGCCTTTTGAGCACGATTAAATAACCAACCTGCTTACACTCTATGAGAAATGCCTTGGCGCTGCCTGCCAGGACAGCATCAGATAAATGTCTTCTTCCCTCCTACCCTAGTACAAGAAATTGTAAACTCTAAATGAATTTGTAAATCAAGTGTAATGTGCTGCCTGCGCAATTTGAGAGGGAAAATGAAGGGAAGAGTTGGTATGAAACATATTGGGCGCAAAACGCCTCAGATTCCCATCTGTCGCTGCTATCTGTAGAGAAGAGGGTGAGGCATGAGTTATGCTCTTCTAGAGTGTTGCTACTTCATCTCTGATCCTTATTCTCTACCAAGCATTGAATGCAAAACAGGCCACAAGAAAGTGTGTTTTCTATGAATATTAATATTCAAAAGCATCTCTGTCTCAACAGGTCATGCTTAAAGCAAAATACAATACTGACTGACAGGAAAATGTATTTGGTGGTGATATGGGCACAGGGAAGATGATGTGGACAGATAAAGGTGCATTATCACGCCTGTGCTGCTACTTGTGCTCATCCAGCTGTCTCAATACCTTCCTCCTATAATGGATTTGGAGCCCTCGAATCTAAAAATAGCTGAAGGTCTCTGAACAACCTTATACTGCTTTATGGAATGTAGAGATGCTCTTGTTCTCAGGGGAATAGGGGTATGGTTTTAGACACAGAGCTGTAGTGACTCACAGGCATCTCTTTCAACCCAGACAATGCTGTTCAGTGGGGCAGAGATATCACCTGCTGTGGCCTGTGCAACAGATAACCTGTGAACGTGGGAGGCTCAGAAATGATAGCTCACGGAGGGGCACCCAATGGGAATGTACTGTAGAGAAATGACAACAATAGCCTGCAGTTTAATAAGAAAAAAGGCAGAGGTAGTAGTGTTGTCATAAATGAAACTGTAATACTATTTTTCTTGCTGTAGCAAAGTACAGTAATCAGTATTTTATTTTGTAATGTTCAACATCTCCATTGTGTGACTCAAGGTTGAAGGTTTCACCTTTATCACATCTGAAAGGCATATACTTTAGAAACCAGATGGTACTTGAAAAGCCGTCGTTAAGAGAGAGCAGGGAAGAGAGCTGCAATTACAGTAACAGTGAGTATGCCTGAAAGGTCTTATTTGTATCTAGTATTTTTGTCTGCTCCTGTCGACAGGACTGTGTGACAGTGAAATCCTCCATCGTTACTCTTTTTGTGACATACTGCTTGTAGCCAGTGTGAGTGGAGCAGGATTTTTTTAAGGACACAGCAGGCAAAATCACCTTGGGCCGTGATGCACTCCACAAATCGTAAGGTACCTGCAGCTGCCCCCTGTATCTCGCTGTCAGCAGCTGCCTGACTTTGAGACAGTCTAATGTCTGCAGGCATTTTCTCTGATGTCACTGTAGGTGGGAAAGGGTTCTGTCCGCCTGTCGAATATCCAAGAGACATCCAGCATGGGCTGCCTGTACTCCACTTACAGAGGTTAAAGAACGGTCCATCTCTAGCAGCCTTAAAACCACACTTGTCTTTTCGAATTTCAGAATAAACTACTGCACATGTGACATTTAGAGAAAGACTGTATGGACATGACTAGGGGTGGGCAATATAGACAAAATCATCTATCTTTGGCATCACCACAATGATATACATCACAATACAGTACTTGTTCTACAAATTCAATTAAGAAATGGTTTAAAATAACCACACTTTACATTAGATTATTTTCTTCCTTTATTTCTTCCTCCGAACACAAATAAAAACAAACAAAAACTGTCTCACGTGAGACAACACTTGCGTTAAACACAAGAATAATGGACATTGTGGAAATGCTATTAATTTACAGTTCTACCGTCGTACAGTATATGCCATCATATTGCCCAACCCTAGAACCAGGTTCTCGTTTTGTGTTGGCTGGTCCTGTCCTGTTCTCTCCTAAATGTTTGTATGTGTTGCCTTCCTGTAAACTGCATATAAATAATAAATATTTTTCTATCGTTGCATAATAAATATTGTCATATCGCACACACCTATCCTTGACTATTTGAAAAGTCATCTCGATCTGCCGATCTCGAACTCCACTGATTTGCAGAATTTCGCATTTCTCTGAACTAAAAGCTAAATGTGAGCAGTTTAATCTGTAAAAAGCACCAACAGAAGACAGTTTAGCCATTCAAAGGGTTCGTCTAGATAGAAATTGTTTTTTTTTTTATACAAGAGGACTGCTGTTAGATGCTGCTGGAGGATCCATAACTACCCAGCTAGCAGCTGAGAGATCCTGCTGAATAATCACCACAAAACCTCCACCAAACTTGTGGTGATTACCTCCCACGCCTGATCAAGACATCCTGGCAAACCCCTGGGAAGTACAGAATTTGTTTTCTGATAATGAATGAAGTTTGAGCAGAGTCTCATCACTACCTCCTGCTCTCAAAAAATGGCACAATGGCTCTGACGGTTTAATTATAACCAAGCATAAATCCTGTTATTTTTAACATAAATGTACACCTACCAGCTCGAGTTCAGCCTGCCCCATGGGCCTTATGTTAACAGCTTAATCAATCTGGATAACAAGAGTGAAGCTGGGGCACATGGAAACTGAAGGTAGCCCTGGCTCCCGGTCCAACTAAAACATGCTAATTAAAACCTCCATCTTAAATCAATTGCTTATTATAATGCAAATACTGCATAATGGTGCCTCTCATCTGTTTTTTTGTCTGTGCCTGAGCAGCAATATTAATGGGAGCCCAAGTGCAGCTTTAGTGCGCCACTGTCAACACAAAATGTGCTGTCAAGACTAATGATTCCAATTCAACAAATTATAGTCCTGAAAATAATGGAAGATGGCATAATACAACCAACCAGCACATTATAACTCACCATAGTAAATACATCATTAGGTATTGTTACACATGAGAAACGCATCAAACAAATCAACTTCCTGCTACATTCACTGTATAAGAAGTCTAGTTTGGCAGTTTTAAGTGTTTAAAGTAGTTATACCATAATGCTTTAAGTACTATCCATTTCTCCTTACAGCTGGAGTGGGCTTTGTTGTCAGTTCATTGTCAGTCAATTTGGTAACGCTTCAATGGTACTCAACTACCATCTGTCTCAGTTATACTCCGACTCAAGCAAAGGCCATTAACCCACAGACAACTAAGGCTGTTGTTACACTAGATTGCAAGTCTGGTCAATTAGGTCGGCTCTTGCCTGAGACAAGCTAATCACTGGCTTCTAGGACCGCACGCATACAGTTTCTCACATACCATTAAAAATAGCATCTGGTGCAAAGACCAATGGCCGTATACAGTACATGCTTAATTACGTTACACTACAGCAGCCACAGACAGATTTCTGCAGACCCAGCATAATGATTTTTAACCTTTATATAGAGCTTGTGAGCCTGTCAAGGGGTTATAGCTTTTTAATGTGATCAAAGTAAATGCTTAAGGTGAAGCTTTGTATACAAGTTAAGCAATTTCTGAAGCAAAGAAGCATTATTTACTACTAAGGATTTAAGAGTATGTGTAAGCAGCGTGGAGGAGAGGGTACACAACCTAACTCAAACTGTCAAGATTTAACGTAAAAATGAGGAAGAGAATGTGCCATATGTAGGATAAAAATAACACCTAAAATCTATGACGGTGCAAAATCAAGTCCTGTGTTGAAGAAGTAGGGGAAAAAAAACCCTGTATGACTTACTCTGATCATGAGGACAGCCTTGCGAATGTCTCGAATGCCATCATATACCAGTCTGGATGCATCGATAAATTCGTTCTCATCCACGGGTTGTGTGGGGTTTGCACTCAAGGCCTCCACTGCAGACTCCACTTGTTCTGTGAAACGTGGCATGACTGAAGGAAGGATGAGATGAAGGATGGGAGGGAAAAGGAAACAGCAAAACAACATCAGTGACAATCCGAGGCGAAAAATAAATCACAGATTGAAGGCAGGTACATGCAAGTAAGTAAAGCATAAAATAGCATTCAGCACTGTGCGTGTATTGTGAGTGAATCATGACATATGTACACAAACATTTTAAAAATCATGAATCGAATTACATGAGACACAAACACGCTAACCCCTCTACCTCAGCCTACCTTTTGTTTTTAACGTAGTCCTTCTGGGATTGCAGGTTATTAAACACTACTTGACATAAACCATCAACAGTCAGTCTCACGGGGCATATTTATCTGAATTATCAATGATTCCCTCACACATACTTTTTCTGTTTTGATGTCAACCGACCTTTCTGTGCCAATGAAAAGTCACCTCTGAATAATTAATTTCAAAGTGTAGTGATTAAAATAAACTTTGGACTTCACTACCTTCTAAATGATAAATATGGAATGAAATGCTGAAAGGAATAGATTTGAGATTTAGCATAACAGAGTCCTCCAACAGAAGATTTAATAAAGCTGTGCCAGGAGGCATGCATTTTGCCCCACTGACTACAGCTCTGTAAGTGGTTCTCCAGCACATCTGTATTAATAGATTTTCAAATTCAGTATTTACGATTCAGATAAGCCGTTGTGGGAGAGGCATAGGTGTCAGGATCCAAGTGTGAAGGCAGGGAGCAGCAGCAGCAGCAGCAAAAAGGAACGAAAATATTTGGTTTTGTGCTTACAGAATACAGGTTTCTGTTTAAATTTTATGTTTAAAAAATGGAAATCTGGATCAAACTGTGATATATATATATAGATCTATATATATATAGATATCTATATCTATATATATATAGATATAGATATAGATATCTATATAGATATAGATATAGATATAGATATAGATATAGATATCTATAGATATAGATATAGATATAGATATAGATATCTATATCTATATAGATAGATAGATAGATAGATAGATAGATAGATAGATAGATAGATAGATAGATAGATATATA
>JAPQRN010000002.1:20884501-20909806 GCA_037367275.1 Coranthus polyacanthus | reverse complement strand
CCCTCCCACCCCCACGCTGGGACTGAAGCACGAAGCCAATTCATTCCTGGGGAGTGATTATAGACGCTGAGTGTTTGAAGGAATGAATGAAATAAAACTAATAGCTACTTGTTTTTTGGGGAAGAAACATCTGTGGGCTTCAAAGCTCAGGATGAATGAAGTCATTAGATGAGATTAAGAAAGGCAGCGGCAGCACACAGAGAGCTGGCAAGGCTCAGAGGTAAATATAAGAGACTGGTAGTTAGCTTTACAGGGCATATGCAAACACGAACCCAGTCGAGGAACAAGGACAACAAGATTTTAGACATTCGTGACTCTTTTTTTTTTTTTTTTTACAAATTATACAGTGTACTGTGTAGTTGGTTTCTGGGTCAACATGGCTCAAACTTTCGCAGTGCATGTTATTTCTTTTTCTCTCTCTCCTGCTGATATTTTTTCTTTGCTTATTATTTTCATGTATTGCTCAACCAAAGCCAAACCAAAATTTGTTGTTTCATGTTACCAGCACCCCCTGGTTTGTGACATACAGTGATTACCCTGCATGCCAGCAATTAAGGGCATTATTTTCGCTCATGTTTGCCTATGTAACCGTAGCATGACCAACATAAATCAGGAACAGATGCATGGATCTTTATGAAAATTGGGAGGCATATTGACTGAGCAAATAATAATAATTAATTATTTGATTGTGTCTAATTACATTTTGTAGTGTTGTTTCTTTTATTCTGCATCTTCTCTTTGTCTTCTCTTTCTTATTTTAATTTCTGTTTTATCCTTGTTGCTTTTATGGCTTTTTTATTTTGTTTTAATTGTCAGATTCGCTGTTCTTACATGGCGTGGGATTTTATTTTGTGAAGCACCTTGTAACTGTGGTTTTGAAAGGCACTATAGAAATAGATTATACATATTATTATTATCATTATATGCAAAAGTTTGATTTCTGTGCATCTAATTTAAGAGACGACAAAACAGCATACAAAAAAAACATTTCACCCATAACCAGAGATGGGTATTTTTCCCCCGCCAATGTTTGATTTGAAAATCTTTGAAAGGAAAAAAATATATGGGATTTGCTAAGTTAAAGAAATTCTGTAATACTGATGTAGCCCGCTATTTGAGATGTTACTAAACCTGTAGTAGACTCTCAAAGAGGTGCAAAAATCAGTGAGCTGAATGGAAGTTCGGGCCAAATCAGCCAGGTACCTGGGGGCAAAGAGTTTCCAGTTGAGATGCTGCCATGCGGACCAGCTTCACTCCCTCCTCGTTGTTGGAAATGGAGCATGCCAGGTTGGCCACCTAACAATGAGAAAAAGCAAACACACACACACACACAATTTTATTTATTTTTTTACCCACAGACAGGGACACTTGCACAGACTTATTTTGAGAGAAAGAAATCGCAATACATTGCATAATTAACTTAGATAAGTTCATTATGGTAGCCTGGTTTAGGGATTCTTCTCTATCAGAAATGGAGCAGCTTTGCAGTACTACTAATCCCTGTGGAATACAAACCCACTGCTGAGGATTAATTTATAAAGCTGCTAAAATGATACAATATGATGGCACAGAAAGGGGAAAAGGGAGAAGTAGGAGGCAAACAAATGCTAAGCTGTTGAATGGATAGATAAAATAAGTTTGTGCTTGTTTCTGAGAAGAAAAAAAATCTCAAAAAGCAAATCTAAGCGATAGCTGGGACTCCAGGTTGTAGGTATTCTGAGTGACTAAATAACAAGGGCCCCAGATTACCATCACACTCCTGAAATCAGAGAGGCGAATATTCCTGACACTTTCACAAACCAAGCAGCCAAGGCAGAACTGGAGTGCTGAGCTAAGCAACTCTTCTTGCTGCTGCCAACATTTATGGTTTCTGAGAATATTTTCTTGTACTGACCAACAAATCAAACTCCCTCACATTTTTTTTTTTAAATGTTTGCATCATACAGAGTAGCATTATGAGTGCACCAATGTTCACAAATATTTAGGTCAGAGACTTAAAGATTCCCATTTGTTGGTTGGGATACGTTGGCAACAATGCTGAAACAGCATGACTGGGATGTGAGCAATTGTGCCAAAATGGGATTATCCAATGGACAGAAAATGTGCTAAATGTAATCAATTACAAAAGGCAAAACTATCTCTTGACTGCACTCGAGCACAAACACATACTGACAGGTCTTATTTTAGTAGTTTCGGGCATAATTCCTATCCGTCATATTTCAGTCGCCAATTTCATTGCTGAGATCTGGGTCACACAGCAACATAAGCACCGAGATGATCACATACGCTGTAAACAAATCCCAGTTTAACCATAATATCTAAAAAGGTTGTAAAACAGAACTGTCAGTTCTACACAGCCACCGACTAAAAGGCATGCATAGACCAATATATTCGTCAGGTTGGTCAAAAAATGGCTTGTTAGAGTCACAGCCAGCAGCTTTGAACTTCAACAAATAGGACGGAGAACACGTTTGTTGCTCCTGTTTGCCCTCCTGGACTCTTCTGGGTTTTATTAATGTCACAGTCCCCAGAGCTCAGGATATATAAACATAAAAATGTTAGACAAACGAATGAAAGACTAAGGACGAAGGTTGTAAAAAGAAAAGAAAAGAAAAGAAAAGAAAAAAAGACATTAAAGCACTGCTGCTCAGAAGCATCAGAGGCTGGAGGAGTGACAGAGTGAATGACTGAATGAGTTTGTCCTCTCCTCCTCAGCAATGCTACAAGAAAATCTCCTCAGCGGTTTTGCTGATGAAAGGCACTTATATGTTGGTAAAGCACTGAAACATTGCTAAAAAACACAAACTACATCAGAATGAAAACATGCAGGGACCACAGGGAAACGTTCAGTAACCATGAGGAAGAGGAGGGGTGAGAGTGGTTACATAAAGATAAACTGGCGCTCAGTTAAGAGACCTGCATTTTCACTTTCATAATGTTTCACATAAGCTTGCTTTATTCTCACAGTGGCACCACTGGGAAAGCAGCTATTCCACCATAATGGGACTGTGGGGAAGACAATAAAGGACATTGTCTCCACATGTCAACTAAGAGTCCCATTCCACCTGCCATGTTGGACCATGGCATTCAAAGTGCCATGGGGTCACTGTTAACTGAAAATGCATTTCTTTTAACTAGCTCTTTCCACAAAAGGACACTATAAAAGCTTTTATCAGGCTACAAAAAAGGTATACAAACATGAAATCACATCTTTGTGATCAAAATTATCCAGGAAATGTGTTGTGTTAGAGGCGCAAACACTTAAGAAAAGACGTGTTGTTCACCATCTACCAAGAAGGAGGACTCCTATAACCTTAATCCTTCTAATCTTGGTGAACCTATTTGTTTACAACCCCATCTGTATATCTTTGTGCATTTCATCTATGTGTACCATGATACTAAGTAGATGTATACTACTTATAGATGTATAGATGGAAATGGATCAGACGACAATTAGAGCTTGGTGTGATCAGACAGAAAGAAAAGTTTACAAACTAAAGCCAAATAGGGAAGGACACACAGCTGTAAACATGTCCCATTGGATTCCAGGAGAGGACAGAAGACAGAAGGAGAGGAGGAGAGGAATGTGGAGAGGAGAGAAGTAAAGGGGAGAGTAGTAGGATGTGACATAAAATCAAAAGATTAAAGTCTTCTTTAGGAGCTCTCTTGATAAAACAACAAGTCCAGCCTAGGAGACTAATGAGCATTCAGCTTATCTTGACTATTACTTTGTTATTTTAAAAAAATGATTAATTCTTAACAACTTATTACCATAATACAAGTCCCACTATAAAGTTACTACCTTTTCACTGTCTGGTTGACACAATACATTTGTGCACGACAAGGCAAATGAGTCTTCTTTTAAATTCCATTTGACATTTTGTAGCTGTACATCTTGCTAAATTCCTTTTCATTACGATAAGATTTGAGTTTATAACGGTTATTTGAGTGGGTCTAGAGCATGAGATGAGGACACTACAGATGCTTTCTAATGACCTACAATGTGTTTTTCTCAGTGGTGAAGTCTCTAGACTATCCTGAGCGCCCTGGATCCTTTAAGGACATGGCCTTAAGGCAACAGCACCAACCTCTATGTTTCTGCACAGCTCCTTAAGATGATGAATAAGACAATGAATTTAAACTCTTAAAACCTTCAACAAGGAAAAAGGCTGAATCTGTAGATTGGTCAACAGACTTGCCTTGGTTTGCCTTAGTAGCAATGTCCATTATTAGTTCAAATAATCTGGATTTACTTCATTTCTAAATTAAATTAATACTGTATTTATATGCCGTTATTAGAAGCATACACTGGGCAAACACCCGCAAGATTTGACACGACATGCAAATGACACCCATAAAGCTTCTAATTTAGCTTTATTTAAGTATATGAATGCTATGTTAAAGAATGATGCTTTCACAAACAAGATTAGAGTAACTTCGTAAAAGGGAGCTACAAATGAATGTGGGTCAGTCATTATGCTGCTTTCAAAACAAGTGTGTGAACTAATGGATAATATGCCTTAGGGCAGCCTACACTTGCACAACTCATGATGTCATACAAACACAGCTTGATATTCAGTGATGGCACTTGGCTGTTTCTACCTCTAAACAGGGGAAACTGTTTTATAACATATTCACTGCTTTGTATGAGAGAAAACTAAACATTTTAGTGCTTCTACCTTGGGACATCACACCTTTATTCATTTAAATCTGTATTGTCTGGCAGAGGCTCAATAAAAGCTTTTATTTTTCTCCAAGACCAACTTGTGGTACTGCTCAATATTCCCGATGCGCAATGCATTTTGGAGGAAAATGTCAAACATTCTGATTCAGAGGTGAAACACAACCGTCCTACTGTGACTTTCATAGTGCCCAGCCAACTCTGCATTGTCGTTTCCTTGGTGAAAAGGAGTTTTTTTATCCCCCTCTCAACTACACTGAAGTGGCAACGCTTAATAAAAATTGCTTACCTAGCATGATGCACTTAAAAGGGTGCAACTCTTAGCCACAATGAAGAAGACAATAAAATGTCTAATTCATTACAAATAATAAAACATAAGTACTACTGTATCCATTACTGAACAAGCAACACGCTTGTAATATGTATCAAAAACAGGATTCAAAAAGCATAATTTAAATTTGTCAGGCTCCACGTAAAGAGAAAGAAAAATTAATAACATACACCACTCAACTGATACGGACGTGCCTCTGCCTCATTTTAGCATGGCATGCTCTAATTTCTGCAACAGCTCTGTGTGCAGCATCTCGACCTCTACAACATTCCCAAAATACCTAAAAATTAATTGTTATTTACATTGCCTTTATTGTGAAATGCCCTAATGGGTAAATTAATTGCACATGTTTTAGAGTTGCAATGCTACATAATAAAACACTGAAAACTGTACATAGCACGGAAATATGTGATATGCATGTAACCATAACAATTTTTCTTAGAAGCAATACAGTGTGTGCTTATGCATTTTCTATGTGTAATAAAAGCATGCGTAGCTACTTAGAACACAGTACTTATAACTACACTAAGCTACCACTTAGATTTGGCCCAAGTTTGTCATTACATAAACCCTTTTCATTTGACAGATGCTTACTCCACCAATACTGGAAATATAGTATTTTTTTCTTAGTCAGTGTGTGACATAGTGTTTTGCTGTCTTGTTTATTATTTACAGTTCCAGTGTGCTTGCGGAAATGTCATGATATAAGAATTCAAGGCAAATTCTAAATACACACTGCAGCACTTGTATGCTATTCACGAGAGCTCTATGGATGTGTAACAATTGTCCACAGTTCTCGCAAGACAAAGGTATAATAGATAAAAAAATTAGACCTAAAGAATAGGCTATCTAACTCAACAGATGATAATTGTATGACAGTACATTTTTATCATTATATCCATTGTTGGGATTCATCTGTAATATGAGTAACCCAAGGTGCATCCTGTCTTCTTCCTGTACTCCGTCTATGCATTACTATAACTGGTAGTACTACTGGAGCAGTAGTTCAGTCCACCGATGTCATGCTCTAATGCCACTTTTTAACACACAGGCCTGAAGGAGCTACTTAAGGGCCTACTCCCTAGTGCGGTCCCCTCTTTCCTCCAATGCTCCACCATTTTCTCCACTAAATGCTTGTGCTGCTCTGCCTCCACTGGGCTGACCAATCGGGCTACGCTCATGGTCATCTGCCCAAGGGGACAAGTCCATTCAAGTGTCAGCATTTGATACTTTGACACAGACAAGGAAAAAAAAAAAAAAAAGAAGATGGATGAAAACTAACCGGTTGATATTTCTGGTAACTTGTTGCCCACCAGGGATAATCATTTTTTCTTGTCTTTTACATTTGTATCCTTGCTATGTATACAGTACTGTATTTCAAGACATAAAATCTCCCATCATTCCAAAAACATGGGAGCAGCCCCAGAGATGGGTAAAGAGGAGGCTGCACTGGGCCTTTTTTGAAGATATTTCTTTTCCTAAGAAGCACCAGAGAACACACATGAAGTTGGTGAGTAAATAGCAGTACATCCATCTGTTCTGGCAAGGACAACATTTTCCCAGAGGTAGCACTAATCCTAGAGTTGTGCTTGTTTCACTCCTTTGGTTACACTCAAAATTTTGATTTGTTGCTTTGACCACACATAACAATGTTTTGTTTATCTGCTCACTATAGTAGCACTGCATCCGATTAAAATCAGCTTGGGGGGAAAAAAAAGAGAGTGAAAGATGGAGACAGTGACTACAGAAAATAATTTCAGTGTTTTCATTAGGGAAAACAGATCCCCGATTGCTTCTTTTTTTCTGAAGCACTGTAATCCAAAAGTTGCATCACAAGGGAATCTCTGGACAGAGCAAAAGATAGAGAACCGAAAAACTAAATGAAGACTGATGTTTATTATAGCCTAAGCTAAAATGACCACAGCCAACGGGAAGTACAAGGTCATCAATATCGTCAATCGTACTAGGGTCATATCAGGGTTTGGTTTTAAAAGATTCACAATCCTACATTACCTCGATCAATTTGTTGGCATGCTCACGGAACACGTGTGCATATTCCTTGACTTCTTTCTCATTTCCATTTTTGGCAGCTTCGATCAGGACCAGGAGGGGAACATTGGTCTCCAAGAAGGAGTCAGAGACATGGTCCATTACAGCTTTACGCAGCTGTGAAGTAAAAAATATAAAAAGACACAGGTTAAATCCCTCTCTGTGTGTGTGTGTGTGTGTAGAAATGCAGTGACATCTTACAGTAAAGCCTATTCACCTGACAACATGTATTTATATACAACACAAAGTTATTACTAAGACGATTAAGGGTAAGAGGACAGCCAACAGTATTCGCTGTACTAGACAAAAAGAAAACAAACAAACCTGTCTGCGCAGGTCTCTGGTCTTCTTTGTCATCCTGTCGATGGCTGTGTTCAGAGCATCACTCCTGTCCTTCCTTCCTGCCTAAAATATGAACATGAAAGAAAAATTAGTAAGCAGTTTGGTACAGTGACAACTATTTTGGCAGATTTGCTGTGAAGGCTAAAATAACATGTTTTGAGTCCAAACATCTGAATGAATTCATCTGTGTCCAAACTGGAACAGTTTAACATTTAATTTACCAATCTGTCGATCATATTGGAACATTTTTTTTTGTCTAAAATGAGAAAGTTTGGTGTTAGCTTCTTTTAAAAAGGTTCCAGTGTGAGTAAACCATTTTAACAGCCTATTTCTGATTCTATTTATTGTAAACCTTTGTGCTTTGAAAAGACCTGTCAAAAGCCCTCCATTAAACCACTGGAATCACTTCCAAACTCACACTATTGCGTGTGAACCATGGGGTGCACGAACAAACCGTAGTTAACCTACACACACTGAAAACATCAATCAGAAACAGGCAGAGCTGCTTTTGTTGCAAAACAGCTGATTTGCATCCAAATCTGTGCTACATTTTAGAGACAACATAACCTCTTAAGTGATTTAATTGGGATTTTATTCATACAGAGATCAAGAGAGTGGTCCGACACCTGTCCAGATCTTGCTCCGCCACAGCTTCACACTCACTTCTCTCTTCAGATTTCAAAAAAAAAAAAAAAACACTACAGGACACTGCATAATACATTACAAAAAACCACACCAAACAAAGGATACTGGCTCTAGTTTCTTAATATAAGGGTACTCAGTGGTAAAACCTGTAAAATAGTCTTATTTTGACAAAAAGTGTTTATTTAGTTTATCTTACATTAAGTGTGCGCATGGTTGAGAGCTCATTCATAAATAAAAAGTAGCTATTAAAATTAACTTTGACAAAATGAAGCACTTAACTAAGCCCTTGCATGTAACACTACCATTCTCCTCCCAACGGGTCAGGTTTTTTAAAAATATCTTTTATATGTAATGCTGGTTAATTAAAAGATCACAATTCACGCATGGTTAACAATGTAAATTATGTACAGTAACACTGAAACATCAGTGGCAGCAGTCACACAGCCCTAACCACCATTTCCCAGAGCAGAGGCATATTCAATCACTTTCTACAAACTGTTCAAGCGTACGCTGCATATCTAAAACTTTCAGGAGGGATAAGGAGATGTAAAGAGACAGTGAAAGAGTAACACAGATACAGGGGGACATCTAAAATCAGCGGGAAATTATATGAACATGAAAGGGCAACACAGAAAAGGCAAAGACGCAGTTGGACTAGAGGCTGTACATCAACCCTATACTGTTCAAATCAACTGCAACACAACCCCATGGATGGTGATGGCAATGACCTGCCCCTTCCCCCACTGCCCTCTGCCCATTGGGGGGTTGTGCGCATAGTTAGGGGCCACAGAGCTCCAACAGCACTAATCCCCTATGATTTTGCGCCGGTTGGAGGCAATGCTGTGGTAGGGCTTTAGTCTGCTCTGCCTCTACTCTCTCAATCCTATTTCATTCATGCCTAGCCAATATTTCATTTCCACGCCAGAGGCTTCCAAAGCACTTCTTCAGGTGCTTATTATGGAGGCAGTTTCTCTGCGGCATCTTTTATGATACTCAAAGTGAGTCTCTATCCATCTCCTTCAGGATAGATTTAGGAACATCCCTTTTCCACGAACCCCCTAGTCCGCTGGATTATGGAAAAATTTAGCAGAAATAAAATATGCTCCAAGTGTCAAAAGATCATGAAATCTATGAAATTCCTTTCTAATATTTCCACTAGTGCAAGTAATTGGACCCACAGCTACAATTTTACATGTTTTTCCTTTAAATGTGCTTTTTAAAACCGCATTAGTTCCAAATGGAGTGCAATCAAATGCAGGGAATATTCATCATACCCTGGAGATTTAAGCATAATTCCCTTGTTTTTCTCTCGCACATTCTGCAAAGGCATCCCAGGGGGAGATGTAGTCTACTACAATAAATGTTGCGAATGACAGAAGCATGCAGGTCAAATGACCTAGAAAGTTACAGCCAGATGCATGTTTTGTCTTAAAACCTAAGAATTATGTAATAACATTAATTAGGTAGTAAAAATGTGGTAATGTTAAAAAACATTCAATTTAGCTCAATGAATATGTGGCACATGCAGATTTGTTTGAGTAAGCCTTTTTTACTGTCACCTACTGCCAAACAACACAGTGGAGTTTAATTCTTGGCTTGTGAAGTACAGGTTTTGTCTGTAATAGTTTGCCAAAAAAGTTCAAATCCATCAAATAACAATACAGCAAGTAAGTTAATGTAATGCATATTTATACAGCGGGACAGGTAGGCTCAAGCAGTATGAGATAATGTTTTAGGGATTGACAAACAACAACGGCAGTGTTTTATATTTATTCTTGTTTTTTATCTTTGCTTTAAATATAGTGCACTGCAGCTACACCGCTCATCACCCATAGGCTCCATTTATATGTCCCAAAATATAGACATCATACTATGTTTAGCTCTTTAGCATGCCAAGTGGTGCCAAAACATAACCTTCTTTTACTTTACCAAAACCACAAATCTCATCAATTGTTCCATGTCAAAAAAAGAAACATTTCATTTGAACTTCTGACTCATCAAGAAGGGACTGGACTTCTTTACGTGCTCAAAACCCATCTAATTTTACTTCAGAGCAGCTGGCCATACATGTATCACATGCTAGTGCTCAAAAATTAAAGCATGGCACTCAGGTTATGTAAATTATGAATAAAAGCCAGACACCCTATGCTAGCAATGCTATAGTATGTTCACTCCTGAACAGAGATAAAGCAGTGCTGCACACCTTTCCTCACCCCCCTATCCCTGTTGATGTTGTCTACAGCCACATGTTATGAACTATATTTTGCTTTGTTATGCTATTTTATTTATGTCCCTAGTATACATTCATATATAGTGCATGCAAAACAAGAAGGCAAGGCTGAGATTTACAGCTGTGGTTAATTTCAACGGCAAGCTGCTGCAACACATTCAAGTTATCAATATTCTGATGGTGACGAGCTGGTGGGGGTTGGTGGGGCTGGAGGGGTGCAAGAGGGAGGTGGAGGAAGACTGAGGTGCACAAGCAGTGCGTATGAGACAAAAAGCAAGTGACTGAGCAAGAGAGTGAGAGGGTGTTTGTGTGTGTGGGAGAGAAAAAGAGAGAGAGAAACAGTACTGATGATCGACGCCAGGCTGCCACCACTCTGTAGCACTGAGTGGCTGCAACAAAAAGCACAGAATAACATCCCTGACTCCCTGCTCTGCTTTTTTCTCTCTCCCTGCGTCTCAGCTAGCAGACGAGGGCTCCGCTCACTGCTCTGCAGAGGCTATGCTGAGACTGAACCGGCGTCGGAAGCAGGATCTCTGGCTGCCATCAACAAGTTAGGTTGGAAGACCACAGCCATGAAAGAGGAACACTTGATCGTCAATTAACCATTTGAGCTGACATCATTGTGGTTGAAGGAAAACAAAAGGGTAAAAAAAAGAAAAAGAAAAAAAGAGGAGAAGGAGGGGGGTTCAGCTCACCGGAGTCGTTTGGATGCAACTGATCAACTTGAAAAAATATATAAATATATATTTAAAGGATTCGTGCGATGAAGGAAAAGATTCCACCCTTTCTTTGAGCTTGGATTTTAAAGGACTCAAAACATATAAGGAGGAATAAACATCTTAGGACATGGAATTTCATATTTTGTTTCAGTTGTGTGGGCTCAGAATTGCTTTATTTCCAAAGAGGCTGATTCCTTTTGTGCTTACTCAAAAGGGTTTTTTCCCTTTGGATTTTTCTTCCATCTGGTTGCTCCAAGAGTCTGCGGAAAAGGACAGTTGAATGCAGCCTCCGATGTGCACAAAAGAATGGGTAAGTTAGCCCCTTTATATGGTAGGTCTGGACATGAATAGGATATGCAAGTAAGAGCGAGGGAGGCTGAAGACTAAAAGCTCTTCAGCCTAGTCTATTTACTGCAACTGTCCTTCATTTTTCCTTCGTCACTGGCAAATGAGTTGGGAATTTAGAACATTTTCAGTACCATTTGTATTCATTAAAAGACATTCACTAATTACAAAGACTTAAGATAGAAACTAAGCAATTAATTACAATTAAATTAAATAGCATTAAACTGCATATTTAAACTGCATATTAGAGCAGCTCAAAAATGAAAAGCCAAACAAACGTGGCAATAATCTGTGGAAAATTAGTACTTGAGCCAAATAACAGAGCCCAAAATGTGAACTAAACAGGCTTAATATTAACAGCAACAGAGTGGAAACAAAGTCCAGCTTATGCATCATTAGTTGTATGTATGACAAATAAAAACCTACCAAGGAACTCATGTTCTGATATATGAAAGTTGAACATGCAGTATGCCAAACGCAGTATATGCAGGGGAAAAAATGAAAGCACACAGAAAATGCCTGATCGCCACCATGAATAAGTAATAAGTGTTCTGCAGAGATTAGCTTTCCCGCCCCTCAGTTCATTTTCTTATCTTTGAACCCACCCAGGTTTCCATTCAAGGTGGCCATTGGTGGGACCTGCACCAGCGGCTCGGTGTCTGTGTGTGATCAGCATGCTCCTAGTGTGCCTGCTGCCTCCTGCATCATGCACAACCTGCCCTCAAAAATGCCGCTGTGAGGACCTGCAGTTCTACTGCGACACCCAGGGGCTTCAGGCACCCCCAGATGGTGTGGACAAGGGGGCCCTGGGGCTGTCACTACGCCACAACAGCATCACTGAGCTAAGTCCTGATCAATTCTATGGCTTTAGCCAGCTCACGTGGCTACATCTAGACCATAACCAGATCACCACAGTACAAGAGGATGCCTTTCAAGGGCTTTACAAGCTTAAGGACCTCAATCTGAGCTCCAATCGTATCACCAAGTTGCCCAACACAACCTTCATCCACCTCATCAATCTCCAGATACTGGACCTGTCTTTCAATCAGATGACATCATTGGAACCAGAACTGTTTCATGGACTGAGGAAGCTACAGATACTCCACCTCCGCTCCAATTTACTTCGCACCACACCTGTCCGGGCATTTTGGGACTGCCGCAGCCTGGAATATCTGGGTCTAAGCAGCAACCGTCTAAGGAGCTTGGCCCGGAATGGATTTGCTGGGCTCATTAAACTTAAAGAGCTCCACTTGGAGCACAATCAACTGACCAAGATCAACTTGGCCCATTTCCCTCGCCTTGTTGCCCTCCAGTTTCTATATCTGCAGTGGAATAAGATCAGCAACCTAACATGTGGCATGGAATGGACCTGGACCACTTTAGAGAAGCTGGACCTCACAGGAAATGAGATTCGTGTCCTGACACCTGATGTGTTTCAAACGCTGCCAAATTTAAAGATTTTACTGCTGGATAACAACAAACTAACCAGTCTGGATCCCCAAGTCATGGATATGTGGCAGTCTCTAGGCACCGTTGGGTTGTCTAGCAACCTTTGGGAATGTACCAAAAGGATTTGCTCTCTGGCCACTTGGCTAAGCACCTTTAAGGGAAGGTGGGAACATTCCATTCTCTGCCATAGTCCTGAATATGCCCAAGGAGAGGAGATACTTGATGCTGTTTATGGATTCCAGCTTTGTCAGAATTTTTCAGCGCCGGTTGTTCAGACCATTAGTACAACCACAGACGCTACTACAGCTGCAGAGATCACAAGCTCTTTGTTTGGAATTATGCAGCCGACCCCCACACAGGACTATGCAGAGGATTTTGGGAGCTTTACCACAGTCACTACAACAAAAACCACAACACAAACACCACGCACTGCTCAAGCAACTACCACTACATTGGAAGAGGCAGCTGTAACGGATGACTTCTCGGCAATGGACAACACGGTTATGACTCATAGGGTTATCATTGGAACTATGGCCCTGCTATTTTCATTCTTTTTCATCATTTTCGTTGTGTATATGTCACGGAAGTGCTGCCCTCCCACCCTGCGCCGGATACGCCACTGTTCGGCTATCCAAAACCGCAGACAGATGAGGACCCAGCAACGGCAGCCTATGGCAGATCTAGCTACACAGGTACCCTATAATGAGTATGAGCCTAGCCATGAAGAGGGGGCACTTGTGATCATCAACGGCTATGGGCAGTGCAAGTGTCAGCAACTGCCTTACAAAGAGTGTGAAGTATGAACTCTTATTTATTCCTAGAGCATATGGTTTGCCATTCGACCATTTCAGATGATACAGGGTTTGCTTTTTTGATTTTTTTCTCCAATTTATGTAAAAAGCATAATTTCTACAAGTGAGATTTGAGAATATGTGAGAAAATTTAAATGCTACAATGACAGAGGGTGGACATGACAGTTTAGGGATGATGTAGAGATAGTCACAAATTTATTTTTCTATGAATGCAAGGTTGTTCATATCAGGCAGGGGCAATCATTTTAAACAAGAAAATTGTAAACTGTGAGATTTGTCTCCACATTGTCTCTATATTCTGCAGCACAGAGAAAATACTTGGGCCAAATGGCCCACTGCTAACAGAATACATTAAGTGGAGAAATGTGATATACGTCTTTTTTCTTTTAAAAAGTGAATATTTGAAATCATGTTTTTTAACTGCACCACAGGCACTGTAAGCCAATCAATCACTGGGGCAAATGAATTGGATCAGTTTATCAGAATGTTTTTGCTTTGTAGTTTCACTGTTTTGGGGATACTATGATACATTAAAGAGCATTAATACAAAACTCAAATTCTGAATTATAACTGGAAAGTTAATGTCTTTGTCGTCATGTTACAAATAAATATAATCTTCTCTTGCCAAGAGAATAATCCTGATATTCTATTCAACATACTTTATTGATATTATTTTTTGCCCAAATCAGGCAGGTGTAAATTAAACCAGTCTAAAAACCTTCCATCAAATCAAAAAGACCTCAGTGTTTCCTGTCAACAGAATTTATATGGCTGGCCAACCTAAAAAAAACAGTTGTGTTCAGTGTTTTTGGTTTGGAAATTTTGGGTTTCGTCCAAAAATTTCTTCCATAATATGTGGAAATGCAACTGGTTGAAAAAGTGGCACAATGCTGAATTTATGTTCAATTATATAAATTAGAAAAAAAAGACCTATAATTCAGACGTTAGCAGAAAAATGCAAAGCTGTTTCGCAGCAGACTCTTAACTAGTTGGATGTTGGGGCTCCTGCCCAGAAAGGCCAACTGCCACAAATAAATTCTCAACCTGTGGGAAACACTAGGCAATCTTACTCTCCAGTACACTACACTGCAGAGGGAAAACACATAGGGGTCTTCCTTACCTTGGACATCAAGAACAAACACATTAGATCTTTAAATGTTCAATGAGCTGTTTGTGGTTTTTCCAGCTCCTAAAAAGGCCATACACACTGTGACCACAATATTTCCAGCAGCTTAACCATGTAAGTACAGTTTACTGATTTGCTATTATATACCACGTTCAATAAACAGACAAGCTGTTGTGCAGTGTGATGGTAGCAAGTAATGAACAGTGCACAAGCCAGATAGAATACCATTTCATTCTGAAAATAAAACCTTTCCCCATAGCCCAGGCTCTTTACTGCTCACACACTAATCAGGACTGACAGGCTCAAGATTGAACCAATTAAGGCAAGGCAAAAAGAATCTAATATTCTGTCACCCACACCAGTGATCCAGCAACATTTAGCTTGTTCAGCCACTCAAAAATAGTTATAGTAATAGTTATCCTCCAAACTACACAAAAATAACACGGATCCTTTTATTTTCAGACATCTGTCTTAGAGACGGAGAATAAGTTTCTGTTTCACCCTCTTAAAAATGGGGTTACACTAAATAATAAACATAAGAATTCCCCATTTGACAGTCACATGTGTCAAGTTAAACTGCAGTCAATACCCTGAAAGCAAATGGAGATCCAGTGATAAGAGAACAGCAAGCCTGGGTCAGGACACATTTGTATGCAGCAGGGAGAGGATGTGCATTAGCATCAGACTAAAGCTGCTGCCGCAGCTCCGCACTTCTTTGTGTTCAGTTTGGTGGTGGGGGCAGGGTGAAAGAGAGCGCGATTGAGGGGAATTGATGGGACGATGGAGAGTTGCGACTATGGGGTAATGTATTTGTTTATCAAAACCTATCAGCATCTTTTTGGCCAAGTAATGGTGTAAAGAATGAAATGATGAATACTGACCAACTGCATCTTGGGCTTGAATTTTACAACTGGTCAACAGATGAGCTATTCAATGTTTAAACAGTGAAAACTCCAGGTCAACTCAAGGAAATAGGAATATAACATTTAGCGTTGTCTGTAGTCTACAATTAAAATGGCAAGATGCATCATCTTGAGGGGAGGGAGTTACCAGAATGCAGCTGGTTATGGGCAGTTAGTTGGTCGGTGCCCCCAACATGTAGCCAGGTGGTATCATTTGTGGCTTTGTTTCTCTAATGACACTGTCAAAATTTGGCCTGAAACTTCTACCTGAATGCTTGTATCAGTGTGTCTCAGCACATGCTCATAGGATGCTTACAACAACTTTTGAGAAAGTGTTTGTGTAAACCAAAAATCTTTACACTCCACATTTGAAAGTATTACATCCTCTGATCATATGGATGTCCAAAGCCAAGCACCTCCACTTTGTTACAAATTTTGTTTTCTTCCTGCTTCGCACTGCTTTTACTATCGCCCTTCTAATCTGTCTTGCATGTTCAGAAGTCAAATTGAGTTACATATTTCTTAATGTCATTCAACAAACGTTATTGAGAGACCTAATTTTTGACAACGGCAAGAATGGGGATGTATGTGAAATTTCTATAAAGTTCTGTCAATCATTTGACATTTCACTGTCTGAGATTAAGGTTGTACTAAGTGACTGAAATACACAGAATTTGTAGAAATATGCATCCCTTTGCACTCTGGCTCTTTGTAAACTGTTTTTGTTTCCTCTTGTCATCCTCTAGCCCTGGTCCCCATCCTGCCTAAAAATAAAAAAAACACAAAAAAAAAAACAAGTGAACCAATCCCCTCTCTCTTACCCAATCTCTTTGTGCAAAATGAATGCTTTTCTCTTCCCATTTTCCTTTTGTATTGTAATATGTACAATTTCATATATGTATAGTGGATAAGATGTGCCAAACTGAAAAAAACATTTTCCCCTAAAAACATATATTTTTTAAATAAAATGGTTATAATTTACCGAGTGTTTGCTAACTGATGGATGCACACAACTTGGTTGGTCTCTTCATGACATTTTGATTCACTGTATGCAGTAAATTTAACTCCTTAAGTAAACTAAATCAAACCTGAATTTCAATTAATAGAAAGTTTTGATGATGTTTTAAAGAGTCTCGGTTTTTGTGAATTTAGAATCACTCAGTTAAAATACACAGAAAATAAAACCATCCATTTAAAGTTCTAACATATGGGACAAATGCCTTAGTGACTTTGGCACAAGTAAATGAGAACTTTTAGAAATAAAAAAAATTAAACTATATATCCACTAGATTTACGTGTTCTGAGATAAGTGTTGGCACACTAACAAACAGCAAATTAGAAAATAAGTAAATGAATGCACTATGATCAATAGCTTTCCAGAGCAGTGCACAAGATGTGCTTTGCTGAAAAGAGTAAATGGCAGAAAGTTTGAATTCTAACATGAAGCCTTTTTTTTACAACTTGAAGCTAGGTGATATCAACCAAGGAAGTCACAGAGGTCCAAGCCTGATGCACTATAGGGGGAAAGTTTGTCATTTAAATGGTAAATATAACTGGAGGAGGGACAACACTAACACCTTATCTGGTAAGTCAAACTAACACAAAGACATTATTTCAAAAAGTCACTAAAAAGATGCGAAACCTAATGACGACCAGAAGCTTATGTATGTTCCCAAAGTGTAAAAACTATTTAAAATTGAGACTCACTGCACATTAGAGCATGTTTTTTTTCTGTTATCATGACTTGAACATAACAAACATGCACTGCAGAGATGTGCATCAGAGTATCTACAGTACAATATAGAATAATAAACATTTAAAGGGAAGTTGTAATGGAGAAATTCATCAGAACAACTCTAATTCAAGCCTTTCTTTATTTCACAATCAACATGTAACTCTAATGTGCTTGAAAATGGAATAGCAGTTTCCATTAAAAGCTTCAGATTCAAAGTTTCAAGTAGACAGATTTACTTCACTATATTCTTTATCTGAAGTCAAATTCTGATTAAAAAAAAACTGGGTTTAGAAAGGTACAAACACTGAGAAATACAGACTAACGTGGCTATCCAACTGTGAGAACCTCTTAAATTTTACCAGCTCTTTTTGATGAGGCCTACAGAAAGGAAGCTTTAGTAATTAACCTGCAGAGCGTACCCAGGTGGGAGAGGCGCTAAAGCGATGGATACGACTCCATGGTTTCAGTCGTCTGCAGGGTTCAAGGACTCAGCACACGTATGCTTTAGGTACTCATTATGTGGCCTCCTATAAATCTTGAAAATGCTTACTAGGAAGGACATATTGATCTGGACTCTAAGCAGCAAAAACATCTCTTAATGTATTTATTGCTTAACACATTTGAAGCATTCAAGGTTCAACATTAATAGGGTTTTTTTTCCCTACTTGCACAGTCAAGGAAGTGGGTCAGAAATATACTTACCTCTAAACAAATTGTTATTTACCAGCAGTTATCAAATAAGATAAGCTAATTGTCATGTTCAGGGGTAGTTTTCAACAGCCCTCGTAGCTGCTGTACCCGATTGGTGCCGTACACGTGCAACTCTCAGCAGAGATGAGAGGGACGCGAGATGGCTCACTCCTTAGCTGCTTCCATTATCAGCTCAGCAAAGAAAAACAATGCGTTTGATTATTTTCTAGGGCAAGTGACTTTCTACATTAACAAGCCCTCATCCTCGTTAGGTACTTTAGATTCTAGGATGAATAATAAATTCACCTTTTTAAAGGGCATTAGCAAAGTCAGCGGCAGCCTCAAAACAATCTTTGAACACCATTACATTCATTTTATTCCAGTCAGACATGTTGTCCATATAGTAAATATAACTAATACCCTTATGTATATGTACAGTATATACACATGAACATAGCCCATTAATTAATGAATAAGCTAAATATTGCTGCCACCTGACAGGCTGACCTATTCATAATAGTGTTGAGCGCCTTCAGCCGGCGCCTCAGACACCCAGAGCAGTTGCCATATATACACCCCTGTTATTTAGCTTTGTTTAAGTTTTGTTTCCTTTTTTTTCTGATGCATTGGCCCAGTTGTAAAACAGCCAACTGGGAACAATCCCAGCACTCCAGATGGTCAGTCCACCATTGGTGCTTCCTACCCAGAAAGCAACATTCTTAAGTAATAGGCAAATAGATTGAATTGTGTTACATTATTTAAATGAAAAGTACTGCTAAAACACCATTTTCAACAACAGCCAAAAACTGAGACCACAATCTAAGAAAAACAGTACAAAACAAACATCAATATGTTGCTGAGTTGTACTAGACTAAATCCATAAATTGGAAGATTACGCCAGCCCTGACTTTTTTCACAGTAAGGATTTACAGGTCAGGTGAACTGAAAACACACTACACCCGAGAAATCGAACTAATTCATTAAAAGCTAAATATATTGTTTACTGGACAGAATAAATGTATAGAAGGTCATTAATTATCAAGTCTATAATAAATATTATAAATACATGTCTATAACACAATCTGTACTTATTGGTTATTTGGTTTTATTGAAATGTACAACAGTTAATTTTCTCTCTTGTCGTTTAATATGAGCACAGCAAACAGTAATTTACTGTTCCCAAGGTCAGTAGCATGTTTGATGAAAATAAGGGCTCCTGCGACAGCAGAGTAGATGCGTAAATGTGTGCGCATGTTTGGGTTGCATATTGTTAAAACATTCATAGAGGTGGTTTGCCTCCTTGTGAGGCACATTCATCACAGCACAGTTCACTTCAATTTAGTGCATCTCACCTTCAATCTAATGTAATTCTCAGGCTGCACAAACCTGAAAATGACCGTAATCTTGGCTTTCTTGTATTGATAGCAATGTTTAATGTCACTGGCAGCAGGAAGATTTCCTAAAAAGGTGTAATGCTGATGCTTTTTACTATTCATGCATAAGATATACTAATCAAATACATGTATGATAGAACCAGGGAGCCCGTAAAAACACATTAAATATCTTTCTTGTTCCAGCATTCAATTCAGGCCTCAGCTTTGTGTGGACATTATGGAGGTCTTACTTAAAAAGACTGCCAACGTAACTTTTAAGTTAATGTGATGTTAGGCTTGTGCAAACATGAAATTCCCGGCACATCTATGTTACATTTTGCCTTGTCTCATGGGTAAACCAGCTTTACTGGGACATTTTATTTCATTTATTCAATACGAGATAGGAGAGATGTGTTGCAGTAATTACATTAGTAAATTAAATTGTACTACAGCTTTTCCAGGTGACAACACACTGTCTCAAATTGCACAACAGTAAGGTTGGAAATCACGCAGACAAACATCAATTTGAGGGTATAAATATGTATTAACCTGTCAATACAAAGGCAGTTATACTTGTCCGTCTTTCAGTATCAAACCAGAAGACAAGCTTGTAAAAACAAGTTTAATCATCTACACAACTGATAAAGGGTCAGGTTAGATTTCTGTCATAATATCAGAAAATGTCCATTTGTAAAGGCATGACATTCCTTATTCTATTAAAATATTATGGAAATGGGTCCATCTCATCTACCTGCCAGCAAGGCCAAACAAAAAGCCTAGAATTCAACAGCAAAAGATCAAGGGCCATGTCTAGAAAACATTGCCTGACGGGCCGTTACTGACAGACCAGTGTTTTATGGAGGTTGTAAATATAGGAAAAGCCTTGGGGACATTAAATCTTTTCCCTGTTACATTGTGTGGGGTGTAATTTGTTTTAATTATGCATTTAGATGAGATTACAACTAGATAAATTGAACTACTTTCACGCTGGTCTCAAATTAGGTCTAGACCCTGTGAACCTTCCACCTTTCTTCCAAGTTTGTCAAAAGCATGGGCACAAAACACTTTGGGACATTCCACTACTTTGTTGGAGAGTTCCCAATATCTGGGACACCCGTTATTTCTAATATCAGTCCACATTTTTTTAGAAACTTGCCTAGGCAAATAAATCACCATTTTTTTTGGTTGGTTCAACATATCTTATAATAGTAGCAGGTATGTATGGTAGGAGACAAACCCACTCAAATATAAATATATTGAAATGTGAGGCACAGAGAAACGAGGATAAAGCCCCTTATTGTAGATGCCCAAAGCAAAAAGACTTGCAGAGTCGGGAAGCGAGTGATCTATGAAGAGAGAAAGGGATAAAAAAAAAAAAACGCAAAAAGAGATTGCACAGATGTAGAAATTGGGACAGATGCAGCAAGACAAAAGCAAAGTCTAAGAGTTATGCTAAAGAGCACGAAGTGGGAAAACTCTTCTATAATACATAAAAATAAGGCACGTAAAAGGAAAGTCGTGGGTCCCACTTCAGTGACCAGGCATGCCCTTTTCATCCAGGTCTGAATGATAATGTATCACTTCAAGTTGAAGAAATTTAAATGTCAGCAGCGTAATATGTCAAAGCAACCTAACATCACTCTCTACTGTGAAATAAAACCCTGAATGAGGCCTGGAACAAGAGATGCATTATTAATAAAAAGTGGCACAAACAGTTACACTTAACACGTGCAATGTCAAACTGTCATGACAGTAGAGAATAATTGAGGTCACAGTATGTGGCAGTGATGGTCCCATACTAACCCCCCCCCATCCCCGGCTAAGATGCCATATCTTTTTAACTCAACAACATACTATCTTCCACATACTTAAACATTTAACGCCCTTGTTTCCCATGTCACAGTTTCTGTTTGCATAAAAACGATGGTATAATGTGGTGTCATTGAACTGTTTACCACATTATTAAAATCAACATGTATGGACAAACTGCAAGCTTTAAGCACCAGCTCAAAGATGTTTGGATGGCAGTTTCTTTATCCAAAAAAAACCCCAAAGAAATACTAAAATTAGAAAGGCATTATTTTATTTACCACCAGCTGTCTGCAGTGATAATACATGCACATAGGAGTATCCATATAAAGGCTTGTGCAGTGTATTTACTGTACTGTGTCAACTACATATTTCATTGCACATCTACAATTCTACCACAAAATAGCAGCACACACATCATTATCAAGCCGAACAGTATCTAGTACTGAAATTAACTTTATGACTCACAGGCTAAGGAGGCTGCTTAAGCGTATTTTTTAAACAAGACAAAATAAAAAAAATGTCTTTTTGTGTCACATATACTTGTAAATATTGCAACATAATAGTGATGTTATTTACGGTAGCTAGCAACAGACCCTCCCCTATTCTGCCTCTGATTGGCAGAGAACGCAGTAAAACACAGGTTTTTTATTCTATAACTATTTTGGTACAAACATTTACCCACCAGGCTTACAAGATTTGACTTGCAAAATGGAAAATTTACCTGGATTTGGAGCTTAGTGTGAGTTAATCTCAGACAGTGAGCCAGGACTGTCAAGTTTCATCACTGACACACAGACAGGTAAACCTGTGCTTTTAACCAATGGAAGACTTATGACATCTACCACTGGTTTAAGGAAGTAGGTTGAGACATCAACTCTCTCACTATGTTTAGTACATATGAGGCACAGTTCTCAGGGGCAACATGAGGTCATGCACAAGGTAGACAATGACACATCATGCTTCTCATCCGTTTCCTACATCTGACCAAATGAGTAGCCAAATCCCTGTCATATCCACTTTTCATCAACGTGGTGATGAAATATGTTCCTCTTTAAATCTAAGTTTGCAGATCATACTGGGATACATGATGAGTGGCAAGGAGAAGACCAGTGAAGTAGAAAACCTGTTTTGAAGCAAAGCAGGGATGCTGCATGATTGGCCTAAACCTTAAAATAAACTGGCAGTGCTCTGGATGAGCAATGAAAGCCAAACCAATGCAATGCCAGCAATGCCTGAGCAGGGACAGAACAACATATAAACTTAGCTGACATATGACTTATCATTTTGTCAGTCACTTCCCAGTGAAAAAGTGAAAAATTTCTTTTAAAAAAACTCAGCCGCTATCACTGTCAAATATATTTGCAAACAGTCACCATCTTTGCAGCAATTACCCAGATACTGATACTCAGAAGCCTCCAAATTAGGTTATATTTTCAAGCTAGTTTATGTCAGGGTTTTCAACAAATGATCTCCCAATTCAAAACAAAAGCACCATGCCCCTACCCCAGCACAAAAAACACAATCAAACTGCCACATATAGGTTACCAGTCACACAGTGTGCCTGGGTCCTCGGTTTCCATTAGTGGGGTCTCATGGGTATGTTTGGCCCTAGGTTCACAGACCTTCTGCTTTCTTCTCTGTGCAAACCCCCATCTCCATTTCTGGAATCTGCTGAGCTTAACCCCAGCTGTGGCTCTAAACTAACAATCTATGACCTACAGCATTTGACGATTAGAGCTTCACACACAACCTGAGAAGAAGACTGTGTGATTCTACTGCACAGCAATTTTTTAGAAGAACTGATGCCAACAAACTGATTAAAACATTAACATTTCATCATTTCAGGTGTTATAGTTATATTTAAGTGTAACATACAGTAAATTTGTTGAATACAAATACTAATCCAGTGGCACTTTTTGTGAGGTTTGCCTCAGCAGCACACAAAATATAACGAAAATCTGATTAGAATTACATTTTTCTTTAGGTTATGAATAAATACCATATTTCCCCCACAGCGCTTTGAACAGGTTAAGCTCAGGCCACTATTTTGTGGATTAAGTATGACAGTATTCGTATAAAGCGGGTTAACGTCATCTAAAAAAGTAAGTACCTTGGGCTTAGCATGTAAGTATCAAGTTGGAGTACAGCTTATCCAAATGTAAAAATAAGACCTCAGACTTATTTTTGTCTCTGTGCCCAAAAAGGACAAATGATGTGTTGGAGAACAGAACAGGAGAAGATGCACCGGTAAAGGAAGGAAGTAGAGATAAGACACTTACATTTCCCATATACTCAGACAGAAGGTCCTGGAGAGCCTGGCGCACAGAATTGCATTCAGCCACAATGCGCTCCCTGCGGTCATCACGGGTGCAAGAGGAGTCGGCCATGAGGGCCGCTCCGCTGATAATGCTCTCAAGACGCTCCTCCAGGGAGGGACGGAAGCGCTCCTCACTAAACGCCAGGGGGTCCACGATGATTTGTTTCTGCAAGGAAAGGGTCAGACAGGAAATTACACATGGAGAAAAAATGCAAAAAGTCATTATTGGACATAGATCTCTCCTTCTCAGACGAAAAGACAAATCTGGCAGGAAAGGAGAGAGCTGATCTGACAGATCGCAACAGCAGAAACTTAAAAGTGAAGAATGTGCTAAGCCGTCTCCTTGCCTCTTAAAAAAGACAAATATTGTCTATAGTTTTAGAAGCTGCGTCATAGTTGCCTTTTACTGTATCTTTAACAATACGGTTTAATCTAGAAGACTGTGAAACAATATGTTTTTTCTGAACCAACAGTCACTAGGTTTCAAGATACCGTATGGTCAGTTTCTGCTTATGCTCAAAGAAATGGGCTCACAATCACTGAAAAAGTGATGCTCTGAGTCTGTGTCTAATGTATATTTTTAAATTTTAAAAGGATAAGTTGAATGCTTGTCCTCATGTAGTTGTTCAAAACAGGAGAAAAAAGGATAATATATTAAAAGGAATAGCTATGCTGCACAATGTTGACAACAAATGAAGAGAACTGTGCCATTTTAAACAATTCATAAGGAAGGCAACATGTCATTTTCTAACCAAAAGCTTTTATCCAGATGAACAAAAGCATGAAAAGAGGAATCGTAGATGTTTCTTCATCTGAATTACATTTCAGAATGAAAATCCAGCATTTGGAAAAGGGTGAATATAGTTTTGAGAGATACTTGTCCCTTCCATTACTCAATTTCTTTTCAGTGTATTTACTAAAGTCAACAACTATTTGATTGGTTTCTGAAAAAAAGAACACAGACTTTTGAAAACTGATTTATTTTTAACTGCATTTATTCCCTCTTATGACTGCTCTTCAGAGCCACCACTCCCTGCTTTGAGCCTAAAAAAATGTCTTCAATGAGTATTTTTTCGTGCAAAATATGACCATATCTTTTTGATCTGAAAAGGTGCACCAAAAAGATTCTACTTGTCATTAATGAACAAATCAGAAATCAAAGGAACACAAAGTGGCACAATGTCTGCAACATGGACCACAAGCTCCATTTCAGACAACAGATGAGCCTATGTGATTATGAATATAAATATATAATACCTTTTGTGAAAAGATCTGATTTTATAGCCTTTACTACCTTTAATTGGAGTGAAGTTGTGCTACAGTAGCCTACTCCGCTTTCTTTTACATCTGCAGGATGAGAGAAGCGATTGAAATGTCTGATTTCACAGGGGCAAACCTGCTGTGAGAGGCAACTAGTTGGCATGCTGGAGAGGCAATGCAGAGGGTTGCCGTATCACCCTATGACAGTCCAACTGTATGCTTTCACGGATGCCTTACAGCCACAAAATATTCAACAATTCAACAGTTATAACTGTGGTTTATTAGGCATCCTACCGTCTATCACAGCCACCTCCACCACCCTCCATTCCGTATCATCTGACCTCCTCTGCTTGCGTGTCATATCACCATGGCAACAGGCACACGATAGACACACGGAGGAGGAAACAGAGAGAAATAGAGAATTGGGGCCATTTTAGTGTGAAATTGATGCTTCGTACCATCAGAAGTGCTGTCCAACTGGCCGATC
>JAPQRN010000002.1:20855226-20884401 GCA_037367275.1 Coranthus polyacanthus | reverse complement strand
CGCTTTTTGAAAACCATAAGGGACTGGGACTGAAATTGATCTTTGTTTCAATAAAAATTCTTTAAAATCCTTATTTGGGGTCAAAGGTAAAATGATCACTAATGGAACAGCTCAGTGAATGCCTGATTCACACTGTTCTGTATGTATATATCAATCATCTTGCACGTCATCTGTCTTTAGAGAGATGCTTAAAATAGTTTAGCAAAAAAACTATTATTCTCTGGGTCTAAGCAGATGGCCTTTAGTCTATTTCTGACGACAATAACTTGCAAGTCCGTTTTAACTCCAGAATTAGAAAAATCTGCTTACTGTGCTATCAGGCAGGCAAAGGCTTTTCTATTCTACCAGGCTATTACTTCACTCCAAATACAAATCTGTGCAATAACAGGTGGTATGGTTTTTATGAACTAAGAGGCATACACTAAATAAAGGGAAAGACTTGCTCTAGCAAATTCTCATCTTAAAAAGCCTGGCTGTCAACGTCCAGGGAGGGTTAGTACAAATTACAAGAGCGGCATGGGGTACCAATGAGCTACTTCATTAAGAAATTATTATGAACATCTAACATGTTCAACAACATAAAAAAAACCTGTGTTTTTTTCCTTCAAAACACAGAAACCATAAACAATACATAAACTAACAACTGTTTAGATGTCTACAAATTGCCTCATAAGGCACATGAACTGTGAACATGCAGTATCAATCACATGATAAAAAAACACCATTGGAGCATAAAGTTACATTCTGCTACTGGGGGAATTACTAAATACACGAGCAGCACAACTAAAAAGTAGAAAAGGATGATATGAAACCTGTGTAAAAAAAAAAAGTGCTTTGCATGCTTGAAAGAATATAGTTGCAGTGGGAAAAAGTCTAATCATCTTTGCATTTACCGCACCAGGTAGCATTAAGCTGATGAGCTGAATGTTTTATCCAGCTGTTATCTTGATGTTGTTTGCACGTCAATATTATGACTACTATGCCATATTTCATATACACTTTTGGTTAAAATTCTTAATTAAAATTAAATAGCATTTTAATCAAATAAGGTGCTGGATGAAGCTGGATGAAATTTAACTCTTAAATCACCAGTCAGAGATTTTAAAAGCAAAGAATAGACTAAAAAAAACCTTAAATAAACTGAAATGGAACTAGTTCAAGAATTATTATATGAGGGTTTTATAATCATAATACTACACACTTGACCGCAACATACAAAGTGTTTTTGGTCAATCGCAGTTACTCTTATTTTTCAACATAAAGCTGCTACCTGTGTCTTCTCAACTCTACCAAAAATATGAAAAATGCTAGTTTACCCTCATCTTTCAAACTAACCAAACGATAAAAGGTCAGAAAGACAATTCCAGCAGAGAAGGAGTGAATCTACACTCCCAAAGGAGTTTAAGAGATAATTACATTTTTCTTAAAGCTATAGCTGTGCAAAGCTCCCTAATTTGACATAAAGAGAAAAGCAAAGCAAGAAATGAAGTAGTAGTGACTCAAAAGCATATTCAATGTATCCCAAAGCAATGTCCCAATTTGTCCACATAGCTCGTCCTAAATTCCACCTCAACCCCAAGCCCTTTGAGCATTTTGGTCATTTTATGATTCAGTTGGATTAGTTCTTAAAAATTAGACCTCACCTAACCTTTCTGAAAAGTCCATTATACTGTACAGCTTACTAATTAAACATTTTTATCATACGTTTAGAACTTCAAACTTCACAGTTGTGAAGACTAAATATAATTTTAATTAATGCATGATGTTTATTCATCTGGCAGATGCCTGGGTGTTTGGAAGACCAGTCTGTCAGCCAGCTAAATTAACTGCTACCCCATTGACTTACATCAAAATTGTTGAGGGCATAGGCGAGCTCCCCGCCCCCTGCTGGCTGGTTCAGTGCTGAGTCCTCGGTGGCAGTGGCCTGAGCAGCGTTGGAGATGCCGGAGACTGCATGCTGCAGCTGCTTGTAGATCAGGTCACGGTTAGCCTTGTAGGCTGCCACGTCAGGGTGCTGCAGGCAGGCACGGGATGCTGTGTACAGCATAGGGATGTTTCTCTGTAGGACCCCACGAGCGGCTGCCATTTGGTCCTTGTGGTGCACGTCTTTTAGCTCCTAGCGGGATGGGGTTCACAAAGAAAGGAGAAAGAGGTGAAAGGGGGGTTAAGAGAATGACAGGATACTTACAGAGGGTGGGAGGGTAATGTACTTTAGATTCAAAATGGGCCTGTCATGCCTTTATGGAGACACTAAGTGTGACAGAGTTTGTTCTGGATGACCCAGATTTATTTCTGTCCCCTGCGGTAACACACCACAGTCATAATCAGGCCATTATAATATGCCTTAGCAATTTAATGCATTGCTATTCAGACCTCAGCATTATATTGCAGTTACATCTTTATAGGAGGGAGAGGAAGAGCTAGTGATCACAGGCATAGATTTATACCATTAAGAAAACAGCTTGCATACACAAAATAAAAGCCTCGCCTCAATATGGAACACTCACAGGGCTTTTTCCACTACTGTTTTAAATAAGCACTACTAAAAGAGAAAGCAAGCAAGTTCTTTCAGCCTCATTACTTCCAGCATTCACTTTGGTTTAACCACATTTGTTATTCATAAAATAAGTGCCATTACAAGTACAAGTAATTTCCTCACAAAATCATCAGTGATCACTTTGGCATTTATGGAGGAGGTGAGACAGAAAAGGAGTCCTCCAATCTTGAGTTGGATTTTGATATTCTAACTCCCTGACTGAATCGCTTTCAATAGTACTGGCCATAAAACATGAGTCAAACTTGTAGGGCTGTGGATGTGACACCATTTAAAGTCCCCATAGTCATAAATGTGTTGTGTAAATGTCTTCATTTCATAGAGCTGAGGTAACACACACAAGTTTACTCGTCTAATCTGTATCTCTTTAGAACTATACAAATACACATAAAGCATTTATGATACGGTATATATATCTGCAAATCTATCATGCACTTTAGGATTTACTGCCACGTATAACGTAGTGAAAAAGTCTGTGTCATTTCTCATCCGATTAAATGGAACTTGTCACATTTACAATAAAGTTTTCATGCTACTTTCTTGCACTCCCACCTCACTTCACTCCAAGTGGTAAAAAGAGGATTGTTTCCAATCTGAATCTAATCCTCCAGCTAAAAGGCATCATGCATTATTCTTGTGGTTTTCTCAATCCCATTACTTTACTTACCATTTGCTATGACAGCTGAAAATCATGTTTAGGTATGAGTGAAAAGATCCCTCACAAACAGTCAGATACCTGTTAACCTCCCAACCCGATTAATTCAACCACAAACCTCTACTCCTACAACCTGACCTTGATTTTTGCTAACTGTACATTACCTGCTGTCTCTTGGCAGCCATGACGTTCAGCTTGTCCACCTCTGGCTTCAAGGCCTTATATTGGATCCCAAGGTCCTGCTCTGTTCCTGCATTACGCACTTTCACCAGGTTGTCCTCCACCTGAGCCGTGTACATGGACAAAGTCAATACAAATGCTATAAGAAGTATTGTTCTTCACTGCACATTAGCAAAAAAAAGGATAATGCTAAAATATAACTCCTTTCAAGTAAACCATCAGGAAGGCATTTATAACGCTTCTACTAGGGCCAGATATAAACACTTATTACTCATTTTGTTTTGTGAACATTTAAATGAGTTCTAGAAAAGAAATACATAGTTTTTGTCTTTTAATTCACATGTTAAAATGAGTTTTAGCAAAATACGACCAATTCAAGCTGATACACATTTGCTCTCCAATCGGTATCCCAGTTTCTGTCACATTATCCAGAGATGGCAAGGCTTTTTAGTCAATGCAATAATGTTTAAATTCAGCTAATGAGGTATAAAGTGCAGGACTATTCCACTCTCTCACCAGTTTGAGCTGCAGTAGAAGTTTATAGACATCAGACATGTCTGCCAGCACCAGCAGATGTGTGACTGCTGACAGGAGGGCTCTGGCAGCACGAACCATATTGCCTCTCTTTACAGAAGAGCAGGGGTCCTCTGCAAATTCTCCAGAAGCCTGCCTCATAGATTCACCTGAGAATTAGTGGAAACAAAACATCAGAATGTAATCCCAAAATTAGAAACAGAAGTTATTTCTTCAACTCAAAACGGGTTCAAAAACAGGCCTGTGTTGCAAGTTTCTGTTTTTCAACACTGTTCGTGCGCAACACAAACCTGTTAACCAAGGTAATTGCACTCCAAGTCATCATTTGACACAGAGCAGTGTGAAGGACAAAGTCAACAGAAACACTTTTCTCCTGTCAGGATAGGGTCAGCATGTGTCTGTCACAATGAAGCAGGACTCTTATATGTTTAACATTAATTTCTGCTTGCACACCAACACCAGACAGACATCGACCCCCTTAAAAAAAAAAAGAAAGGAGGTCAAAGCTACAACAAAAGAGTCACTGTCTGGTTTGTCCAGCACTATGCTTTGCCCCATACGGGACAGGCCTACACAGCTGACTGGGCACACAAATGGAGTTTGTAGGTTCACATTATGAACACGACAGTAAATCTGTAAAGAGCTGACTTCAGTGGAACCAAAGCCAAATTAAAAAAAAAAACGCCTTAAAATAGCTTTGTCTGCATTGCAAAGGCAGATCGAAAGCCTACAAAAAGATAAGCACTCATCTTGTTGACTTTTCAGTGGCTACAGGGCTAGAGACTGAAACAGATACATGAATAACTAGAATTCACTGATGAGGAGTACACTGGAAACAACTAAAATCTACCTCAGCATCAGATCGATCTCATCAATTGTTACCATCTTAACATATAAATATTTTTATATATAGAGAACCTCTCCTCATACATAAGGGAAACACTACTTAAATAAAGACATTTCTGGACTGTGTTCTCCATCTTTTACACTATTGTGCTGGAAATATCTTGAGCACAACAACCTTAAACATGATTTTGATTTAGAACCTTGGAACTTGGTGCATTATTTGTAAAACAAAAGCATAACACTGAAAAATGAATTGCAGTGTAAAAGTAAATTGTGTAAACCAGCTTTGTGACTGGTGCAGAGTCAAGTAGAGTGCAATGGAGTGCCTTTATTCACAGTCAACGCATCAGTTTTCTTGCCTCTCTTTGCAAGGTAAGTAAGCTGCATTTAGGCAGAAAGAGCAGCAATTTTTGGCCATGTTTGACCTCTTGAGTATTCTTGTAATCTGTGTCAAGCTGTCATACGATGAGATGTTTGCCGTGTGAGTGCACAATGCTGCAGAGAAGGCTGAATTTAAAACCAACTGGGCACCATCTCTCATTTTTCTCCTGACCAGTCCTTTCTGAACCAACCTCTGAACACTTATTGAGGTATTTAATATGATGACGATGATGATGATGGTGTATTTTTAACTCCGGTAAACATTTTCAACTCAGACGTCATTGCCTTCATTTGCAGTGAGAACAGCACGTCCCTTTCTATGAATCTGTTTGAATCTATATGCAATGTTTTTTCCTAACTCATGTTGTGCCATCACTTAATGCCACTTACTTTTGTATAATTCAACTGAGAATTGCCACAATTACTTTCGAATTTAAATCTCCTTCAGAAATGTCCTGAGACACAAAAACACCCTGCTTTCAATAACAATGTGTCTCATTTGTTTTTTTCCCCACAAACAGTTCACTGACCTCATCAGAAATTCTTAAAATTAAATCTCACCTTCACTCTTGTACATGGACGTCAACACTTAAAACTCAAATTTAAGGAGAGCAGAAGAAACTTGCCCAATTTTCCAATCTGCCTTCAAGTGTCAAACTGTGCACCGCTGTGCAACAATGTGCACAGCTCAAACAGCCTGGCGAAGTGAACAAACAAGAAGCAGAGCACATTTGCTTATTAACCACCAGGGATACCATTCAAGTTACTACATTCTTAAGCTTAATGAAAACAGCCTTAAGAGATGATTTATTTTAAGAGCAGCTAAACGTCAATGTAAGTATTCAATATATTGTCTTGTTAAATGACTTAATATGTATTGTAAAGACCCAGTTTTTCCCCTCAAAAAATCTCTGGATATATTAATCACCCTGCCACAAGTAGCACTTAAATAAAAGCACATACACTAAGAGTGTCTGGTAAGTTTATTAATGACCAGCACCACGATGCATAAAGAAGCTGGTTACACCGTTTGAATGTTATCAAGAGAACATTTTTGACACATCAATTTTAAGATGTAGTGTCACTAATAAGTGGAAAAACAAGCTTATGCTGCACTGCCACGGGATTGACTGGACTGGAAAGAAATACAGCCTACTGGGATTCGTAAATTAAAACATCAATAACAAGCCATCAATAGAAGTAAACTGACAACCTGTGAGAAATTCTGATAAATGCTACCCGCTGCGCTAGTACACACCACCCCCCAAAGCTAATGCCGGCATCATGCATGCCCCCTTGCAATTACAGGTCAATGCATGTGCACTTCAGCAATTATCTATGAAAAATGTACAGCAACATATTCAACAAGCAGGTTAACCATAGGTTTCTGGAGGACTAACACACTGGCTTTTGTTAACGTTAGTGAGTTATAATAACAGTGTAAAGATGTAACTGATTACACATATGAATCTTCTCTGGCCTCACAATCAGATTATGGTTCACCTGTCAACGATTCTCTACACTACTGCCCATGGCTACTTTTTCATCCATTAATACAAGCAATCAGGTAAATCTGAAGTACCTTCTATAGAAACATGATTTCAAGAGACTACAATCCAAAATCTCCAATCCAATTTCAACAACTCTAATGTGTTTTCTAAGGTAAAGTACAACATTTTCAGGGGGGGATGTCACCTGAACATTTATTGTGAAGGTTTTCCAGAATTATGTGACAACGTTAAAACTGTGGCTTTATGTTTTGGAAAATGGCAGATGTTAATGGAAGGTGGAAGCAGATTTTTGTTACTTGGCTTAAACATGTAAAATCACTAATATGGTTGTTAAAGCAGCATGGCAGCAGCTATAACTTCTCCTCCATCTACAATACTGGTAGGCTCAAAAGAGTCAAGCCCAATCCAATCTAAGAAAACAAGACATGGTGCTTAAAAAGACACTATCTTATGTGGCCAGTGAGTCATTCATAGCTTCATTCTGTTGAATTGTAGAGCATCTGGTCTGTCAGACAGATGACTAAAAAACTACTGCAACAACCGAGTGTGAGGCAGAGGTGCCTGTGGCTTTTTGTGGTGCCGCATCAGCAGCAACTGTCATCATAAAATATTATATGTAATGAAATACACAGCTTTTGCAAGAACTCCTCTAGTAGGGCTGCAACTATTAGTTTTTCATTACCAACTGATTTAGCAATTTTTCTTTCAAGCGTTTTAGTTAATAAAATCACTGAAATGTTAAAACAGAACTTACAGAATTATGTTTTTAAATATACCAATTTCCAGAAGACAAAAAGGGAACAGAATTACAGTTTTGTTTTAGGTTACAGATATGGTGCTAATGAATTACTTATTCTAACAATTGTCAACAAATACTTTTTGTGGATGAATAAGCAAATTGTTTCATGAGAAATCCATTAAAATTGTATTTTCAAATGCAAATATGACGATTTTTGTGAAACGATGCCTGGTTACAAAACACAGTAAATGACAAACATTGCACTAGTGAATCTGTGAAACAGGGATCTAACACCGATTCTGACCATATCACCCCAACAGTGAGCTGAAGTAGTTTGTGCAAATGATCGACAACACAGAGCTCAAACACAGTCCACACCTTCAGGCTGTTATTCCCCCCCCGTGAACAAAATCAATAAGGCCATTTTCAGGGGGCAGATAGTGATCAGTGCTCCTTTAATAAACTCTCATCCATCTAACGCTCACCTGCGGCCCACCAAGTGCATGATGAAATGATTAAAATGTATATCACACAATGAGACTCGCAAGCAGCAGGACAACAAAGACACAGACAGCGAGGGAAGGGCAAGAAAAAAAGAACAAGGACAAGAGGAGGCAGAAACGGTCCATGGTAAGAGAAACGTACTGACTATAATGATGCTTATGATACAAGAAAGATGATTAAAATATTCTAAAAACAGCTCAACTGTGCCAAAACACTAGTAAATTTCTAATTATACAAGATAAAAGACAGGCCACTGGCCACTCTGACATGCATTTTATATACAGTCATTCTTAATGATCATGTCAGAGTTTTCTCTCCCTTTTTAAAAACAGCTGATAAGCCACAGCTGGGTGGAAAATGCTTTCTGAATCCAGGGGGGGTGGGGGTGTTAGCCTACTCAATGGCTGTATTATCAGTCTAGGCACGCTCCACTGAGCAGCTTGGCATAGCTGACAGCCAGGCCTAGGCACCAGCTAACAACAGTCACTGAATTCCAGCCCAGTGGCAGCTTACCACAACTACAGTAACATTCCTGGGCACTGAGCACTGCACAGGCTATCTACTGACATGTCATCTACCTCCCAACTACTCAAAGCAGAGCAGAGCTCAAGCAGGGGACATCTAACTCGCTGAGCATCTGGGGAGAAAAGACACAGTGACACAGATGTCGCTTCACAAGGTGATAACAGCCACCCTCGAGTCATAGCTCCCTGGTCTCAATGGTCTGCAAGTCTGTCAAAAGAAAGTCAGATATCTGAAGCAGAAAGCAATAAATGAGACTTACAAGTGGAGTTGTAATATGATGAAACCTGCTATTGCAAGACAAATGGTAATTCCATTGGCTAGTGATTTGATGGTGGATCCCCGAGTCTTGTGGGAGGCATGAAATTGAATTGGAAATTGACTATGTATGGTTTGATTCCCACCAGGCAGGTAGATATTTAAATATATTTGACATGTGCACTGTATAGACCCTCAATCTCTTAATATGTGGCAACAAACAAAGGTAAGCATTTTGGTAATCAGGGTGGAACAAAAACATAATACACAAATTGTTGTGTATTAACATTTCTGGTATTCACCGAGTACCACAGAGATTAAATAAAACACATAATGCCTGTTGTACAACAATCCTAAATCAACATGCTGCCTCGAACAACAAGAGCCTCTTTCACCTTTATTTCTTCACTCACAACTGAGATCATGATTTTATCTCACAATTCTTGGATATATATATATTATTATTATTCTTATATTATTTTTGCATTACTTTGACTTAATGAAGAGGGAAAAAACAATATGATCATTACTGAAATGGCACAGCTGCATCACATCCACGTTTTCCAACTGTAAAAAATGTGAAAACATATAATCTGGTGTTTATTTTAATACTTTTAAAATCATGTTTCTCCTTCATGTGTATCTGTACTCAGCGTGAGTGAGAGAAGATCAGCAGATCAGTTACTCAGAATGTAAACAAAACATTTCATCGTACACTCTGATCTAACGTAACATCCCCTCCACCAGACAAATAGGTGGGAACAAGAACGCCGTGTCAAGTATCTGATTGTTAAACATGGGCGGTTCTGTTATTACGTCGCACACAGCAGTGGCATATTATAATCCTCACTGAACATGTCAATAACTATCAATGTGTACAAGGTGGTGAGAAGGCAGCAGAACATGAGTGACCTTTTCTCAGTTCCAGGAGCCGGAAACACTGCAGCTGCATACCAAAAATGTGAAACATGCGACTAGAACAAGAGTGGCATACCATCAGCCACTTTCAAATCTCTGTGTCACATCATTACTGTGGAGTTGGAATTTTTCTCCCTCGCCATCACCACAATGATCCTCTGGAGTCAAACTCAGTTTAAGGAGAACAGGAGTCAAATCAAGTCATTATTTATAATGCCCAAAGTCACAAATTTGCCTCAAGGGGTTTTACAATCTGTACAATATTTGACACCATCTGTCCTTTGACCTCCAAAAACCCCTTTAATGGGGAAATAGGAAGCGTTTGACTTCAGCAGCAGACCTCCTTGCTAACAAACGCAAGCACAGCAAATTCATTCTCATGTAAAAATGAGACTGCAGAGGGTGTGAATCAAGTGTATTTCAAAGACGATAAATCATCTAGCCCTAACATATGGAAAAAAATACGTACAGTAAATCAATTTTCAACATGATGGTCTAATTTTTCTTTAGTACCATACATCTTCAAATAACCACCTCCCACTGTTCAATGTTGGATAAACACCAGACAAAACACAGAAAAAACAAGAAGTTATATTTCTAAACAAACAAGGCTACAAGTAAGACTGGCGAGGATTAAAACAAAATAGCTCGCTGGTATCCTTGCGCTGGACTCAGGGTTGTCGTGATACCAAAATTCTTACTTGATACAATACCTGCCCAAAGAATCTCGGCACCAATAGTGAAACCATACCAGAGCAAAATCCTAAAACACCAGGAAAAGTAGTGGAATAATAGATGACAGAACTTGGACCTTAATTTAAAAAACTGTTTGATAGCCGACATAAACTACTTTTGGGAGAGTCTGTTCCCATTCATTTCCATTTTTAAATCTAATTTGACTTTAAAGAAATTTAGAAAATACACTCAGTAGAGCACAGACCTCTGCAGGAGGTTTATTGAGTAATGTTTGTTCAGTCTACCTTAGTGCTCCGTTACATATCTCCATATTACACATTTCCGACACACATTTTAATGCCTAAGCTAATGATGTATTTTTTGAAAACATCAGATTTGAACAAAGACAAAGCATGTTTGCTCAGGTCTTACTGCCGTTCTAACTTTAGACCACAACAGTGTGTCTCTCCTGCAGGGCTGGAGGAGTCAGACTCAGGATCAGGGTCACAGAACAGCCGAGCTGAGAGTCAAAGCCACCAACATCAGCTTTCTTCCTCTCTCTGTAACCTCCACAGTTTGTGTTACAGTTGCTGTTTTCGCTAAATACTCTCAGCAGGAATAGTCACTCCTTGTGTTGGTGTGAACATTGTTACGTGAGTGAACACAGCCTTGTCATCCTCCAATGGAGAAAAAAGGTTTGCTTGTCACAAAATAAATCACACTCATTGACTTTGTAAGGTATTTGAGGTGTAATTAGCCTATGTTATCCATCACATTAGCATAGCTGTTGCTCATTAAGTTCTCCCTGGCTCTCTTGGTCTGCATAAGTTCATATATCCTTTACAGAGGGGCTTTGTGATGTCTGTGTAAGTGCCACATTTCACTTACTGCTTTGTCACAGACGGTCGGCAAGGCAAAACTTGTATTTGTAGCCTCTCGTTCTTTCACCATGATAGCTATAGTGTCCATGTCATTGGTCCCTATGAGAGTTAAAAATGTCACACCCACTGTGTCTGCACAGAGTGGAAGCAGAGCCCACACAGACTGTCCTGGTGTCAGACATCAACGCAACTCATAAGAAAAAATACACTGCTCTTATTAAAACACTGTTATTCTTAAAGTACTGATGCTGACAAAATGGGATTTAGTACAGTTTTTTTAACAGCATGGTATTATGGTATGCTTTTAATATCAGTACACTGTGCAACTTGACTACAAGAATACATGCGCTTCAGGGTGGAAAGATGGTTATATTGAATCCCAGTAGAAGGCAAGGCATGGACAATGGTTAGTTTGAAATGAATATGAAACATCTGCAAGTATAAATGAAAAGTCTCTATTAATGGGATGCCTGAAAATCCCAGAGCAAATGGAGATGCTTCAGAATTAAAGCATATTTTTATTTCAAGGTCTTCCACTGGGGTAGATGATATGTATATAGCTTATGATTTATTTATCATCTCTCCTATCTTAAGAAGAGGAGCACTCTGTACAATCTAGAGACCATATACTGTTGCAATATGTATTTTCAATATACCTTGCTTGCGGACATCTTCCACAGCAGCAGTTAGCTCATCCTTAAGGAATTGACTTTCCTTTGCAATCTTTTCTCCTTTCTCCAGGAAGTTCTGGGTAGCAGTCTCCACTGAAGCAGCCAAGACATGAGCCTTTTTGGAGCGTCCCTTCTTCTTGTTAGATGGGCCTTTGTTGCTTGAGTTTACCAAAGTGGTGACCTACAGCAGGGATACAAAGTCGTTCTGTGTGACAAACAGCTACATCTGAAGTTTAAATGTACTTGGCAGACTAGAGTTGTGGCAGCAGTTCATTTCAAACCTATAACCACTTTTAGCTTTGGAGCCAACATAAGCAGGTTCTTTTTATAACTCAATTACTGTCAAAACCTTTCTACTACTAATATTAAATTAATATTTTCAGTTATTTCAATCTCTCTGAGACCTCGCATTTACCACCATTTTAGAAAATATGACATGAGTATTTTATGACTTTTAACAAAATAAAATCTTATTTATACTTATCAAGGCTTTAAATCCTAATTTTCTATTGTAAGTAGGTTCCATCGCACCTCTCAGCTATCAGACACTGTCCTACTATTGTAAAACAAAAAAATATAATCTTTCATTTACATTACCTGAGTGACCAGGGGCTCCAGCAACCTCTCCACTGCCAGAGTGCGGATCTCAAGACTCTTTGGGTCCCACTTAAAGTTGATGTTTGCTGTGTTGATACTTGTCATGGTGTCTCAAATCCTGAGGTAAAAAAAATTATAAAACAAATCGAAGGAAAGGTGAAAACTATAAATGGGTGGGCTATATTTTAAAGATGAATGATGAAGCACAATTTGAACCATACCAACAAGAATCTGCATGTTTACAGGAAAGCAAGCCCAAAAAATGTTATTTAAAAGATTCAATGTGTAACAAAACAAGAATCCTGGCCTGCTAAATGTATCCATCTTGATGATTTTCAGACTAGTACTACAACAGTTAAAATATAAAAGTGCCAGAAATAATCCATCCCTTACAAAATGAATGCCAAAGGCAGAGCGTAGTACATATTGGCCCATTTTCGATTTCTCTTTTCAGGCAGTGACTGCAACTCCATTGATTAACTATCAAACATGGAGGAGCAGGGATAATCAGCAAGCCCTTAGGGCTGAGCAGCTTCAACTGGAAAGTTGGTCAGCTGTATTTTGAGAACAATGTAGTGGCTGGCTTTTAGCCTTCATTATCAACAGAGTGGCAGAATATATTAAAAATACAACAGAAGAACATTTGAATGGTGACTATCTAGTGTTACTGAGTGATTGTGGTTTTACTTTTACCTTCAGGAATCCTAGATATTTTTAGCATTAGGAAAGGCTGAACTTGTTAGTATCCACAGTCCCTTTTAACTTGAAAAAAATCCAAATAGTATGGATGGATGCAGACTGTCAAACACAGCTGCTCTTTTTATCATGGACCAAAATGTTAAGGCACTTCTTTATTACTCTCTGCTGCAGTGTCTAGCCATGCAGATACGTCTAGTTTTATTAGCTGGGTTTTAAGATCTCAGCTGCTAAAACTTTTGCAGTCACTCTGATAGATTACAAATGAATGGAAGTGGTTGTTTGTGGTGGGCAAACCATTAAAAACTGCATTTCAAAGACTCAGCACAGAATCTCATTACAGAAACAATGTCACTGTTGCTCGTGGTTATCCACACACATCATTTTGGACTACTTTCATTGAATCTACTTCTGTAGACACAGTGTTACATTTGAAAGGGGGTCTATGGATTATCCCAAGTAACTGAGACACTGAAAGTGGGTGTCAGGAGTCGTCTCAGAGACAGATCAAAAACTGGGCAAATTAAACCTAGACTTCTTCTTCTTCTATGCCTATGAACTACTTGTGATTAGGATGAAAATATACTTTAAAATTCTCGGCAAACTGAAACATTTGGGCAGATTCAAGCAGGCTAAGACATTTGTGGAAACTCAAAGGCCCCCAAAATAATCACACAAACGCGTAAATGCAAGCTAACGCTAACTCGCATTACTACTAGAGGTGCCAAAGGGTGGGTCCACACCTGAGGAGATACAGTGCTAATAGTAGCTGCGCAGCTAAAGTGCACCTGATGTGGTTTAATAAATCACTTATCTATAATCTATAATTCCCCCGCCAAAGTATACAAATGACAAATACAGGACACGAATATTTAACTTTAAATACACTGTTAAGAAAGTTACCAATTAGCCGACACTGTTAACATTTGAGCCAAATTAGCTTACAGCGAGTTACCTGCTAGCGTACTGTAAACGAAACAGGGAACCTGGCTAACGCTAATGCTAGTCGACATAACAAACATTACATTAGCTAGCCTGCGTTCAATACCTTAAAAAACGCGCAATTGCGGTGTTATAAGGACACAGTCCTATGTAATAACAACCAGAGCAGTTCGTTAAATATAATAACAAAGAATCGTTACTAACTTACCGAAAACGATTCACCAAAAACTTGCGTTTAAAAAGTTCAAAATGGAGGAATGGGAACTACGGAATTCCTCGCCTCAAAACTTTTCCACCCTTTTCCTTCCTTCCCTCGCTGTCTCCGTTAAGTTGTTCTCGTAACTGCCAACTATCCAAAGTAGAATATTTCGAAAAAAATATCCAAAAACCAGTAGAGGTGAGGCTAAAACATAAGCTGCTGGCTACTCATAAAGTTTCGGTTAAGACTGTTTCGATGTCGCAGTGTATTGCCCAACAATGGATGAAGCGGAGGGAGGGGGGGGGGGACGCTGGGGCTGGGGCGGTGACCGAGTTCCTGAACTTCCTGGCAGAGGGGCAGGGCGACCACAGGACACTCACCAGACCGCACAGCGAGGAGGTGTTTTGGGCGTGGCGCTCACTGTGTGCCTCCATATATGGATTAATTACTGCTTCCATGGAAGTAGCGTAGGACCAGGCCAAGCTGTGGGATGAAGTTGAACTCTTATAACTCACAGTATGAAGAGGTATTAGCACAATGAGTGTGGGACCCGTGAGACCCCTGGTGATAAAAAAAACAAAAAAAAAACAAAACAAAACAAAAAAAAAGATTAGTGTTTGTGATTACATGACTTTTTATTTTTCAGTGGATTTTGTAGAATAGCACATTTAATAGCAATAGACAGTAGCAAATGATTTATTTTTGTCAATTTACTAATGGAGTTTCTGCAAAGAAAACTGTGAATAATGTGGGGTTAAATTCAGAACTACTGGGAAACAAAACAGCACAGGCTCAGAAAAATAGGACCGTGGGTAAGGATTTATTACCTCTGCCGAAGGAGGTTATAATCCTGTCTGTTAGCAGGATTACACACAAGCGGCTGCACCGATTTTCTTGAAATTTGGTGGAAGGGTAGGACTTTGGTCAAGGATAAACCCTACAAAAAGGTTCACTCTCTCTAACACTGGAGACCCACAGTCTAAATTAGAGCATTGAATGATAACGGTCAGTTAAACGAAAAAATAAACAAATAAAATAAACATTATCTGGCGACAAATTAGAACTAAGACCTTTGTTACCATGGTGACAATCTTCAACCGGTGGCTACTGTGCTTTTTTTTTTTTTTTTACTGTGGGACAATTTATTTGTTCCTTTGTCACTTCTGTTTTTTTTTTTTTTTTGGTTAGCAGTGTGAAGACTCATTCATGTGAGGCGCCTGTCCCACACTCAAAATACCAGCTATTATTCAAAGAAAAGAAAGAACAAAGAAAGTCAGCCGATGTAGCATCAGGTGCACAATGAGCACGCTCTATCTCCACTTTATAATATTTTATTTATACAATACATAATAATTCATAGCAGGTCTGACATTTCATATAACACTTTCATCCAGATAGCCAGACAGGACTTGCAGATGTCACAAATGTACAATTTCAAGGGCAAGAAGCGTTATATGTAAGCAATGATCAGTATGCTGTCGAAGCACTTTTATGGTTTGTTGCAGCTGTGACTGATAACTCTGAGACATTTGATGAACATATTCAAGAGCCAAGTATTTTGGTTTGGACCTAATGAAGTGTGAAAGCCATAAATAGATTATCTGAAGAGGCCAGGTGCCACCCCGCCTCACTTTTCCAACCTCGCGCAGATATGCAAACGCACGATGGATGTGCTGTTTCTTCAAATGCCATGCTAACAGATTTCGCATTGGAGGCAGACCGATATCTGGTCATTTGTTTAGTTTTTAAAGCATGCAGCCTTTTTGCACCATTCGTGTTTTGTGTGCTCAGTAAACCTTATTGGCAAAAGATTAGTCTTTTCATAAAGGAAAAATCTAATCAAACATGACAAAGCAGTGCATGCTGTGTCATAATTCCCATTACTGTGTATATAAAGAGAAAAACCACTAAAAATAAAAGTGAAAGACAGTCATCTGCAACTCAAGGGGGGTGGCCAAAAAGAACATTACAAACAACAATGGTGTTTTGTTCTACGGGCAAGTACAACTCGCACATTTCTATTTGTTGGCTGGAGTAGGTGTTAATTAAGAACCTCTACCAGTGCAGCGTGATTACAGCGCTGAGGAGAATGAGCTTACAAATTTCCTTATGAGGCTCTTAATGAAGGCCCCGGAATATAATTATCTTTTGGAAAGACACTCCTGAATATTTTTTGTGCAATAATAATTTGAAAAGTAATTGTTTTCTCCACAGAGTTCTGAGCATGCAGGAAGTAAAGGGTCGTGCACTAAATAGGGACATTAAAATGCTGGTAAAGGAGACATATCAGTGCACTTTGTGTGAAAAGGGAACCTGCCTCGTACATGCTGAAGCCGAGGTTTGTTTATCCAATTAATACTGCAGTGAAGAGGGATTGCATGTGGTGCATTTGTGTGCTTGAGTGATGAATGTTTGTCCAAGTAACAGCTTGCTGGGAAGACAAGTTTGGGTGTCCTTGAACTTCATCTTTTTGTACCTGTTGGGCTCGACAAATGATAAGAGCACAGCATGCCATAAATAATTCCTTCTCATTATGAGGGAGTGCACATGTTTGTCACACGATGAATGTATAATTGAGCACATGCAAATCTGCAGCGGTGGCCTAAAAAATATACAAAAAGACGGGTTGTATATGTATACATGTACGCTATGTTTGCTATCATAAAGGCTTTGCTATCATATGAAATTACTTCTACGTTATTTACCTCTGCCTGTCTGTCTGCCTGCCTGTCTGTCTGTCTGTCTGCCTGTCTGTCTGTCTGTCTGTCTGTCAGCTAGATTATACAAAAAATACAATACAAAAAATAGGGCCTGGGCCAAGGACGAACCCCTTCAATTTTGGAGCAGATGCATTAAAAGGAGCAGAGTCTGGAATTGTTTTTCACTTTTCACTGCAGAGCCCCAGGCAAACTTCAAACTTAGAACGGTAACAGTCAGTTAAATTAAAAAAACAAATAAACTAACCAACTGACAAAATGGAGGAAAACACAGGTCATAATTGGTGGTTTGTTTGTGGTTTAATACATAGAAGGAACAAGATGAAGGCCTCGGCACAGTGCTGCGCTCTCCGAATGCCTTCCTGCCCTTTCAACTATGTTCTGTGTATTCATTGAGGTATACAATATATGTGTACATTTCCCTGAATATAATATATGTGCAAATTTCTGTACACACAACACCTATCGCACTCCGTCTGTCCTGGAAGAAGGTTTCCTCCTCTGCAGCTCCAACTAAATTTGATTACCCTCTGGACCCAGATCCAGATTCTAGGGCGCTTTCGATTTTTTTCTCAGAAATGAAGGCAGTTATTGCTCTGAAACAAATCACACACATGCTGCATGACAATGTCTATGACCATGCTAAATTTCTTGGAAGGCGAGCCACAACTGAGAGCATTATCATTTCTAAATCTACCATATTTGATGGCCGTTACTTCGGATTTGATGTTAACGTTCATGTATATTATTATTATTATTATCATTGTTATTATGTTATACCCCCGGCATATAATAAAGGGGGATAGTAATGAGCATGTCTGTCCATCTGTCCATCCGTCATCATTTTGTTTCCAGAGCATAAATGGAAAACTATTCCATATTTTATCACCAAACTTGCTCCAATTTATCAGTTACGTGTCGGAGTGGCGCCTTTTGCCATTTGTCATCATCTCGTTTCCAGAGAAGAACTACGAAGTCATTCAATATTTTTCCAGCAAACTATTTGTAAACTACTTGAGAAACTGCTCGACTCCCTTTCTGCCAATGAGCAAACTCAATGAAAATACACTGACATCATTAACAAGTGCCACTTTTTTGATTTTGTGGGGAGTCTCTGATGGCTCTAGTTCATTTAAGTTGTGGCTTTACAGCAGCTATATGAAGTACTATTCCAGGTCTGGTCCAGGTTCCAAGGTCTTCATTCTGTGCTTGTCTAGGATCGCCTTAAATGTTTTCTTGGGGGAGTTTTTTCTTACTCAAACTGAGGGTCAAAGAGAGTGTTGTATTTCTACAGATTGTAAAACCCCTTGAGGCGCATCTGTGATTTGTGATATTGGGGCGATGTAAATAAAATTGACTTGACTTCTAGCTGCCGTGTGTTGTTTTCTGAGGTGTAGATTAACTGTACATTTCCCACTGAGTGGCAGTCCTGGCACTGTTCCCTGCTGATAAGAGAAACGCAGTCACAGGTGAGCTTCTTTCACAATTCACAGTTAAAGCGTATTATCACCTGTTGTTTATACAATACATACGCAGCCATGGAAGTGACTGTAGCTCCCCGTCAGAGCGGTTATTCATACTCTGACGATGACTGAATTGGAAGCTCCCCCACTTGAGGAGGATTTTGCTCCCTGACATGAGGAACAGTGACTTTCGATCTGCCCACATTCACCTGACTCACCCTGACAGCTGTCCATGGAGCTGCATGATGTCATCTGCAGGCTCTCCCTCCCCGAGAAAGACTTTGTACCTCTATGATTTGCAATATGTAGGCATCACTCTTTCACAAGCAATCCTCAGGGCTAGAAAAGAAAGTCAACAGAGTAGTGGCAGTAATGATTATCCTTGACAGTAGTCATTCACTGTGACTTTCTGGCAAAGGTGAAAAGAAACATATTATTGCAGTAAATAAACACAAAGTCAGTTGGGAGGACGTATTAGACATGTTTACACTTGTATGTGACAATGATGTCACGGTATCACAATGCAGCCTTGAAATCTGATTGGACTGTTCAGAAGGTCGTAGTTCTTATGACTCAACTGCTGCTAATTTGTTGGAAGTCTGCTGAGCTCCACCTGCTGGTTTACACAACAGCATATTGCCTGCGGTTCTGGCATGGTTAATATGTGCAGTTCCTTTTCTCAGCCTCAAAATAACTGAAAGATATGCTCCTGTACCTGTTGTTCAGCCATCGAGTAACCTTTGATAGAGTATCATTTGTGTCAGAGGGTCTGTTTTTAACAAGTGAATCTTATGAAGTGGCTGTCTCAAGCAGTGCATTTAGTCTGAGGAGAACCTTCAAAGTCAAATAAGCATTTGCTGCGGCGCATGTATTCTGCTCTAGCAGGTGATGTTGACAATTGAGCCGAACAGTGCTGTTGACAGTACTGGAACGAGCGGGTATGGTTTGCTTTTTTCTGCTTTCCCAGCACTTCTTTTTGTGTTCCCATTACCTCTATTGTCAGATATATTTCATAGATGTTCATTATCATTTTTTTTTACACAATCAGTGATTACTGACTGAAATGCAATTACCAGCAGAGCACTTATTGCAAACACTCTTGTCATTCACACTACACACACACTACTCCAGAAACCTTGTTTTATTCCAAAATTCCCCTGGGAACTACTGCCCTAATTTCTTGCTTTCCAAGTGGGACTCGGGCTAAAAGGAAGGTGAAAAATGTGGAGAAGCCACAAGATGAAATATTATGCTTTTCAAAGACACAATGAGTCACAGGTTCAGACACCCTCTAAAGCTTTTGAACCGTGATATACAGATGAAAGTATGCCACAAAAACACAATATATATTATACACTTTGTTGAAGTGAAAACTAAGTACAAGGTCACAATATTAACAGCATTGAGATGAAGATATATAACTGTATGACTACATTTTTTCCCACGCTTGAAATTGCACCCGACTTCTTTACTTACTGTATGCACATTTTAATCTACTTGTTCAGTGTTTATTAATTAAAAACGTCACACGATTCAAAAACATTAGGCCTACAATGTCATCTTTTCAAAAGGTTTGTAGAGTCAGAATGCATTGGTAGTTGAAAGCATGAAGTGCAAAATAAAACCAAATGCACACAGGGAACGGATAAGGAATTCTCTGAGGTTTGAGGTTTCTCAAAGTAATAATAATTAACACAAAGTACAGCTGTAGCCAAAACTTCCCAACCAGAACACCGTAGCAAGGCAAACTCAAGAAGACAAACTTTTAATATTAATTTGAGCTAATTATTTATTCCGTTTTTGCACTTGGTTTGAGATTTTAGTGGACCCAAAATGCAAACCTCACGCTATTCTTCATTTGCCGTCGTTATTTGAGTGTGCATTGCATGTGAATTAACTTCCAATGTATGTATTAATCTGTACTGTAGACAGCAACAACCCATCACAGTGCATGCGGTACCTGCCTGGTCCCTCAGATTTAGACTTTTCTGGATGCGTGCATCTCTATAAGACGGTTTGTCCTTTGGTCAGTCGAACCCCCGTTACATTTAAAAGCGTGATATCTCAGGAACGGCTTGAGAGAATGTCTTAACCTCTCGACATCCACCAGGATAGGGTTAGGATTTGGATTAGGATTGGGATTAGGATAAGGGTAAGAGTTACTGATGTAGTTTGGGTTGTGTTTTCAGCCTCATGTTAAAATGTTCCCTTTCAAATGAAGTCTAATACATGCATGTTGGCCATACACTTATTCTGTTATAACCCTAACCATAAGGCTAACCATGAAAAGAGTGGATGTTAAAAGGTTGAAATTTTACACAAACCTGGACTCAAGCGTGAACTGATTAGACTTTGGTGGCCAAAGGTGAAGGTCGCTGTAACCTCACAAAGCACGTTTTTAGCCATAACTGCTGGTCATTGAGAGACGCATCTGATTGAATGTACAGTTCTCGTGTAGTCTGTAGTGTGTGCGTTCAGGTGAAGACTACAGGCTGAATGACTACCTGACCTTCCTACTTCCAGAGATCCCGTCCCAGACAAGACGACAGTACCTGCTTCTACACTCACCCAAAGAAGTCGTTAGGTGTGTGTTCTTGGCTTTGTGTCTCGATTGTGTTGTGGTGCGCTGTTCCTTTTCATGTGCGTCTTTCCTTATTATCTCCTCAGTACTTTCTCCTCTTGAAATGTAAGTCCCTCATGTCTAAATTATTTCTGCTTATAGTGTGTGAGGCAGGGATAAAGAAGGAAAGTAAGACCCAGTTTTGAGGACTTAAGTTTTGCATAGAATAATTTTGGCAAAAGATCTGAATTTACATCATCTCATGTATAACTTTATTGGAAAGATTCTAAAGTAATTCCCTCTAAACAATGGCAGACCTTTCCCTCCCTTCCTTTTTAGCGAATCCTTTCTTTTAACAGCCTTTTTACATAGAAAATCTATAGAACGACTACAGACAGAACTGCCAGGCTTTTAAGCAGAGTAAACATGTTTGAATACATAACCCCGGCTCTCACTCCACACATTTTAGAGCCTTTTAATTACCTAGTATAAAGAACTAAATGGTTTGACTCCTTATTAAATCTCAGATCTTTTATGCCGTGAAAGCGTACGCCGGCTTTCTCAAAATTAAATCAAAATGAAAAAAGAAAAGTGAAATCTGAGTTCCTGTTCAACTTTCTTTTTCTGCCTTTTATTTTAAGCAGCAGGAGGAGAAAATGCAAAGTAGTCTGAAGTAGGTCTCAGGAGCCAAAATGTACTCGTGTTTTTGATCAGTGATAAAATGTTAAAATTATTTTTTAGGGCTTTAATGCATGATGAGAATAACAGACAAACAGATGAAGGGCTCGTATTATTTTTAGCTATCTAAATAAATATATAATAAATCCATTTTTTTCCCCCATAAATGCATAAAAGCCCTTCAGGTCTGAAGGCCTACACTGTAAACCTGCCTAGTCTCTTGTGTTTATTGAGACAGTTAGACAGACATTATATCAAAACTGCCTCCCTCTCATCGTTGGTAACTCATTCCACTTTGTCCCACACAAACGTACTCTCTGCTCCACATTTGGCTCGTTGTGATCTGGTTACCCTAAAGCTAATGACTGTCTTTGTTCCCTACATCCATGACACCAGCACTGTGCATTGATTTCTATGTAGATGAATCAGGGCGGTTTTTCCACAAAAATCTTTATTCTCGCTCCAAGCTCTTCACAAGCCTCTCTTCTGCTCCTCTACAATAGCAACAGTGAACACTACTGATAGCTTGGGTATGGAGTAAAACGACAGTCTCCGCAACTGTCAGGAAAGAGGCAAGAGGCAGGAAAACTGAAACGTCAAAACCTGCAGTTCATCGAGTGGCCGTGTTAAAATCCCCAACTTCATAGTAGGAATACATGTGACAACTGTGCAGGCGGTGAATGTTTATGTAACTGGCTTGTTTCAATTATATTAAGGCTTACAGTTATACATAATTTGGTCAGGTTGGTTGGTGTCAGGTGAGCGCTGTCCACGTCCTCCATGTGTGTGTTTTTTTTTCGTGACAGCAGCTCTGTTGTGGTTACTGGTACTTAATTACAGTAGTTCAATAACTATTACTGGCTTGTGAAAAATGGGTCCAGTGTTTACTCGGATTGCTTTGGGATGAAAGAATCAGCCGTGACCTGCGTTCACCTTCACTTCTCCCATTGGAGTGAATGGGACAGGATCTGCAGCGAGTCTCCTACTGGGGTTGGACCCTGGAGAACCCCACAGTGGACCGTCACGTCCTTAACCGTCTTTGTTATTGTCCGTCAGCTAGCCCGCTAATTACTGTGTTTGTACATTACATGAAGTTGACGTTACTGCGATCAAATACAACTCTGTGTCTTTCATCCCAGCTGCACCCTCTTCTGTTTCTAAAAATCCAATATGACGATGGCCGAAACAAACCAACAAGGTGACGCCGCAGAAGTTTCATCCACTATTTATATGTAGTCTATGCACAAAACAGATTCCAACACACGCTTCACGTAAGAACATACGTGAATCTTTAAATACATATCTTTAACGAACTCTCATGTCCCTTTTACCTGTGTTTTGGACAGTGACTTGAACCCAAACTCTAGTTGGCAGACCGCGTACGGTACATTATGCAACCCTTTGGAGTCAAGTGCTCCAGAGGAAACAATAAAAGAAACAGTCGGCTAATTTCCTGAGGAATTTTATATAGTGTTAGGTAGTCTTTTCCTAGATAAATAGTAAGAATGACCTAAGCAGTCTTGTGGTAAATTGGAAACTGAACCCAGCATGTGATAGACACGACGTTCAAGTAGGGGAAATGACCTTTCAATATTAATGATTCAGAGAGCCATGACATCAGCAGGGTCTGATTGGGTCCATGTTATCTAAAGGAAATGAATAGACGTGACTGCACTAGCTCACCCACAGCACCATTTACGCCATATTTACTTTAATAAAAATTTATCAAACTACCACTCTCTAGGCTTGAGTCAGACTTTATTGAATACAGCAGCACAATTCAATGAGCACATCCTCCCACTCTCAACACAGCTGATGATAAGTCAGATCATGTCTTGTAGAAATGCAGTTTCTTTTCTTTTTTTTTTTTTCCCGTGGTCTCCAGCTTCAGCAGAAGAACTGAACCCCCGACTCCATCCACCACCCCCACCCAAACATGCCCTCGTTTACCGGCCTGCTTAAAAAAAAACAGCTCACACAATATATTGCACTATCCAAATTTTCTCCAAACAAGCGAGTCTCCTTTGCAGAACCGCATATGGCAAAGAAACAGCGCAAAAAGGGGGGAAGTAATGTTGATCTTACTGTGTAGTCAGCCGTGCCTGGTTTTTGATACAGTGCAAAGCATGGGTCATTGAAAGCATAAAATTCTCACACATCACAGAAAATGGGCCGAGGGAAAGCGATGCGCCATCGGTCTGACATTGATTCCTTCCGATGTAAGAGCTCATGGTGGGGTGAATGTCACCAGTATCGTCGTTTATTTTGTGGTTTCTATTTTGAGCTGTTGTCACTCACTTTCACCTGATTGATCTGAATGAGCAATGAGTGTAGAACTGAGCGGAAAAGTTTTTTTTTGACGGTGCCCGATAACAGCAAAGGCATCTTCCTCCTTTGGGGCTTTAAAATTCAAGAGGCGTTTCTTGCTAAAATAGCTGTGTTTTGAATAATGAATACAAGACCGAAGAAAAGCGGATCCACTGATATGCAAAAATCTTGTACGAAATAAAAAATACACAAACTACAAATGCGAGTGAGGTGATTATGCGTTGAATGTTTTACGTGCCTACCATTTGCCAATACTAACATGGTAAACAGTCATTTCCATTCCTCTAAAAGCATACTTATAAACCTGAAGGGAATTCTGCAAAAAATGTTGATCGTCAAAGTGAGATGTATAATTACCCATAAATTATCCAGAGTGACATGCCTTTACTCTCTCCGTGAATTTGATATACCTGGAAGTAAAAACATCAGTGCAAAGCGGTGACAGCACAGGCGCTGCACACTCTGTGCTGCTGTTCAGTAGAAAGGAAAGATGTAAAGCTCGCTGGGAAGTGTGTTGGTTGCTCTGAACCTGCATTCTGATGGCTCTGAGGAATGAGACACAATGTTGAAATACTGCTGAACCAGAGAGCAATAAACGCCCAGTCGTTGCCAGGGTCCACCACAGTAAACAATCGCTGGGTATCTGTCAGCTCGATGTCTAATCAATCATGGGGATGTGTCCACTTTAATGCACTGTCAAGTGAGGTTTATGGATTTCTATTTTGACATGTCAATGTTGCCAATAACAGGGAATCCCATGCGTCTATTATCAAAACTCTGACATTTCATAAGAAGATATAAATTCCGCCGGAGCATAAAATCAAGGAAAAGATTTCTTAGACTGGGGATGTTTTTATTAACTGATTTTGAACGCCGGCCTTCAGTAGAAATTTACACATCCTTTAGCCGCTGCATACTGCTGTCGCAAGTAAATAGCCAGAAGACTCAGATAATGGAGTCAAGACAGGTTCGGTAATTTATTGAGAAAGTCGAAGTCAACGAAAGCATAGCCGCTTAATAACCTATTTCAAACACAGAGGGAGTTTAATTAAAGGCTCGGCGAGTAAGTTGTAGGAGGATCTATTTGCAGAAATTGAATAGAACATTCATATTTATGTTTTCATTAGTGTATAATCACCTGAAATTATGAATTGTGTTTTCGTTACATTACAATGAGCACTTTATAGAGGGAGCGGGTCCTCTTAAATGGAGTTCTTCTTCTTCTTCTTCTTCTTCTTCTTCTTCTTCTTCTTCTTCTTCTTCTTCTTCTTCTTCTTCTTCTTCTTCTTTTTCTTTTTTCTGTCTAGAATCCAGCGTTATGGTGCATTACATCACCTACTGTGTTTGAGTGTGGACCGGAGTTAGTATCCCCTTAACTAAAAAAGCTTACTAACCACTAGCTCTAACAAGGGCCTTTAACATTTTTAAGCTTTAATATAATCAGTTCAATATTAACTTAGATAAATACAGTAGTTTTCTCAAAAAGTGCTACTATATGTCCTTAACTGTTAAAATTGAGTACTATTCTATCATCTGTAAGAACATATACACAACATCAAAACTGAGAGAGTAAAATTGTGCCCCATCTGTGGTGTTGAAGCATGCCAAAATTTCATTACCATGGTCCTAATACTGATGAACTGCATATAAATTTGTCTGATAAATAGGATTGCTGCAAAATAACATTTCATTTAGTGAGCTTTTTTTTTTCCTTCGTTGAAAAGTCCTCTATTTACACTTGGATGTGTATGAGTGACCTAAACTGAAAGACAAGGACTTATATCCAAGAAAACTGATCACACCCTGTCAGTTTACATTTAACATGACAGAGCTGACATTCCCTCTGTTACAGCACAGCCACAGTAGGATAAAGTACATGGCAGCGAAAGCTAATCCCAGGTCAACTACAGTTGATTGTAGCACTGACATGTCTTTGAAGACAGACAAAGACAAGGCAAAGTGATAATAAAAGACACTGACACATTGCAATTTCATCTGGGAAAGCGCTATTGTTGCTCCATTTAACATACCAAGGTTATCTAGTGACAGGAGACAAGCCTCTGACTAATATAATGCAGCTTATCCAAAAATGTGTCTTCTCTTAAGTATAACGAAACCATTAAGCATGAAGCATGAAAAGTTGAGAATAACAAGTGGAATGAGAAGAATGACCCAGCTGTGTTTTTGTAGAATCTGAGAGGAGAAATGGGTTTGGAGGGGCAGAAAAAAAGGCTACAACACAAAGTGAGAAACGGACCTAGTTAAGAAGAGTCAGTGATCAAAGCACGGGAATATGCAAGAAGTCTGCCGTCAGCCTGGGCGTTGCAGCATCAGGCCTATGTTGCATGTATGTCAAAGAGCTTCGGTTGGCCGTTTTCTCACATGCAGGGCCGCAGCCTGCACCTCCAACTCATTTCCAGCCGGTTGCTAAGCTTCATTTCACTGATTGTGGTGAATGTTTCATACACTATTGGAGGGGGTATGCCCACAAGGAGAGATTCTTGATGAAATATTCATCCCAACAGATGTCTAGGTCTGCTTCTCCTGCCACGTAATGCTCATCTTAGCCATCAGAGAATTGATTGGAAAGATATCTATATTCACTGCGAAGGCACTTCTTCAAAAGTAGAAGAATTATACATGTAATTAAAGTGAAAGTTATTGAGTCCTTAAATGGTAATATATGAGATTTGGAATGGATTGAAGGACACGAGAAACTTGCACATACATTCTAAATATAGGCAGAAAAACACTAACACAGTAGATGGTACTTCAGTCGTATGTTAGCCATTACGTGCATTTTCTTCTTCTTGTGGCTCAAATAATGAACTGCGACATGTGTACATGTGTACAAATGAAAAATCCATTCGCTTCGATAACGACCCCCCTCTCCCACGTGTGTGTGTGTGTGTGCGTAGACTGCATCAGTACATTTTTCATAATAAGTACCCTTCACTCGTCAGCAGATGCCATTCTAAACAGAAAGATGAGCTACTTCCTAATCTCTTAATGAAAAAAAAAGAAAGCAGAAGGACAGTTAATACTCTTGACGGATTCCGGTGTTATTTAATTATTTCAGCATTTTTGTCCTTCCCCGCTGTCTAAACTTTCAAACATAACATACAACTTTGGATATGTTCCAGAAACTCCTGTTTTTGATGTCAGTTTCATCGTTTTCACAGAGGCAACTGTTAGAAGTGGATCCTGATTCAAAGTTATTCACACGGCCATGTAGAACGGTTTAAAGGTTCAGCGTGTGAGATTCAGGGGCATCTAATTGCAGAAATGGAATATAATATTGATAATTATGTTGTCACTAGTGTATAATCACCTGAATAGAAGAATTGTTGTGTTTTTGTTATCTTAAAATGAGGTATTATTGGACAAATCTTCCGTTACCTTTCAGCAGTGTATAGTACAGCTTTTATATGACATAAACAGGGCTGTTTCCGTCCTCTGGATGAAAACACAGATAAAATAACACAGTGTCAGGTGAAAACTATGACCTCAGAACACCTCCATGCAAATGTTGGCGCCACATAAACCTCTCTTCTGTGTTTTTTCTACCCACCTCTTTGTGAAATCATTGACAAACGTTACTTTTTTTACACTGGAGTGTTGTCGACAGTCAGCTTCATCTCACCATTTACAAGATTCACACCGAAGATGTCTGTAAATATGCTTGTTTTTTATGGCGAGCTTTTGATAGAATACATTCCTTCATCCTTTTACTCTTAGAGCAAATAAATCTCACACAGGCTTCAGTCCTTGATGGGAGCTGACCTCATGTGGCAACTACAACGATATGAACAAGAACCATGAGTTCAATCTGATGCATCCGCTATCTGTGCCACGTAATGTGTTCATCAGTTACAGCCAAAAAACTTGGCTCTTGACTTTTGACCAACAAAGTTTAATCAGGTCATCCATGAGTCCAGTGAATTTTTTTTTTGTGCCAAAGTAAAAAAAAAAAATCCCTCAATGGGTTCCTGAGATATCACATTCACACATTCAGAAAGGACAGGCAAGAGGGTACAGCAACCTTGACCTTTGACCTTTGCCCACCAGTATTGTTTCAGTTCATCCTTGTGTCAAAGTGAACATTTGTACCAAATTTTGCAACATCTTGTCAAAGCGTTCCAGAGATATCGCATTTTAAACATAATGGGGACTGACGGACTGACACCTTCTTATAGAGATGCTCCGTAGATGCATCTAAAAATGAAGTGGATCATCATCATGCTGTTTATCAGATGCCGGTCAGCCTTTTACACTACTATAAAAGCTGAGAGTTCTCACTCATGCCTGAGCTTATCTTGCACCACTCCATTCGATAAGAAATGTCTTTGAGATTGGCAAACTCCTGGTCGGTTAGAAAGCCAGACGGAAAGTGTTGATTATTTTCACTCTACTGTGGTCAGTCTCAGCTTTCTACAGCTTGTACAAGTGACTCAGTACCTCATAGTTAGCACTAGGTCAGATTCCTGCTGATTGGAATCGATTTAGCCTTTTTTGTTTCCAATTTTTCTCTTGATTAAGTTTGTACATGTCTGTTAGTGCGAATAAGAGCAGAGCTGCGGGCTTGGCTGTTGCCAAACTCATCATGTATCACAGTAATTATCCTGCACTTCCAATAACTTGGCCAGTGTTGTGGGAAAATAGGCATAATTAAAAATGCATGTTGTAATGATTGAGTAAACAGAGGTAGTACGTATTCAGTCTTGTAATGAACCCTGAAATATATATATAAAAATGTGTGTGTGCATATGTGTGCGCTCAGTAAAACATCACTCTTTTAAAACAAGAGACTCCTAAAATTGCAGTTTGGGAACTTCGTTATGAGCTTAAACACTGCAGACCGACTGTTAAATGTGCAGTATGCTTTTTCTGCTGCAAAACCATAACAAAAAGACGTCACTTGCCGTGCATTGAAGATCCTCCGCTTCAGTTATTGCTGTTCACCGGTCCTAAACATGTACACTGCAGGACTGAACTTAACCCTTGTGTGGTATTCGGGTCAAATCGACCCATTTCAAATTTTTACAAAAAGAAAAAGGGTACAAGTATACATTTTTTTCCACAGAAAACCCACACATGTCCATCCTTCATATGGTCTTCACATGGTCTTCATATGGTCTTCATATGGTCTTCAGGTCAGTTTGACAC